>CM060987.1:55600056-56162556 GCA_030765065.1 Deroplatys truncata
CAAGAACAGACATACTGCCTACTCCATGGATCATAGAAAAAGAAGATTAGTACAGGGAGGATTAAAACGTTTAATGGTTTCATAATAGCTTTATGGAAGCAAGAAGATTTTCATTGAGACAATAGGTATTTGTTTTTACTTTCTCTACTACGTATAGTAAGTAGGGGAAGTATTGTATTCCACCCAAAAATTCGTTACCGAGATTTCACCGGAAATACAGGTTTTGAGATCCCCTAAATCCAAAAAAAGCATTTTTGGAAACATGTCCGTATATGTGTCTGTGTGTCTGTCTGTGAACAGCAAAACTCAGAAACGAACAGTCGGATAAGCACCAAACTTGGTATTTAGGTTCAGTATCTTCCAGAGATGCGACAAGAAGGTTTTCAAGAAAATCCCCCCACCACAGAGTACCCTTTACATGGAACAGTTTTCGAAAATTTTAATTTTATCAAAAATGGCTCTAACGATTTTGATTAAAATATCATATGTTTAAGACATTGTCATGACAAATGAAATGTATATCTTGAATTTTCTGGGAATGTCTCCAAAAGTATTCTTCATTGTGAACGACTTTTGCATAACTGGTAAACCATAAAAGATAGACAAAATTTGGCCACACAAAAACTGTAGATCGCGTTAAAATACACAATTTATGACATATGCATTTTTGTTGTTGAGCGAACAATTTTCGAGATATTGCTTGTTATTCCCTTAAATTTTTCAATACTTTCTCAAATGGGAATTCGTTATTCATTTTTTTGTCTTGGATATGCAAAGAGTATTAATCTGTGGCAAAGGGAATAGTGCTGCACCTAGCAACCAGCTATTAAGAGATATGTATGTGCTTCAAGGCTACTGTATTTCTATATTGTCCTCGTAAATATATATTCCCCTTACATCTACAAGAAAATTAGCAATAAGATAGAGTCTGCAAAAGTTTATCTCGATTTAACATGAAGTAGATGGAGAATAAGCGTTTGTAAAAATAGTTTGTACAAGAGTAGAGAAAGTCGTGTGAGTGTAACACATCAGATGTTTTATCTAGTGTGTCTCATGAATTTTCATCAAGGTGACTCGATTAAATACGTAGAATTTTAACGTGCGAGATTACTTTTACTGCTGTCCTTTGTTTTATTTAACCTTATATTATGCTTCGAACTCGACATTATGTTACGACATCATGTGCATCTGTGATGTTCACTTTGTGAGAGGACGAGTACTACTATTGCATGACGTCACGGTGATAGCTTCTTTTTCTTTCTTTCTTTCTTTCTTTCTTGCTTTCTTTCTTGCTTTCTTTCTTTCTTTCTTTCTTTCTTTCTTTCTTTCTTTCTTTCTTCTTTCCATTTGTATAGCCACCTTTAAGTTTCGGTAGTTTTGACTGGAGAAACAAATAACTAATGGTGTTATTATTTTATGTATTTTTACTTTGTCTCGATAGCGAAATTTAACCTAAAATACTTGTTTTGAGGCCCCTTGAATCCAAAAAAGCACTTTTAAAAAACGTTCCGTGTATGTCTGTGTTTGTGAACAGGATAACTCAAAAACAAACAATCTAATAAATACCAAAATTGGTATTTAGATTCAGTATCTTTCAATGATGGGATACGACGATTTTCAAGAAAATCTTCCTATCCCAGATTATCCCTTATATGGAATATTTTTCGAAAATTTTGATTTTGCCAAAAATGAATAACCATTTTGATTAAACTATCATCTAATTAAGATACTTGCATGACAAATAAGATGTATATCTTGAATTTTCTGGGAATGTCCCTAATAAGTCCTTTTCTTTCTGAGTGGCTTTTGCGGAACTGATAAACCGTAAGAGACAGAGAAAACTTTTCTACACAAAAAAATGCAGAGCTCGTTTAAGTATACGATTTAAGTCATATGATTTTTTTGTGGAGTGAACCAGGTATTCCTTGTTATTTGTTTGATTTTTCCAATATTTATACTTTTTCTCAAATGGGAATTCGCTATTCATTTTTACTTTCTCTACTACGTATAGTAAGTAGAGGAAGTATTGCATTCCACCCAAAAATTCGATACCGAGATTTCACCGGAAATACATGTTTTGAGACCTCCTGAATCCAAAAAAAGCATTTTTGGAAACATGTCCGTGTGTGTGTGTGTGTGTGTGTGTGTGTCTGTGAACAGCATAACTCAAAAACATACAGTCGGATAAGCACCAAACTTGGTATTTAGGTTCAGTATCTTCCAGAGATGCGACACGAAGGTTTTCAAGAAAATCCCCCCACCCCAGACTACTCTTTACATGGAAGATTTTTCGAAAATTTTAATTTTCTCAAAAATTGCTCTAACGATTTTGATGAAAATATCATATGTTTAAGATAATGTCATGAGAAATGAAATGTATATCTCGAATTTTCTGGGAATGTCTCCAAAAGTATTCTTCATTGTGAACGACTTTTGCATAACTGGTAAACCATAAGAAATAGACAAAATTTTACTACACAAAAAATGTAGATCGCGTTAAAATACACAACTTATGTCATATACATTTCTTTTTTTTTAGTAGTGTAGTGGTGGTATTTATTAAGTATTTAGTATTACATTAATTGCATAACACAGTCGCATGGGTCATAAGACCGTACATGCTCTCTAGATAAATACCTGGTCTGTATACGTGACTTGCAGTATCAACCAGAAAACAACTATTTTTTTACAATCACCGCACTATATGCATACATACATATAAAATTGAAAAAAAACCACACTGAATCACAAACTCACACACACACACACACACACACACACACAAACACACACACACACGGTCGCGCACATGTACTCAAGCACCACATATGTTTAAAGAAAAATTACATAAACACCTTATCTCTTAGTACACGTACTTCCATTAAGTATGTGCCCAAGCTTGGCCAGTTTTTGCTGTTTAGAATCATGTCCCAGCATGCTGTCCTCCGTCTGTTGGAAGCCAAAAATAATTCCGGTAATAGTTTTTTCCTAATACCCTCCGTCTGCACGCATGCTGCCAAAATATGCGTCCAGTCTTCTTGTTCCCCGCATAATGGGCAAATCCTCCTGCCATCGTTATCAACAATCTTGCGAGCTTTCCACCCTCCCAACCTAAGCCATGCTATTCCAGTCCTCTGTTTTATACTCAATTCCAAAATATATGTTTCCTTACCCCACCTAGTTTTTATTTCATTTTGTAGCTCCAATGTTGATCTTTGTCTACATTCAGATTCGATTTTCTGCCTGTTTATATCGCATAGTCGTCTTTTGACCTTTCTTACAGCACTGTGTGTATTTTCATTACCCCTTTGCCAGATTTCATTTAAGCCAATTTTTGATAATTCGCTTTGCAACCCCGCTGCCCACCCTTTTGGATGCCCTATGTTGTTTATTTGATGACGATAACATATTGCTCTGAGTTGTTTGATCGCCTTTAATTATTCGCAGCCAGTACCTAACTACGTTTAGTTTAGCAAATACAGCATCTTCCCAGCATCCTACCTCCCGAAGAACTCTTGAGTGAACCGTTTTCGAGATATTGCTTGTTATTTCCTTAAATTTTCCAATACTTATACTTTTTCTCAAATTCGTTATTCATTTTTTTATGTCCTGGACATGCAAAGAGAATGGAATGCGCCACATAGCAACCAGCGTTAAAATATTTGACTATCGCTTAAAAGCTACGATATTTCCCTTGCATCTACAAGAAAATTACCAATAAGATTGACATCTCGATATCTCGATTAACTTGAAGCATATGGAGAATAGGCGTTTGTAAAATTAGATTGTACAAGAGTAGAGAAAGTCATGTGAGTGTAACACATCAGATTTTTTATTGTTTATGTCCTGGACATTCAAAGAGAATGGAATGCTCCACATAGTAACCATTTCTTAAACGTTTTGCCTTAAAAGAGCTTCTGTGAAAGTTTATCTCAATTAAAATGAAGTAGATGGAGAGTAGGTGTTTGTAAAAATAGTTTGTACAAGAGTAGAGAAAGTCAGGTGAGCGTAACACATCAGATGATTTTTACTCTGTTGTTCATGAAACGCTTCACATTGTCTCTGCGCATACTTTCAGACACTATGGAGAATAGGGAATTATCCCAGTTAAAGAAAAACATCTCTCGAACCCAGTAACCTGATAATTTTACCACACAGGCAACAAACATTTTGCCAACCTGTGGATTAGGTCTAAAGGTACAGCACTACAGTTCACAGAACAGAATAATGCTAAAGCGGAGTGAGGGGCCAGGGGAATTATCTGCTCACGATGACATTATACTAATACGTGCCGTGCTGCAAACGGAATCAAGACGATTTTATCTCCTTGCATTTACAGTTTGTTAATACTGAGTAATTGCAATCCCCTTGCGGAGATCTGACTTATTCGGTTGGCAACCCTAACTGTGTGTGTATTTGCATGAAGTTAGCAGAAAATGTTTACGTAGTGTATTTCTGTTGATTCTTGTCATCTTTATTTAAATTCGCCTATTTTGAAATTCAATTAATGAAATTAATTTCTTCCAGGACTTTTATTCAAGCAAGGGATATATTTTATTTTATAAATTAAAATGTTATAACTTCAAAGACAGTATTTGCCTTGATTCTAACACGAGTGTTAAAGTGATCCACGCCTATGAGTCAGAATATTTTTTATTCCTGGTGCGATTTCAAAGTCCTTTGATCATCAGGTCATATAGAATGATGAATAAAATGGCTGAAATAACACTCAAATGAGCCCAAGATACACAGCGTCTAGAGTTACCCGGCATTTGTCTGTTTAGGATAAGGGAAAACGCAAAAGAAAACCTTATCTAGACAACTCAGCCCAAGCGAGATTCAAACTCTGGTCCAGTTTAACATTAGACAGCCGCGCTACCAACATTTAGGATGAGCTCAAGAGAGACATAAAATTGTCTTCCAAACAGATCAGGAAAACACTCGACGTGGATAAAACTCAAAGGTAGCGATTCTACAGAAGAAATTAAAAAATTGAAGGGATGGGAAAACTACAATTTAACAGATGATTGGAGAGTTTTGCTAAAATGTATCAGATATGAGTCGAGCGGTGATTGAAACCATTGAAAACTGTCCTCATGTACCATTTTTTTGTGTTATCCGTGTTTCGTGCTAATAGTTGCTGAAGGCTTTGTGCAGGATTTGAATACTGCCTGTTCTTTTGTTTGGCTTTGGTAGGTGGCGTCTCAGTTCCGTACTGAAATTAGCTAGCGAGTTTAGCTGCCTCGAAAGGTGACTTGTTCTCAGCTCTTCACCTGTGTGTACGCCTGCAACATAGCCTTGGTGAGTTCTTTGTAATGACATCTAGCCGTTTCTTGGGCAAGTAATTTCACTCTTGATAATTTCTGATCGTATGAATTTTCGATTTTCATCTCTGTAAGAATTTAATGGTTTCTCTTATGAGACACAAGCTGAGAAATAGACGTTTATTCTGATTTTGTTATTGCTATTTGGGCGTATATTTTAAGGAGGATGTTCTGGAATTGTTAATATATCCTTGCTTCTTCTGAATGACCATGACCAATTGACCATGTAGGCTGTTGTTAAATTGCCAGGCAATGTTATGGGACTGTTAATGTTGCATTGTCAATTCTGATTCATGGCGATTTAATTCTCGGCCTTGTATACTGCTGTTAAATAATACGCTCTCTGAGTGTAACCCCTCGCATGTTAGTCTAATGTCATTATTACCGGCTTACCCTAATACCTTTGCTGTGGTTAAGTGCGAGTGTAATAGTCACAGATGAAACATTTCAATATACCAAAGGACATTGGATTACATTTCCAGCAAATATATAGATAGTTAACACCGTGAAATAGGGACGGTTACTTGTCAATAAGTTCAATGTTGTTGACCCTTCCTTCGTGGCCCGTCTGAGAAATCGCTTTCGATTGTAATTTACCAGCGAAAGTCATATAACAGTATGAAACCAAATAATGCAAAACACATTAAAAGTACTCCAAGACTGGCCTTTTGTAGCAGGATTAAGATTTCCTGAATAGAAAACTAAATGTATCCAGTTTTCTCGAACTAGAAATGATATTAAACCTAAATTATTTATACTTGGAAAGGAGATTACAATTGTTGACAGTCTTAGAATACTAGGCCTAATCTTTGGTAAAAAACTTAACTGGATACAAAATACAATATAATACATGAATGTAAAAAAAGTACTAAGTATGCTAAGAACTTTGCTAATAATTGGGGATGCAACAAAAATGTACTAAGCATAACTTATAAAACACTGATCCAAATTAGACTATGGCTCAATAATAAACAATACTAAATCACCTTGACCGTATACAGTCTGCAGCTATGAGAATTATATTAGGAGCCTATTGTACAACTCCAATTGAAAGTCTACAAATGGAACTAGGTGAGCCACCACTTGCGATATGCAGGGAATATTTAAGTATTAAATATGCAATATACCTAATAATATTGTCCACAAATATGT
This sequence comes from Deroplatys truncata, assembly GCA_030765065.1. NCBI lineage: Eukaryota > Metazoa > Arthropoda > Insecta > Mantodea > Mantidae > Deroplatys > Deroplatys truncata. Next base: position 55,606,533 of record CM060987.1, read on the forward strand.
ATTCCCTGTAGAATATCAAACTAGCTTAATTAATCACTTCCATTTCATGGTCGTATTGAATATTAAATAAACTACAAATAAATTTACCTAAGATAAAAACAATTGGAAATCGTGAAAATCCTCCTTAGAACCTAAAATAACCAGCTTTGAATCTAGTGGTGAAGCAATATAAAAACAGAACAGACTGTTTATCAGCAGCTCTTTAACGACATTTCTGGAACCTACTATGACTATGAAAAAATATTGACAGATGGTTTAAAAACTCAACATGGAGTAGGACATGCAATGGTCCTATCAAATGGAATTCATACAGAAAGGCTCCCTGATTACTTCTCAATTTATTCTAGTGAGTTATAACTTTGAAACAGGCATTTTCATACAGTATAGAATCCCATAAACAACTATACATAATTTTTTTCTGATTCAAAAAGTGCTATCTTAGCCACCTACAACATACATGCAGACAATAAACTTATACAAGAAATACAGAAGTCATATAATCACGCTATGGAACAAGGAAAACATGTGAAATTGCAAGCAAATATGAAACAGTAATTTTAACTCTTAAGCGATTTCAGTCAAATTATATAATATATAAATTCAATAACAGCCCGCCTTGAAACAATATTGGTATGTAACAATATATATAAAAATTGTATATTACAGTCATTGTATATGCTTATATTATTGTAAACATGTTCAATAATGTTATGTGAATGTATTACGTAATTTAATAATGTAGGAGCTGTGAGAATAATAAGTTTGAAGTTGCTAACAATGAGGTAACAATGAGGTAACCTTGAGTCAATAATGAGTAAGAAAGTTTAGCAATACTATTTGTGATTCTTGGAGTAACCGTAATGTAAATTTAGTGTCAGTTTATAAAAAATCTGATGTGTTTACACTCACATGACTTTTTCTACTCTTGTAAAAACTATTTTTACCAACGCTTATTCTCCATCTACTTCATGTTAATCGAGATAAACATTTGCAGGCTCTATATTATTGCTAATTTTCTTGTAGATGTAAGGGGAATATATATTTACAAGGGCAATATAGAAATACAGTAGCCTTTAAGCACATACATATCTCTTAATAGCTAGTTGCTAGGTGCAGCACCATTCCCTTTGCCACAGAATAATACTCTTTGCATATCCAAGACAAAAAAATGAATAACGAATTCCCATTTGAGAAAATAAGTACTGAAAAATTTAAGGGAATAATAAGCAATATCTCGAAAATGGTTCACTCAACAAAAAAAAATGTATATGACATAAATTATGTATTTTAATGCGATCTACATTTTTTGTGTAGTAAAATGTTGTCTATCTCTTATGGTTTACCAGTTATACAAAAGTCGTTCACAATGAAGAATACTTTTGGAGACATTCCCAGAAATTTCGAGATATACATTTCATTTCTCATGACATTATCTTAAACATATGATATTTTCATCAAAATCGTTAGAGCCATTTTTGAGAAAATTAAAATTTTCGAAAAATGTTCCATGTAAAGGGTACTCTGGGGTGGGGGGATTTTCTTGAAAACCTTCGTGTTGCATCTCTGGAAGCTACTGAACCTAAATACCAAGTTTGGTGTTTATCCGACTGTTCGTTTGTGAGTTATGCTGTTCACAGACAGACACACACACACACACACACACATAGACACACAGATACACAGACACACACGGACATGTTTCCAAAAATGCTTTTTTTGGATTCAGGGGGTCTCAAAACATGTATTTCCGGTGAAATCCCGGTATCGAATTTTTGGGTGGAATACCATATTTCCCCTACTTACTGTACGTAGTAGAGCAAGTAAAAATAGCCATGAACAACCAGAAAAAGCTGTAGTTCATTGCAGGTATTCTATTGACGTAGGATTAGCCAATCAGAGGCTTGAAATACAGAAATTTACAAGTTTGGGCGGTAGAAATCGGTTCAGTTGCGTGCAGAAAGCGTTACTATCTAGACGCAAAAAGTGTCCTCAAGAAATATAATATGTATTCGTGTGAGACGAAAAAAGTAAAATACGTGTTAAAAGAAAGTGTAAATAATAATAAAAAGAATCTCACAGCTCTTGATATCAGTGAAGTGCTATTTAAATTGTGTCAAGGATTAATAAAAAGGAGTGAATTAAAACTTATAATCTGTGTAAGCCTACATTATTGTCATATCATGTCTCTAACAATAATACTGACGCAGCTGAGGCAAACATAAATATTAAATATTTAAAGAAACAGTTTAATTACAAAGTTAATTTTTTAAGCGTAGGGCAAATAGCATAACAAACCAATACGAGGCAATGAGAGAGCGGACGAAGCAGCAAAAGTGGCCATTCAAAACCAACATTTAATGCAGAGATAACAAGCTATTCATGCTTAGTCCTTGACACGGTATTTTATATCACAACACTGTGAAATCCAGAGTGATTGTAGTGTAAATTAGCATTATTGTATGACAATGATTTGAGATGTTTGTTAGTTATAAGCATTGTTAGGAAATAAGTTTACACGGCCTCACTGAAACTGACAATAGGAGCGGGTAACAATAAAGCGAAGGGGTGAGTTGTTTATCAATTATAAGAGACAAACAAATGACGTCAGAGTAGCGCGCTTTTCTTTAGAAATGGAGGGAATATTTTCCTTAGAGCACATGTGTTCTTAATTTTGATTGGATATAAAAATAGACGCTAATGTTGGCGCGCTTTATTAACCAATAGCAGCTCTGTTACAATGTTTAGGCATATCTGGGTGAGGGAGTATAAAATTCAGAAGCCAGAGGCAAGTATCGCACAGTTTAAGAGAATCATTCACGCGTTACACGTCGCAGAGTTCAACAGAATCATTCACAGGTTACACGTCGCACAGTTCTACAGAATAATTCACAAGGCAAACGTCGCGCAATTCTACAGAATCATTCACAAGTTACACGTCGCGCAGTTCTACAGAATAATTCACAAGGCAAACGTCGCGCAGTTCCAACAGAATCATCCACGGGTTACACGTCGCACAGTTCAACAGAATCATCCACGGGTTAAACGTCGCGCAATCCTACAGAATCTCACGCGTCGTAAAGCTAGTTACAAGAATGTGAAATACGCGAATTAATAATGTGCGGCAAATAAGTGATTATAGTTACATTCGAAAATATAACGGTTTCAGTCAGGCGTGTATCAAGAGTAATTATGTGAAATGAATAAAGTGTGACGGCAATAAAAGTGTAAAAACAAATTCTTTTATCATTGTTATCTTTTAGTAACAACTCCTTTTCGTTTACACACCCTGTTCAAGAGATTTGCTCGACTGGGTAATAATAGCTAGCCGGAGGACAAAGAACTCAAAATTAAAAATAGTAAAACAATAACAGGCGCTCAGCAAATAAGATAACACGAACGATACCGCGACATCCTATACATCCGAACCAAAGCCATTACTTCATGGAAAAGATATGGTCTCAAAGTCGGGGAAACTAGCTACTTACTGTAAGAGGATCTTCAAACAACAAATGCATTTATATAAACTTAAACTGGAAACATCAATTTATCATTACCCGCTTAAGAATTGGGCATACAAGATGAGTCGCTCCTATCTGATCACCAGAGACATTCAGCCTCAATGTTCAACGAGCAAAACTCAATGGACCGTTTCCCATGTTCTCGCAGAATGCCAACGTTATAACCCACACAGGGAAATATATAACATCCCAAATAATATTAGCTGTCTTGATGATTCAACAACATATATATACTATAATGTTCTTACAAATTATACGTTTGTATAATAAAATTTAAAATAATTGTAACATAATTATAATTGTTCTTTAATTGTATTGCTCATATAAGAAAACGTTTTAATATCGAATGATATTATGCATATTCCTAGAAATCTATTAATGTTCAACCACCACTGTATTAATGTAAGTGTCGCGAATACATCTTTGTGAGTTAAAACGACTTAAAATAAATACATTTAAAAAACCAAATAATACAAACAACACGATTATACGAGAGTTGTAAGTTAGGCGGCGAGGAATGTAAATTCTGTGCAGAAAGTGCTGATAAGCTACGTAAAACATAGATTAAAATTAGTAATTTTTCTGTCCAGTTTAATGTCTGCACTGTCCATTGATAGCGGGAGTAAATAAATGAGTACGCAAAATATGTTTCATTTTAGCTCAGTTACGCAAAATCCCAATCTAGGTTGAGTTTCATCAGATAAATTCGTAACCTCTCGCGGGATTACCTATAATACACAATTTTCCATGCAGCTCCAGAGAGAATACGTAAACTATGAGCGAAAAACTCCTCAGAGGGCACATTGTTATTGGAATTTCTTTCTCTTTATTCAATATTTTTATTTTCTCTACTACATAGGTAGAAAATTCGATACCGAGATTTCACCGGAAATAGATGTTATGAGGACCGCTGAAAAAAAAATCTGATGTGTTACACTCATATGACTTTCTCTACTCTTGTACAAACTATTTATACAAACGCTTATTCTCCATCTACTTCATGTTAATCGAGATAAACATTTGCAGACTCTATATTATTGCTAATTTTCTTGTAGATGTAAGGGGAATATATATTTACAAGGGCAATATAGAAATACAGTAGCCTTTAAGCATAGACATATCTCTTAATGGCTGGTTGCTAGGTGCAGCACCATTCCCTTTGCCACAGATTAATGCTCTTTGCATATCCAAGACAAAAAAATTAATGACGAATTCCCATTTGAGAAAATAAGTATTGAAAAATCTGATGTGTTACATTCACATGACTTTCCCTACTCTTGTACAAACTATTTTTACAAACGCTTATTCTCCATCTACTTAATGTTAATCGAGATAAACATTTACAGACTCTATCTTATTGCTAATTTACTTGTAGATGCAAGGGGAATATATATTTACTAGGGCAGTATCGAAATACAGTAGCCTTTAAGCACATACATATCTCTTAACAGCTGGTTGCTGGGTGCAGCACTATTCCATTTTCCACAGATTAATACTCTTTGCATATCCAAGACAAAAAATGAATAACGAATTCTCATTTGAGAAAATAAATATTGAAACATTTAAGGGAATAACAAGCATATCTCGAAAATGGTTCACTCAACAACAAAAATGTATATGACATAAATTGTGTATTTTAACGCGATCTACATCTTTTGTGTAGTAAAATTTTGTCTATCTCTTATGGTTTACCAGTTTACCAAAAGTCGTTCACAATGAAGAATACTTTTGGAGACATTCCCAGAAAATTCAAGATATACATTTTATTTGTCATGAAAATATCTTAAACATATGATATTTTAATCAAAATCGTTAGAGCCATTTGTGAGAAAATTAAAATTTTCGAAAAATGTTCCATGTAAAGGGTAAACTGGGTTGGGGGGATTTTCTTGAAAACCTTCGCGTTGCATCTCTGGAAGATACTGAACAAATACCAAGTTTGGTGGTTATCCGACTGTTCGTTTCTCAGTTATGCTGTTCACAGACAGACACACAGACAGACACAGATAGCCACACACGGACATGTTTCCAAAAATGTTTTTTTTTGGATTCAGCGGGTCTCAAAACGTGTATTTCCGGTGAAATCTCGGTATCGAATTTTTGGGTGGAATACAATACCTCCCTACTTACTATACGTAGTAGAGAAAGTAAAAAGTATTTTGAGGAAAATGTCCGTGTAACTGTTTTGTGTGTGTGTGTGTGTGTGTGTGTGTGTGTACAACATAACTCAAAAACGAAAAATCGACAAATAACTTCGGTATTTAAGTTCAGCATCTTCTAAAGATGCCACACGAAGATTTATAAGAAAATCCTTCCACCATAACTGCCATTTACATGGAACATTTTTCTAAATTTTTTATTTTCGCAAAAATAGTTCTAATGATTTTTATTAAAATGTCGTATATTAAAGATATTTCCATGACAAAAAAATGTATATCTTGAAATTTCTCGGAATTGCCTATGAAGTCCACTTCATTCGGAGGGAATTTTTTATAATCGTGAATAACTGGTAAACGTCAAGCGATAGACGAAAATATATTACATAAAAAATATACATCTCTTTAAAACACACAATTTATTTCCAGTAACTTTCTTTGTGGCATCAACTATTTCTGAGATATCCGTTGATGCTTCGAATTGTTCAATACTTACTCATTGTTTCAAATTTCGGTGGATTTTCAGTTGTTTCTCGCGATTGCATGGAAACAGTATGGAATTTTAAGACCAGGGTGTAGTGTCCAGTCCTAAAGCACTTGACTATCGCTATTCCCTTTAAATCTATAACCTGTTGCATACCTATTTCTGCAAAGCTTTATCTCGATTAAAAAACAGTAGATAAAACAGCAAGCTTTTGTAGGAATAGTTTGTATACACACTAACAAACGATAGAGGGTAGAGAATGTCATGTGAATGTAACGCATCGGAATTTTTTTCTATCTACTACATGTTTATCGAGATAAAACTTTTAGAAATAGTTCCATCAAACATTTCGATGTGGGCACAAGGCGAATAAAGAAAACAGAATCAATAATAATCAGATGTCACTATGTGCTGGCCTTGAAATTCCCTACTCTTTCTATGACATCACGAAAAACAACTGAATAGCGAAAAGCAGTTTAAAATTACAAATTAATGAATGCTTCATACCAATAATGACGATATCTCAAAAATTACAAATTCCACAGCCAAAGTTATTTGAAATAGATTCTGTGTTTAAAGACATCTACATTTTTGTGTAGTACGTCTTTGTCTATCTTTTATAGTTTAAACGCTATAATAAATAACGTAACATTTCTTCCGAAATAAGAGGTCTTCATAGGTTATTCTCAGAAAATTAAAGACATAGATTCTATTTGTCTTGGAAATATCCTACATATACGGAAATTTATTCAAAGTTGCTCATGTAAAGGTTAGGTTTAGGTAGGGGGTTTTAAAAACTTCGTGTCATATCTTTGGAGGATATTTAAGTTAAATATCAAGTTTGGTATTTATCCGGCATTTTTTGGGGGTATACTGTTCACACACGTACATGGACCTCTTTTTAAAACGATGTTTTGGATGCAGTGGGCCTCAAAACATGTATTTTCGGTGAAATTTCGACATCGAATGTTTGGTTAAAATGCAACAATTCCTCATTCCTAAAGAGGCAGAGAAAGTAGAGTAGAGTGGAATGGTGTATTTATTGATTTAAACATTTTAAATGTTTAACCTCATACATTGCACTGATGAGATAGGCCGTACGTGCTTACATAATACACCGTAGTTCATATTTTACAGACTACATTCATCACACTGAACTTTAAAGTTAATGATCTTGTTACAAGAAATGTAAAGAAACGAAAAAGAAACAGATAAACTAACAACAAAAATCACGTAAACAAATCAGAACAAGAGGAGGAGAAAAACGTATTCATAAGCACATGCTGTTGTTTACAAAACAAACAAATACCCGCCCCTAAGCCAATAACCCTCCACCTCCCACCCGTGTCCCTGTTCCTTACACTCTCATCTGAGCTGAGCTGAGCTGTATAATCTTTTGTAAAAATGTACCAATTGTTTTCACCTCCCCTCTCACAACCAGTAAGGTCCAACAAGCCTGTAACCCTCACCTTGAGTTAACAAGGAATCTAGCAGATACTTTTTCCTTAACTGTTCTTCTTAGCACAAAGCGCCAGAATTTGAATCCAAGTTTCTTCCTCTCTACACCAGGGACAGATTCTTATGCCTTCTTCGTTAATTAATTTGATCGCTCGCCTTGATTCCAGTCTGAGACATGCAAGCCCTCGCTTGCTGGCTCTATTTCTGGACAAAATATATTGTTCTATATCCCATTCTGTTTTTAGTTTCTACTGTAAGTTTAATGAAACTTGCTCATTATATTGCAACAGCCTCTACTATCGATCTATATCTTTCAGTCGCTTCTGTACTTTTCTCCACACATTCGCTCTACTTCCAGGTCCTTCAAACCAAATAATATCCATCCCTATTCTCTCCAGCCATCTCGTGATTTTCACTGCCCACATTTTGTTCCCTCCCATCCTAAACTGCTCCTTATAGCATACTGTTCTCATATGTGACTGATCCTCTCTCATAATTTTAATCCAATATTTGATCGCCCAAACCTTACATTTAATTGTTTCAGCTGTATGCACCATATTCTCTAAAAGTGCAGCAGTTCAGAGGAAGTAATAAGGCAGCATTTAGTGTGGATTAGAGATTACTTAAACATATTACGACAACGCGCACGAAGCTCCTTACTACGCTTCCGTGTTTATTTCTCCAGAAGATTCCTTTCGGCACGTTCTATTAGCCTTCCTTTCGAGAATGTTACCTTTGTATGCGGAGCCTATATAAGAGGCTAACTTGCGTCCGGTTTGACAGTTCAGTTGAGTGAGTTAAGAAGTTAAATGCAATCAAGAAGTTGAAGATTTTGGACAGTAATTAAAAGTGGACAGTACCTAATTCAGTTCAGCTGAGAATTGTGACTCAGTAGTTCAGTTCTGACTCAGTAGCCCATTGCGATTCGATGGATCAGTTCTTTTCTGAGTGTGTGTCAAAAATGTCTCAAGTGAATAGTTGCTGCTACTCTAAACACCTAAATGACAAAAGTGTTTCACAGCAACTCTTGTTCTAATTTGTATCACCAACCAGTTTCATCAACGTAATACATACATAATAAGGACTATCTGAAACCTCCTGTATAATGGCATATGCATTTCCGTCATAAAGAATTCTTAATACCCGTAGAATTTCTCGCATTTAATTGACCAAAATATATTACGAACTACGCATATGAAAGCGTAAATACGATTAAATTGGTATAGACCATAGAAATTGAATACTAGTAATGATATTGCGAAGTAAAGTAAAAAAATCCGATGTGTTATACTCACATGACTTTCTCTACTCTTGTACAATTAATTTTACAAACGCTTATTCTCCATCTACTTTATGTTAATCGATATAAAAATTTGCAGAAACATTCTTATTGCAATTTCCTTGTAGATGCAAGGGAAATATGGTAGACTTTAACAGATGGTCAAATATATTAAGAGCTGGTTGCTATGTGGAGCATTCCATTCTCTTTGCATGTCCAGGACATAAAAAAACAAATCTGGTGTGTTACACTCACATGACTTTCTCTACTCTTGTACAAACTATTTATACAAACGCTTATTCTCCATCTACTTCATGTTAATCGAGATAAAAATTTGCAGAGTCTATCTTATTACTAATTTTCTTGTAGATGTAAGGGGATTATATATTTACAAGGGCAATATAGAAAAACAGTAGCCTTTAAGCACACACATATCTCTTAATAGCTGGTTGCTAGGTGCAGCACCATTCCCTTTCCCACAGATTAATACTCTTTGCATATCTAAGACAAAAAAATGAATAACGAACTCCCATTTGAGAAAATAAGTATTGAAAAATTTAAGGGAATAACAAGTAATACCTCGAAAATGGTTCACTCAACAAAAAAAATGTATGAGACATAAATTGTGTGTTTTAACGCGATCTACATTTTTTGTGTAGTAAAATTTTGTCTATCTCTTATGGTTTACCAGTTATGCAAAAGTCCTTTACAATGAAGACTTTTGGAGACATTCCCAGGAAATTCAAGATATACATTTTGTTTGCCATAAAAACTTAAACATATGATATTTTAATCAAAATCGTTAGAGCCATTCTTGAGAAAATTAAAATTTTCGAAAAATCTTCCATGTAAAGGGTAATCTGGGGTGGGGGGAGTTTTTTGAAAATCTTCGTGTCGCATCCTTGGAAGATACTGAACCTAAATACCAAGTTTGGTGTTTATCTGACTGTTCGTTTCTGAGTTATGCTGTTCACAGACACACACACACACGGACATGTTTCCAAAAATGCTTTTTTTGGATTCAGGGGGTCTCAAAACATATATTTCCGGTGAAATCTCGGTATCGAATTTTTGGGTTGAATACAATACTTCCCCTACTTACTATACGTAGTAGAGAAAGTAATAATACGAATTCCCATTTGAGGAAAAGTATAGTTATTGGAAAATTCAAATAAATAGCAGGCATTAATTCGGAAATGGTTCACTCCACAAAAAAAGAAAAAAATGTATACGACATAAACTCTGTGTTTTAACGATCTACATTTTTGTGTAGTAAAACTTTGTCTATCTCTTACGGTTTACCAGTTACGCAAAATTCATTCAAAATGAAGAGGACTTTTGGGGAAATTCCCAGAAAATTCAAGATATATACATTTCATTTGTCATAAGATTATATTAAACATATGATATTTTAATCAAAATCGCTGGAGCCATTTTCGAGAAAATCAAAATTTTCGAAAAATGTTTCATGTAAAGGATAGTCTGGGGTGGGGGTATTTTTTAGAAAATCTTCGTATCTTTGCTGTATTTTTGAAAGTTACTGAACCTAAATACCAAGTTTGGTATTTATCCGTCTTTCGTTTTTGAGTTATGCTGTTCAGACACCAGACACAGACACACACACACATACGGAACTTTTTCTAAAACTGCTGATTTTTGATTCAGAAGGCCTCAAAACATGTGTTTCCGATGAAATCTCGATATCCAATTTTTGGTGGAATGCAATACTTCCCCTACTCACTATACGTAGTAGAGAAAGTAAAAAGAATCGCAATATCCTTCAAACATATTCCGTCAGATGACCACTTGAATTTGAAAAACGTAAACTAACAATATGAAATATTTTGAAACATGTCAATAGGAAGAAAAGGAAATAGTTGACTCAAATTCTGTATTATAATGCGTTCTAGGTTATATTCAGTAGTAAGTTTTCGTCTGTTTCTTAAAGTTTTCGTAATTTCAAATTCAGTGAGATTGAAGAAGACTTCAAAGCCTATATAGCATAAAATTCAATACTCATTTCAGTATGCAACATGTGATACTTCAATAAACATTGTTGATGCTTCTTTTGTGAGAATAAAAATAATCAAAACTTTCGTGCAAATGGGGTTTAGTTTGAGAGAAAATCTTTGTGCTGTGTCTTTGTAAGATGCTGGATTTAAGGACGAAGTTTGGTATGTATCTAACATTTCATTTTAGTTGTGCTGTTCAAAATTTACAGACATACACATGCAGACATTTTCTAAAAATGCCTTAGAGTGCATCAAAACATATAAGTATCGATGAAATCTCTATACCAAGATTCGCGTTGAATTTAATGTTATTTCATCTATCTATCATAGAAATGAACCTGCACGTTGTGTCGAAAATGGGAAGGAAATGTTTTGGTGTACAAAGTGTGCTTTTAAAGTAATTATCGTTTTAATATTTTTCCGCTGCAGTCGCGATTTTGAGCATGCGTGATCACTTCCTTCATTAGGAAGCCAGCCACAACTGTAACTGATTGTCACTTGCGTTGTCCTGTTAGAGCGCTTCGTAATGTTCAAAACAATCGAACGACCCATCGATTGTGAAGTCGGATCAGTGATTCGTTTTTTTGAATATAAGAAATGTTACGCCAACAAGCATTCATCGACAGTTGTGTGGGAAGCAATATGAGTGACAATGCCCGACCACACACGGCCAAACAAACTCAAGATCTAATCGCATTATTTGGTTGGGAATAGCTCGATCACCCTCCCTGGAGTCCGAATTTGGCAGCAAAAGTTCTTCATCTGAAGAAATTCCTTGGTGGAAAACATTTCAACGACGATGATGTTGTGAAACAAAAGTGCAGACTTGGCTTTCATCACAGGCGGCATCATTCTTTGACGAAGGCACACAAAAACTGGTTTCCTGTAACATGTGGTTGAATAACGGCGGTGACTATGTAGAGAAGCGGTGTAAGGCAATGAGAAATACTGAAGTATTTGGGAAATAATGTTCTGCTATCGGTACTTACTTTAAAACACGCCTCGTAGTTAATATTAATGAAGAATTACAGTAAGGCTCCTCACTTTCCCAGGAAAAATTATAAATGAAAGTTAACAACTGAAAAACATTTAAAAATAAATAGTTAACTTGGATACACTTTTTTTATGGACAACCAAGCCATATCTACTGCTACAGGGGATGATCTTAGACAGCTACTCCACAATTAAACAAAATAGGAAACAAATATAATTTAAATGTTTCGCGTACAAAAAACAAAACAATGATATTCCAAGGAAAACCAAACAAGATCTAAAATGTTACTAAATAATAAAATCATAACACATGTCACGTTTTAATCATTTGGGCTATCATATGGATATAGAAGTACAGGCTGAATCACCTAAAACTTGCACCACAAAATATTTCGAAATTGAAAGTGCTATTGATGTGCAGTTTTCACAGCATTGATTGGTAGTCAGGAGCTTGTACATTTAACCTATAAACAGATTTTAATAATACTGAGAAAGTGTATTTTTGAGCAAACATACAAGTTTTTTAAATGGAACAATGCCTAGGTAAATTAGAATGTCAATGGTCTTTGTTGCAGGATTCTAGTGCAAGTGGTTTACGAGAAATCGTATTTTGAAAAGTTTCCACCCCGACGACTGTTTGTCCCATTCAACCTGCTTAGTTGCTAGGTACGATGTTGTTATGTTTGTTTGCTTTGTGTTTTCAGTTCATTGATTGTATTGTGACTTTCTAGCCAGTTAGTTTGTGACAGTTCAAGCAGTAAGTCGTGAGTAGAAGATGGGGTTTACTAATGCAGAAAAAGCCGACATGCTCATGGTGTATGGAGAGTGTAGAAAGAATGCAGTTCGTTCCTGTACGGTGTATGCGGAAAGGTATCCCAATAGACGTTAACCATCTCGGCAATTATTTATCAAAATCTTCAACTAATTACGTGAAAGTGGTACTGAAACACCTAGAAAACGTAACAGAAGCAAATAAGCGACTGGAAAATACGCAGAAATTAATGTTTTGGCTGCCGTTGCAGTAGATACGCAAATTAGTTCCCACACAATCGCACGTGGAAGTGGCATAAGTCAGGCAAGTGTACTGGGCATTCTCCATCCCTATCACATCTGTCTCCATCAATAGCTGCATGAAAACGATTTTGAGAATCGTGTTAACTTTTGTACATGGGCATTAAGATATGATACTCCAGATTCATCATGTATCTTGTTTAGTGATGAGGCAACATTTACTAATCATGGCCAGGTAAACCGCAGAAACATGCACTATTGGTCTGTTGACAATCCCCGTTGGCTTCGTCAAGTGGAACGTCAGTGTCCATGGAGTTTAAACGTGTGGTGTGGGATAGTGAACCATCAGCTCATAGGCCTTTTGTTCATAGAAGGAACAATGAACTCGCACAAGTATCGCAGCCTCCTGACAGACCAACTGCCACAGATACTAGAAGACGTTCCTTTGCAGACTAGGAGGAACCTGTGGTACCAACATGATGACTGTCCAGCCCGTAGTGCACGAAGTACTACATCTTGTCTTAACGGATTGCTTCCAAGTCGTTGATAGGACGAAGAGGACCTGTACCTTGGCCGGCCCGTTCACCGGATTTGACCCCTGTAGACCTTTTTCTGTGGGGAAGGCTGAAAGACACTGTCTAAAAGGATGTACCAACTACACCAGACGATATGAAACGACGTATTACTGCTGCCTGCTCTGAAATTTCCGCTGAAATGCTAGAACGTGTGCAGCAGTCTTTTCATAGCAGACTGGAAGCGTGTATTGAAGCTGCCGGTGGTCATTTTGAACTCAAACTTTGAAGGGCTATGTTCTGCTTACTTGTAAGAATCCACAGAAATATTGTAATTCCCTTTTGTTTTTCTTTAGTTTGTGCTACTACCACAGGTTGTACAAGTGTCGGTGTGTAAAAGTTTCAAAATAAGCTTTCTCGTAAACCACTTGCACTAGAATCTTGCAACAAACGCCACTGGCATTCTAATTTACCCTACCTTTATTCTTTGGATGTAACTAGGCATTGTTCCATTTAAAATCTGTAATTTTGCTCAAAATATACACTTTCTCAGTATTATAAAATCTGTTTATAGGCTAAATGTACGAGCCCCTGACTACCAATCAATGCTGTGAAAACTGCACATCAGTAGCACTTTCTATTTCTGAAATTTTTGCGGTGCAAGTTTAGGTGATTCACCCTGTATACATACAAAACTAAACACATTTTAAACGACCTGGGGAACAATCAGAACATTAAAGAATAAAACAAAAAGAGCTACAAAAGTAAAACTACAGCACAATGAAATGTCCAGGATCGTATATAGTTATACACCCCAAGGTAGAAGACATGTCGGTCGCCCAAGGAAGAGATGGGAACGATGGAGTGAGGATGGAATAGGCCATAGGTCTAATCCCTGGAATGGAGGAGAAGACAAAAGAATGGCAGTATCAACCTTCTGTTATGGAAGTGAAAAGTACAGGACAGCTCAGAAATGAAATTTTTCATACCGTTAGCTGGATGTACATTAATATATATTCTTCGTCTTCACTTCAAGGATTAGGTATTTCCCGTGTTCCGTCTCGCATTCTTCACTTTACTCATCTTTTTCTGCGGCGTCCCATGTCTCTTTTTCCTAAAGGAAAAGCTGTTAATTAAAAGTATATCCTTCCTTCACTCATGGGGCTCACGTGCTTTTTCATTTTTATGGTTATTTTCTTAAAAGTTATCATATAATGTAATAATATTCAGTTCCTCTATAATTGTATCATTACTTATTAAGTCCGGTTGGGTACATCATTTTGACGCAGGCACGCTACGCCTTCAACAATGAAGCAATACCTTTGCCTCACGGTTGCTGCTTGTCTCCTCCCAGTTGGTTCTTCTTTTGCCACGGCTGCTCCAGCATGAAACCTTAACCTCGGGGTATGCGTGGGTGTGTACAGAGAAACACACAAACGCTGTCTTGGAACACTTTTATTCACTATTTAAAATAATACTTTAGATTTGCCGATCACTATTAAATGCATATGAAGTTACTTTGTCTTTACCAAGACCTAAGAATATTAACTACAGCTAAGCGTTCTACCCTCTAGCATGTTTGCCACCATTCTTCTCCACACGACGAGAATGGCATCCCGCTCTCGCCAGGCACTCAGGACAGACTGACTTTCACCACCGCTACAAAGAGGAATAAAACTTCTAACTTCCCCTCTCTCCCCTTAAACATTCTCCTCAAACTTAGCGTCATGAAGCTTAGAGTGACCTTCACAACCCGGCCAGTGCAACTGCACCCATGAATTCCAGGAGAAACTGGTTACAGCTATTTTACCCTTTATACCTGGGGCTAGTCCTTAATTAGCTAAACTGTGCCTGTTTGGTCTTTCTGTCGGTTTTAACAGTCAACAATTTTCCAATGCTTCTCCTTTTTATACTTACACTGATTTTAAATATATTATTACTTATTTTATTTCGCTATCCTTCTCAGAATATTATGATAATTATTGCCTTTATAACTCCGACTTCACTTTTGTTCCGTGTAAAAATCTCATTTTACGTTTGTCCTTTACCTTTATTATCCACAATTCGCTACAATACATGACCAGAGGAACTGTCATTCCGTGGTAAAACTTTAATTTTGTTTCTTTTCTTGCTTTCTTTGTAGAGTTATCGTTCCACATACTTGCTGAGATTTATCTATCTTATTTTCTATACCTCTATCGATATCGAAACTACCATCACAAGCCAAGTAATTAAAATTTACGACTTTTTGCTTTTTCTACTACGTATAGTAAGTAGGGGAAGAATTGTATTCCACTTAACAATTTGAAATCGATATTTCTCCGGAAATACATGTTTTGAGGCCCCTGAATCAAAAAAAGCATTTTTAGAAACATTTCTGTGTGTGAACAGCATAACTCAAAAACTTGGTATTTAGGTTCAATATCTTACAAAGATGCGACACGAAGATTTTCAAGAAAGGTCCACCACCCCAGACTACCCTTCACATCAAACATGTTTCGAAAATTTTGGTTTTCTTAAAAGTAGACTTAACGATTTTGATTAAAATAGCATATATTTAAGAAATTTTCATGCTAAATGAAACGTATATCCTGAATTTTCTGGGAATGTCCCTAAAAGTCCGCTTCATTGAGAATGACTTTTACATAACTGGTAAACCATAAGAGATGGATAAAATTCTGTGTCCAAAAAATGCAGATCTCGTTAAAACACACAATTTATGTAATATATATTTTTCTGTGGAGTGAACAATTTCCGAGATATTCCTTATTTGTTTGAATTTTCCAATACTTATCGTTTTTCTCAAATGGGAATTCGTTATTGTTTTTTATGTCCTGGACATGCAAAGAGAATGGAATGCTCCACATAGCAACCAACTCTTAAAAGATCTGGCTATCGCTTAAAACCTACCATATTCCCCTTGTATCTACAAGAAAATTACAATTAAGATAGTTTCTGCAAATGTTTATCTCGATTAACGTGAAATAAATGGAGAATAAAGTTTGTAAAGTTACTATGTACAAGAATGGAGTAAGTCATGTGACTGCAACATATCAGATTTTTTTTTCACCAATTACATGGCGCCTTTAACATCTAGGGACATATCGGCGGTATGCTTTTCGGATGATTACCCATCGGCAATGATGTTAAAGTGTTTTATTATGATATTAATACCTTATTTAGGTTAGTTTACTTTAGGTTTTCTATTTAAACATTAATTTCACACCCACATTTACACTCACTCATATTTCCAGACTCTAGGGCGGATGGGGAATAATCCTGACTAAAGAAAAAATCCCATCCAATAGGAAATCGAACCCGGGAGCTTTTGATTTGGAATTTAACATGCTAACCACTCGCCAGCACACTCCTTTACGGCTTGTTCTATGCATTTCCGATACATGTTTCTGTTCTCACTGGGTGTTTGCCTTGGTGTAACGTCAATTTTGTCTTTTTTATGGAAATTTATATTTTCTGCTCAGTACAATTTATAAACCGAGTGCTGTAGGTTTACTTCGTTATTTTATAGTATTACGAAATCATCTGCGTATAACATTATGTTTAAATATGAATTCTTAATCAGTTGTATTCCTGGAAACACTTCTTTTCTCCATCTTATAAATCACACATTTAATAAAATGGGTGAGAGGTTGCATCCTTGTCTTACTCTCATACCGTAATTATTGACGGGAATGTATAAATAATTAAATAAAGAAATTATAGTAAGATAAATAAATAATTGCAATAAATAGTTTCCGTATTTCTATTAAATCAATGTATAATGTAACAAGCTTGGATTCAAAGATTGTCCGAGAAACAGGTTCTTAGCGAGTCATGTTAGTCATGTTAACCAAAGTCATTAGCGACAGTCGAATTAGCGAAAGTATTACTTAAATATTTCGGGAATTCACTTAAGTTATAAGCTCAGTACGTTTGCAGGGTCACGTAGTCAGAAATCTGGAAAAGAGAAAGGCACTTAGATTATGAGATTTTAGCCAAGCCCTTAAGTAACAAAATAAGAGGGACACTTAGGATTCAAGTATTGGCTGCGCGTGAAAAATAACATTTGTAAGGTGCAAGGAAGTAGGCGGAGCTAAAAGTAATACGGCGTGCAATTTTAGATCAGAGACTTAACTCTGCTTAGTTAGATTTTAGAGGATGATGAAATACCAAAGGATTGGTATAAGTCATATATAAAGCCTATATATAAAAAGAGAAATCGTAAAGACCCTGAAAAGTATAGAGGAATTAGTGTAATATCGTCTATTAACAGAGTTTTCAGCAGTATTATTACAAACAGACTGGAACATACTATCGAGGGGAAAATGTTAAAAGATCAAGCAGGATTTACTAAAGGAAAATAATGTATGGATCATATTTTTAGTGTGAGACAGATTACAGAAAAATAACAGGGACGCAATGGTGGGTGTTGGTATTGAGTTACCAATGATTTACTTATTTGGCGGTTGTACCAACAATGTCAACTTCTGTTAAAATAGGGAAGATATTATGTTCTTCATTCAAAACGACAAAAGGCCTAAGACAGGGGTGTAGTATGTCCCCTACTTTGTTTAAAATATATATTCAACATGCACTAGAAAAATGGAATCCGTCCTGTGGAGGTATGGGTATACCAGTTCAATGTTATGCTCTACACTCGCTACTATTTGCAGATGACCGGTGGTGATGGCTCAGAGTCGTGAGGATGTGAAATATGAGGAAACTTTTGGAAGCTTTTGAAGTAGGACGGTTACGAGTAAATACGAATAAAATGGAAGACCTCGTAGTAGAAGGAAGTGGACGGGACATCTCACTACCCCAAGGAATTATTAAAACTGTTAAAAAGTTTAAATATTTGGGATTGCTTATTGATGAAGTAGGGAGCTGTAAAGCGAATGTAGACAATAGACTAGAACAGGAACGAAGAGCTATAAAAATGTTGAATGGGGTATTTTGGAGTAGACCCGTGTCGATTTGTACAGAGAAGAGGATTTTCAGGACTGTGGTGGAAACTATGACCTATAGTGCCGAGGCGTGAACTTTGGTAGAGGGACAAAAATCTAAGATCTTGGCAGTGGTAATGGATGGAATAAGACGTAGTGCTAGAGTATCAAGGATGGAAAGAAAGAGAAATGAAGAGGTGAGACAGATGATGAATATGGAGGCAACAGTGGTGGAGAGAATGGAAAGGCGGGGTCTTCAATGGTATGGACATGTAAAAAGAATGGAGAATGATAGGTGGCCTAAACCCTTTTTAGAATGGTCATCTCGTGGAAGAAGAAAGCGAGTTGGACCAAGAGCAACCTGGAGAGGACAGGTTTATAGAATGATTGACCGGTGCCTGAAGGAAGATGACTTGTTCAATCGGGAAGAATGGCGAATGGGAATATAGGGCAACTGCTGAAGAGTGGAGAAGCCCTTAAAGGTAAAAGTAAAAAAAATAAGACTTAGTCTCTGTGGTATCGTCTTCGTTACGTACTGTTCGTGTGGTATTTTGAACGTTTAGTAACGCGTTTGTGTTGTGGCTTTTGCGAGAGGTCTTGCCAATAAGGATTTTAGCGTCTCACGGCAAGGTACGCTACTAGTTTCTTTTGTTGCGGAAACAGTTATTTCAAAGCGTAAAATTAATACTGCAGAAGCTATCAAGTATAATAATTGAATTATTACAATTTCGAGTGCTACAGTACAGCGCCAGTCTATTTATTCATCTCAAACGGTCGGAACTCGATACGATAACTCAAATATTAGTTCACAAAACATTTATCAGTCACTTTAAATTGGCATTGTCCTTCACAATAAATCCACGCATACCATGAAAGAAAGATCTCGTAGCTTACCACTGGAGCAGCTGGCGTACGAAAAAACAAAACAAGATACGAGATCACGAATGCAGAATCAACAACGAAGCAACAAAGCACCGATACAGTCCACCTACAAAAAGTTAAAAGTAGTGTGTGGATACTTATTGACTTACCTTCGGACTTAAAATTCGACTAAGTATAAGTCGCCTCAATGTTGCTTCTTACCGCTAGTTCGGAAGGTAAGATATTTATTTTATAAATAAATTCAATAGGTGAACTTTCATTATAATGTGTTTTATTCTTTTGCTCAAGGTGCTTTAACGACGAACAATATATGACTACTGAATCAAAGATTTACTTACATATTTGCTTTAATTACTTGTAGACATTCTTTATATTAAAAACTCTGATGTGTTACACACATATGACTTTCTCTACTCTTGTACAAACTATTCTTACAAACGCTTATTCTCCATATGCTTCATGTTAATCGAGATGTTAGTCTTATTGCTAATTTTCTTGTAGGTGCAAGGGGAATTGGTAGGCTTTAAGCGATAGTCAAATATTTTAAGACCTGGTTGATATGCGGAATATTCCATTCTCTTTGCATTGCCCGGATATAAAATATGAATAACGAATTCCCATTTGAGAAAAAGTATAAGGATTGGAAAATTTAAGGGAATAACAGGCAATATCTCGAAAATGGTTCACTCAACAACAAAATGTATATGACATAAATTGTGTATTTTAACGCGATATACATTTTTTGTGTAGTAAACTTTTGTCTGTCTCTTATGATTTACCAGTTATACAAAAGTCGTTCACAATGAAGAATACTTTTGGAGACATTCCCAGGAAATTCGAGATATACATTTCATTTGTCATGAAAATATCTTAAACATGTGACATTTTAATCACAATCCTTAGAGCCATTTTTGAGAAAATTAATTTTTTCGAAAAATATTCCATATAAAGGGTAATCTGGGGTGGGGGATTTTCTTGAAAACCTTCGTGTCGAATCTCTGGAAGATACTGAACCTAAATACCAAGTTTGGTGTTTATCCGACTGTTCTTTTCTGAGTTATGCTGTTCACAGACACACAGACACACACACGGAAAGTTTCCAAAATGCTTTTTCTGGATTCAGGGGGTCTCAAAACCTATATTTCCGGTGAAATCTCGGTATCGAATTTTTGGGTGGAATACAATACTTCCCCTAACTACTATACGTAGTAGAGAATGTAATAACGTATTTTAATCACACTATATAAAACATATTATTGCTTAAATTCTCGTTTTTGTATATTTTGCATTATCACAATATTCTTTATTCTGAAGTCAACTTCTTTTGATCACTTTCATTAACATATATTCGTTATTCAACTTATTTATCCCTCAGTATAGCAATAAATACGATTCTAATTAATGATTTAGAATATATAAGTGCTCATGCCAAACTTTCACAGAAATGGTTTTCGAAAAAAAAACATAATACATTAATAATTGCAATATACAGTGTCAAATTTCCTCATTCCTTCTATGGGATTTCCTTTTTTAATACGTATAGTAAGTAGGAAAAGTATTCTATTCCACCAAAAAATTCGATACCGAGATTTCACGGAAATACATGATTAGAGGCCCTTCTGAAACCAAAAACAGGCATTTTTACTTTCTCTACTATATATAGTAAGCAGGGGAAGTATTGTATTCCACCAAAATTTTCGATACCGAGATTTCACCGGAAATACATGTTTTGAGACCCCCTGAATCCAAAAAAAGCATTTTTGGAAACATGTTCCGTGAGTGTGTCTGTGTGTCTGAACAGTAGGATAAACACCAAACTGGGTATTTAGGTTCAGTAACTTCCAGAGATGCGACACAAAGGTTTTCAAGAAAATCCCCCCACTCCAGATTACCCTTTACATGGAACATTTTTCGAAAATTTTAATTTTCTCAAAAATGGCTCTAACGATTTTGATTAAAATATATGTTTAAGATATTTTTATGACAAATAAAATGTATATCTTGAATTTTCTGGGAATGTCTCCAAAAGTATTCTTTATTGAGAACGACTTTTGCATAACTGGTAAACCATAAGAGATAGACAAAATTTTACTACACAAAAAATGTAGATCGCGTTAAAATACACAATTTATGTCATATACATTTTTTTTGTTGAGTGAACCATTTTCGAGATATTGCTTGCTATTCCCTTAAATTTTTCAATATATATTTTCTCAAATAGGAATTCGTTATTCATTTTTTTTTGTCTTGGATATGCAAAGAGTTATAATCTGTGGCAAAGGGAATGGTGCTGCACCTAGCAACCAGCTATTAAGAGATATGTATGTGCTTAAAGTCTACTGTTTTTCTATATTGCCCTTGTAAATATATTTTCCCCTACATCTACAAGAAAATTAGCAATAAGATACAGTTTGCAAATGTTTATCTCGATTAACATGATCTAGATGGAGAATAAGCGTTTCTAAAAATAGTTTGTACAAGAGTAGAGAAAGTCATGTGAGTGTAACACATCAGATTTTTACTTTCTCTACTACGTATAGTAAGTAGGGGAAGTATTGCATTCCACCCAAAATTTCGATACCGAGATTTCACCGGAAATACATGTTTTGAGACCCCCTGAATCCAAAAAAAGCATTTTTGGAAACATGTCCGTGTGTGTCTGTGTGTCTGTCAGTCTGTGTGCCTGTGTGTCTGTGAACAGCATAACTCAGAAACGAACAGTCGGATAAACACCAAACTTGGTATTTGGGTTCAGTATCTTCCAAGGATGCGACACGAAGGTTTTCAAGAAAATCCCCCCACCCCAGAATACCCTTTACATGGAAGATTTTTCGAAAATTTTAATTTTTCAAAAATGGCTATAACGATTTTGATTAAAATATATGTTTAAGATATTTTTATGACAAATAAAATGTATATCTTGAATTTTCTGGGAATGTCTCCAAAAGTATTCTTTATTGAGAACGACTTTTGCATAACTGGTTAACCATAAGAGATAGACAAAATTTTACTACACAAAAAATGTAGATCGCGTTAAAATACACAATTTATGTCATATACATTTTTTTTGTTGAGTGAACCATTTTCGAGATATTGCTTGTTATTCCCTTAAATTTTTCAATACTTATTTTCTCAAATAGGAATTCGTTATTCATTTTTTTAGTCTTGGATATGCAAAGAGTTATAATCTGTGGCAAAGGGAATGGTGCTGCACCTAGCAACCAGCTATTAAGAGATATGTATGTGCTTAAATTCTACTGTTTTTCTATATTGCCCTTGTAAATATATTTTCCCCTACATCTACAAGAAAATTAGCAATAAGATAGAGTTTGCAAATGTTTATCTCGATTAACATGATCTAGATGGAGAATAAGCGTTTGTAAAAATAGTTTGTACAAGAGTAGAGAAAGTCATGTGAGTGTAACACATCAGATTTTTACTTTCTCTACTACGTATAGTAAGTAGGGGAAGTATTGCATTCCACCCAAAAATTCGATACCGAGATTTCACCGGAAATACATGTTTTGAGACCTCCTGAATCCAAAAAAAGCATTTTTGGAAACATGTCCGTGTGTGTGTCTGTGTGTGTGTGTGTCTGTGTGTGTGTGTGTGTGTGTGTGTGTGTGTGTGTCTGTGAACAGCATAACTCAAAAACGAACAGTCGGATAAGCGCCAAACTTGGTATTTAGGTTCAGTATCTTTCAGATATGCGACACGAAGGTTTTCAAGAAAATCCCCCCACCCCAGACTACCGTTTACATGGAAGATTTTTCGAAAATTTTAATTTTCTCAAAAATGGCTCTAACGATTTTGATGAAAATATCATATGTTTAAGATAATGTCATGAGAAATGAAATGTATATCTCGAATTTTCTGGGAATGTCTCCAAAAGTATTCTTCATTGTGAACGACTTTTTCATAACTGGTAAACCATAAGAGATAGACAAAATTTTACTACACAAAAAATGTAGATCGTGTTAAAACACACAATTTGTCATATACGTTTCTTTTGTTGAGTGAACCGTTTTCGAGATATTGCTTGTTATTCCCTTAAATTTTCCAATACTTACTTTTTCTCAAATTCGTTATTCATTTTTGTTTATGTCCTGGACATGCAAAGAGAATGGAATGCACCACATAGCAACCAGCTCTTAAAATATTTGACTATCGCTTAAAGCCTACCATATTCTCCTTGCATCTACAAGAAAATTAGCAATAAGATTGACATCTCGATATCTCGATAAACATGAAGCATATGGAGAATAAGTGTTTGTAAAAATAGTTTGTACAAGAGTAGAGAAAGTCTTGTGAGTGTAACACATCAGATTTGTTTTGTCTTGGATATGCAAAAAGTATTAATCTGTGGCAAAGAGAATGGTGCTCACATAGCAACCAGCTATTAAGAGATATCTATGTGCTTATGGCTACTGTATTTCTATATTGCCCTTGTATATATACATTCCCCTTACATCTACAAGAAAATTAGCAATAAGATGGAGTCTGCAAATGTTTATCTCGATTAACATGAAGTAGATGGAGAATAAGCGCTTGTAAAAATAGTTTGTACAAGAGTAGAGAGTCATGTGAGTGTAACACAACAGATTTTTAGAAAAAGGTCCGTGTGTGTGTCTGTGAATAGCATAACTCAGAAACGAAAAGCTATATAAATACTAAACTTGGAATTCGGGTTTAGTATCTTCCAAGGATGTGACACGAAGATTTTCAAGAAAATCTCCCACCCTAGACTACCCTTTACATGGAATATTTTTCGAAAATCTTGATTTTCTCAAAAATGGCTCTAAATATTTTGATTAAGATATCATATATTTAAGACACTTTCATGACAAATAAAATGTATATCCTGAATTTTCTGGGAATGTCTCGAAAAGTATTCTTCATTGTGAACGACTTTTGCATGACTGGTAAACCGTAAGAGAGAGATAAAGTTTTACTACACAAAAAATGTAGATATCGTTAAAATACACAATTTATGTCATATACATTTTATATGTAATTTATTGCTTGTTATTCCCTTAAATTTTCCAAAACTTATACTTTTTCTCAAATGGGAATTCGTTATTCACTTTTCTTATCCTGGTAATGCAAAGAGATTGGAATACTCCACATAGCAACCAGCGCTTAAAATATTTGACTATCGCTTAAAGCCTACCACATTCCCCTTACATCTACAAGAAAATTAGCAATACGATTAACATCTCGATTAACATGAAGTAGATGGAGAATAAGCGTTTGTAAAAATAGTTTGTACAAGAGTGGAGAAAGTTATGTGACTGTAACACATCAGATTCTTCAACATTCTTAGCAAGTTTTACAAATTATTTGGGTTCCTTTTACTAATATCTGCTTTACTTCTTGTCTGTTTTCCCCCTTCTAAATTTGTTTAATACTACAAATGTTATAGCTGCATGAACGTCCTTTTCTAAAGGCAGTTTCCTGTTTTTTCTAAAATAACTTGTGTTATAGGGTTTAAACGGCTATTTATAATTATTTTAATCGTTTCTCTGATCTTTCTTAAAATGGAATTATCTCGGCAACTGCGCAAGGTTCGGGTATTTTTTAACTTTTTCGATACCCGTGGACTAATAGAAGAGATAAACTTCGAAATTTAAGACGATCTACAAATCTAGAATGTGAATGTACATATAGAGAAATGAAATAAATGGCATCGACATGTAATCGGAATGTCGGATGTAAATTTCCGAAAGTAGTAATCAATTATGTACCCGAAGTTTATAGAAACAGGCAGGCCGTTTTAAGATGGCATGATCAATTTAAATTTAAAGAAATCGGAACAGGTCCGATGACTAATTCTTTCTGAAAAGAAATAAGAAGACTATATGTAAGCGACAGAGAAAATATATCTATTTTAATTCGCACGAGCATAATCTAATCACTTCAGAAAATTTATATCCTCAGCACGCATAGGGATGATTAAAATTCTTTGTTTTCTTGCTTTTGCATAATTATCTAAACTGTATTCACTCTTAGGTTGATCCGCGTCAAAACAAACTCCAGGTGACCAGTGCACCGTTATAATGTATCCTTCCGCCATTCGCGCTAGAAATACTGTCATACTTTCAGACCATGTGGCAAGTACAAGCGCTACGCTGTGCAAAAAAGAACAGAGTCCTTATTTCGACACTGAAACGGTGGCTAGCATATTCTGTTAAGATTTAAAGGTAATAAGATTGATAGTTGCAACAAAATAAACGTTTACACATATAATAGTTAATTCTAAAATAAATAAGCGAAAAATAAAGTAACAGGTATGCGATAACTTAATTTATACGCTCGCTGGAAGCGGCACTTTATTAACTGTTGGTGGTTCATTTTAAAAAAGAAATTATGCACTGTTGCGCGAATTGCATTCTTCTTAAAATCACTACATTCTTACATCGCGTATTTCATATGCTGCCTTGTTTTTCTCCGGTTGTAACCACTTTTCCCGTTTCAGATTTTTCTTCACAACTACTGTTTATACTTGCATTGGAAACACCGGTGAACTCGGAGGTTAATTTCACCATTTCTTTCGCTGAAAGTGTTGGAAATTTCTAACTTATAATAAAGATTCAACACTATTGTTTTTTCACCACTAGTCAATGGTTTGCGCGGTAATTGCTTTACGTAGTTCAACGAAAACACAAGAGCAAATTCACCATCCGCCATGATACTAAACACAACTGCTGGTTTCTGGCTGTAAACAATATTCTGCGCCTACCCGGATGTCAGGTGACTCATACGAATTGCGTCATGGGACTTGTAGCTCTGTTTTACGGTATAAATCAGCATTAAATAATACCTTAGGTATTTGTATAGAATATTATGCTATTTAAGAATAAATTCATTCTAAAATTCAGATTATTAGCAAGGGACTACTTTCCCGCGCGCATGGCTATCGTGTTGTACCACGGTGCACTGACCACGTAAGTTTGTTTTGCCGCGGATCAGTCTAAGAGTGAATACAGAGTAATGTAACTGTTTTGTAGCATCATGTTTGTGGCTACACCCAACGAAGTGTTACTCTTTAATACTCCACAAAATCTCCACGTTGTTTATTTGGGGCCTGTTCTGATCATACTTTTCGATCTATCGGTGTTATCTTTTTGTCCTCTTGCCCTCCAACATCGTTTGTATTCTACTATTCCTCAATGCCTTCACGTTACCGAACTATTTAATCTTTCTCTTGGAATTCTTTAGGAATGTTCTTTCCCACGTCCGAATGTTCTGTGATTCTGCCTTTAGACTTTCACTCTTCTTGATTTTCTCCAGAAATACATCTCTATAATAAATAATCTTTTGCTTGTTGAATGGATATCGTCCAAGATCTCGCTCACATAGTATTATACACAACATTTATTTATAAATCAGCTTTCCACAGATGAGTTTACTGCAAGGAATCCACTTTATCGTTCTCATTCATTGCCTTAGTCTTATCTTGACCTCAGATAAATCTCTTATACTAAGTCCTGAAGCTGACTCGGAAACATTTACATTTATCAACTTCTTAATTTCTTCCCGTTCCCTCTAAAACTTTTCATTTCTTATTTTCAAGATTAAACGATTAAAGCCAGGCAAATCGTTCGTAGAAGCTTTCTTTTTTACTTTCTCTACTACGTATAGCAAGTAGGGGAAGTATTACATTTCACCCAAACTGAGATTTCACCGGAAATATGTTTTAAGGCGCCCTGAATCCAAATAAAGCATTTTAGGGAACATGTCCATGTTTGTGTGTGTGTGTGTGTCTGTCTGTGAACAGTATAACTCAAAAACGAAAAATAGGATGAATACCAAGCTTGGTATTTAAGTTCAGTATCTTCCAAGGATACGGCACGAAGATTTACAAGAAAATCTCCCCACCTCCAACTACCCTTAACATGGAATATTTTTCGAACATTTTTATTTTCTAAAAACTGGCTTTAACGATTTTGATTGAAATACCATATATGAAAGATATTTACATGACAAATAAAATGTATATTTTGAATTTTCTGGCAATAGCCTTGAAGTCCTCTTCATTCGGAAGGAATTTTGTATAATGTTGTATAACTTGTAAACGTTAAGCGATAGACGAAAACGTAATACACAAAAAAAATATAGATCTCTTTAAAATACACAATTTACCTAAGTTAAGTTTTTGTGGCAAAACCGTTTCTGAGATATTCGTTATTAAAGGTTTGAATTGTTCAATACTTGTCATTCTTTTAGTCCCGTCGACTTTCAGATGTTTCTCGTGATTGCATGGAAACAGTATGGCATTTTAAGGCCAGGATATAGCGTTCAGTTCTTAAACATCTGACTGTCGCTGTTCTCTTTGTATCTATAACGAAATGTGTAATGTAGCTAAGGTTTATTTGGATTAAAATGTAGTAGATAGAAAAGTAAGCTTCAATAAGAATAGTTTGTATACCCACTAATTAAGATAGAGGGTATAGAAAGTCACGTGAATGTATCACATCAAATTGTTTTCTTCAGTGATAATATTTTAGGTTTTACATGATTAGTATAGTAGCGCCAAAGAATGGACTGAACTGGTGCCCACCCAAAACTTGAACCCATGTTTGATACCATGCATAACTCTATTCAGTACTCAGTCCCAAAGAAAAAACATAATACCGTCTGGTTCACTTAATTAGAAAAACTAGGATATGTTATAAAGGAGCGATAGTGCTCGATGAAACGTATTTTGTACTTGACTATTTTCCGTGAGGTATTTAATGAAGCGCTCAAAACTGCAGCAATAACTATAACCTTTCCTCCATCAAATTCCGGTTATGAAATAATATATACGTTTATGAGGCGGGTAAAAATTACCCCATAAATAAAATGGGTGATAATCCTCTCGGGGACCTTGCCGTTATTGCAATGGAATGATCAGCAACTAAGTTCATTGAAGTTGACGCTATCATAGATGAATAATTTAATCCTTTCCCACAGCTATGGGCTGATTAAATTTCATGAGATAGCGTTTTTGTTTTCTTATATTACTTATTATATCATTCTAACGCGGTTCAATCAAGATAATTACAGCGTCATTCATAAAATCTTCATAGGTGACACCATAAAAACTTTAATCTTGTCGACGCTTCGCGATCGCGTATTATCTAAAGAGATTAAAGCTCGCGCTGTATTTAAATAGAATATTTAGCACACACATTGTAAATAAATAATTAAAAGTATGCACAAATCTTTACTATAATAATCAAGAATTTTATATTTAGATACAGTTACCGCAGAATGAAATATCATTTGATTGCGCTGCCACGTTATTGTGTTGTGGATAGTTACTAGTAACGGCATCTAGGGCTAGCTTACCGTACTAATTACAAAGAAAAAGGCAAGGAATTATGTTTCCAAATTAGATTTTATTAAATTACGTAGGTATAATTATAAAATTGGTGCCCAGTGAAAGTAAATATAGACCCTCTGGGTGTACTTGAATCGTTGAACTTTGTCAAAGTTCTAACTTTGCCTCTATTATGGTGTTTCTAATTAATTTGTAGAATCATTCCTATGCTCCGCAGAGTCTTGTAATATAAATGCTGGAGTACATGTGAGTATGTTCATTATACACTCGGGCTATTTAAAACTGGCCAGCGTCGAATTGGGTACTTCCGTGAGTTCTCGGGACAGCCAGGTCTTGTTCACAATACTGCGTATATTCTTCTAATAGTTATAATGGGGAACACAACTTCGATCACAAAAGTCTTCCAAGAAAATATTCATATACGAGATTTCAAAGAGACAAGTGTATCAAAGGGTTTTAAACACTGAATATCTGTAAACAAAACACAATTTACCGACGTGTGGATCTCAAGTAGAGTATAATTAAAGCTCGTTGCAGTGTCACGTTACTATAGCACTCCTAGGTCAGTGATAGAGAGCTTGCTCTTCCTAAGATTGCAACTTAAAATCTCCGTGAAACTACTCAACTTTCGCCCCGTTTCATTTTAAATACATGAGTAAATATATAACAGTTTTCTTCACTTTTTACTTTCTCAAATACGTAGTAGGGAAAGATTTATTCCACCCAAAAATTTGACACCGAGATTTAATTGGAAATACATATTTTATGGTGCACTGAATCCAACCAATGCATTTTTAAAACATATCCGCGTGTGTGTGAACAGCATAACTTAAAAACGAAAAGTCTAATAAATACCAGTATTTGAGTTCAGTATCTTCCAAGGATGGACACGAAGATTTTCAAGAAAATCTCCCCACCCGAGACTACCTTTTACATGGAATTTTTTGGGAAATTTAGACTTTTTTAAAAATGGCACTAACAATGTTCAGTAAAATATCATATATTTAAGTTATTTTCATGACAAATGAAATATATATCTTAAATTTTCTGGGAATGTTCCCAAAATTCCTCTTCGTTCTGAATGACTTTTGCATAACTGGTAAACTGTAAGAGATAGACAAGGTTTTACGGCACAAAAAATGTAGATCTCGTTAAAACACATAATTTATGTCATACAATTTTTTGTCGAGTGAACCATTTCCGAGATACTCCTTGTTATTTGTTTGAATTTTCCAATACTTATATTTTTTCTCAAATGGGAATTCGTTATTCGTTTTTTATGTCCTGTACATGCAAAGAGAATGGAGTACTCCATATAGCAAGCACCCCTTAAAAGATTTGACTATCGCTTATATTGCACATACGAGAAAATTAGCAATAATTTCTGCAGACGTTTATCTCGATTAACATGAACTATGTGATATGTGGAGAAAAGCGTTTGTTAAAATTGTTTGTAGAAGAGTAAAGAAAGTCATGTGAGTGCGACACATCAGCTTTTTTTATGTATATGACGTTTATTTAGAAGTCGTTATACCTGTAGATGGCAATCGTGACATTAATTTATCGGTCAGGAGGAGGTGTCATACCCAGTCAATTTAATTTTATAACTACAAATTGTTGCACCAGTATTATAATTAGTAAGTAAAGTGAAAAATACAAGCTATATTATTTAACTATATTACAGAAAAACGAGTTGTAAAAATAGAAGATAGTCAATCAACTACGGAGAATTGAATTCGAGCTGCTTGAGTAGAAGTTAAGGAGTTTAACCAATGGCAAGTACGTTATGGAGTTAACCTAAGCCAGTGTCTTGTGGCTGGCGGTTGTGAACCGTGCGCTCACCCAAAGGGACTTTGAAAATATTTAACTCTTCATCAGACCGGCCACTTTTAGTTTGGCCGAATGTCCCGATACGACCATAGAAGTTAAAGGGGGTTATACAAATGGAGCAGTAATATGTATATACACTAAGTGATCAAAAGTATCCGGACATCTGGCTAAAAATGACGTACAAGTTCGTGGCGCCCTCCATTGGTAATGCTGGAAGTCAATATGGTGTTTGCCCACCCTTAGCCTTGATGACAGCGTTCTCTCGTAGGCATACTTTCAATCAGGTGCTGGAAGGTTTCTTGGGGAATGGCAGCCCATTCTTCACGGAGTGCGGAACTGAGGAGAGGTATCGATGTAGGTCGGTGAGGCCTGGCACGACGTCGGCGTTCCAAAACACCCCAATGGTGTTCTATAGGATTCAAGTCAGTACTCTGTGCAGACCAGGCCATTACAGGGATGTTATTGTCGTGTAACAACTCCACCACAGCCTGTGCAGTATGAACAGGTGCTCGATTGTGTTGAAAGATGCAATCGCCATCCCCGAATTGCTCTTTAACAGTTGGAAGCAAGAAGGTGCTTAAAATATCAATGTAGGTCTGCACTGTGATCGTGCCAACCAAAATAAGAAGGGGTGCAAGCCCCCTCCAGGAAAAACACGACCACACCATAACACCACCACCTTTTGGCATTACACACGCTGGCAGATGACGTTCACCGGGCATTCGCCATACCCACACCCTGTCATCGGATCGCCACATTGTGTACCGTGATTCATCACTTCACACAACGTTTTGTCACTGGCCAATCGTGTAATGTTAACGCTCCATACGCCAAGCGAGGCGTCGTTTGGCATTTTCCTGCGTGATGTGTGGCTTATGAGCAGCCGCTTGACCACGGAATCCAAGGTTTCTCATCTCACGCCTAACTGTCATAGTACTTGGAGTGGATCCTGATGCAGTTTGGAGTTCCTGTGTGATGGTCTGCATAGATGTCTACCTATTTCTCTTTACGACCCTCTCTTCAAATGTCCGCGGTCTCTGACAGTCAGCAGACGAGGTCGGCTGTATGCTTTTGTGCTGTACATGTCCCTTCACGTTTCCACTTCACTATCACATCAGAAGCAGTGGACCTAGAGATGTTTAGGAGTGTGGAAATCTCGCGTACAGACTTCTGACACAAGTGACACCCAATCACCTGACCACGTTTGAAGTCCGTGAGTTCCACGGAGCGTCCCTTTCCGCTGTTTCACGATGCCTAATGACTACTGAGGTCGCGGATAATGAGTGCCAGGAAGTAGGTGGCAGAACAATACACCTAAGATGAAAAACGTATGTTTGTGGGGGTGTCCAAATACTTTTGATCACATAGTGTATATTTAGACTGATAGATGACTGCGATTGATTGTCATTTATTCCACTCCATTCATTCCATTGGTAGTTGACGCTTTGCCTGTTCACTATAGGAAACCATTCGAGAAAATTGCATGTTTTTCAAAACTGCGCTTTAAAACTTTCAGATTATCCCACGTTGATGTGCGTGAAAATGTTCAACAAATTTACAAAAATTTTCACATTATCTTAAAAAGCATACTATTATGGAGTTACACATCAATATCTCGGATAATCTATCAGGTTGTCTTTAGAAAAGTTTTCCATGACGTCCCAGAAGGAAATAATTTGTAAATTTTAGTATATTCCAAAATAATTTTCCTGTATATCCATAATAGGCAGTTGACCATGAGTATCCCTTGTTTCCACATATACAAGATAAACAATTACAAAATTATACATCTTCTGCTCAGAATAAAACTTTGTACTTCTCTTAGACATGACATAATGAGTAGTTAACATATAATCAACCTCGAGTTAAAGCACACATATTATCGTTTTGGAAGGCATTCTAACCCTGAAGTTTATATTGTTAGACAAATCAATCTACCGCAAGCTAAGGTTTCAGACCTCAGATTCCTGCATATTCCCAATGATCCTCTATGGATGCCAAACATGGACTCTCGCCGTCAAGAAGCTCGCAACAATACAAACATGCCAGAGAAAAATGCTTAGAAAAATACTGGGAGTCACACTGAAAGACAAAATTTCTAACACCAACCTGAAAAGAATGGCCAACACATCTGCCGAACGAGCAATGTCTGTGAAGTGGAACTGGGGATGCCATTTGACAAGAATGCACCAATCAAGATGGATGTACGTGACCACGATGTGGGACACACACGTTGGAAAAAGAAATTGGGGAATACCGCGGTTTAGATGGGCAGAGGCGTTCGTGAAAACGGCAGACAAACAATGATCAAGAAAGACAATAGACAATGGAATGAACTAGCACGTAGTCTATCAAACTCTCAAGGTAATTGAGATGTTATAGAGTTAAATAGGAACAAAGTGACATTAGTCAATGAGTTTTACAATATAGAGTTAATAGGACATAAGTTCTAGAGACAAGCAGAGCGACAGAATGTTATCTTGCTTGGAATGGCCCTACATGCGAGAAATAACGAACCACCTCTTCTAAAAGGAGACCTTGCACTTTAAGGGACAGTATAATTGTAGATATTTTTTTCAAAGTTCAGATGTGTTCCTCAAACCAGACATTTTAAATTCAAACTGAAAGGGAATATATTATACATATAGGAATTGTACATATGAAAAGGTAACCATACATATAAGAATTGTACAGTAATAAATTCACCAACATGTTAAAATATTCAGCACCTAACATTTGTACAGAGCTGATTGTAAGAAACGGGCGAGCTAGCAAGAATTCCAAGAAGGCATAAAGAGCGTACCTTTCACCAAGCCAAAAGGCAGGGAACCAGTAACGGTACAGAGAAATAGAAAGAGACAGATAGAGAAAAAAAGAAACGAGATGTGGAACTGGCTTCACCACGCTCCAAGATGGCGCTTAATCTCACGAATCTGAAGAAACACATTTTCATATATGTTAAGGTAACGCGATCTGAGGGCCAATAGGAAACGTCGTTACATTTTAAACGCAGAAGTGAGCGTCACTAGGCTCTCGTATATAAGGGCAGGCACGGCCACAGAGCCCACTCTCTCATCTAGAATTGTCGTCGGCACGAGGTGCTACAGATGCACGTGTGTGCAAAGGGGTGGGAGTGCGTGTGCAGATAGCTAGGCTCCTCACTAATTTATAGTGGTGGGGTTATAATAATGGGAAAAGCTAGCCGTCCATAATTATTCAAACTGTGAAATAAACTTCATTGATTAAGGGAAACCTGCAGTGTATTTTTTAACTTGCCTCTTCCACCATAACCTGAGAATTAATAATTAGATATAGTTAGGAATGGAATACGCAAGAACCGACGAGCACCAATAGCCGAGGAAGAACAACACTGCAGCAGGCAACAACAACCCAAGGATCGACGATTGCGCGCTACAAATAGCGCACAGCACCGTTTCTCGCTACAAAACGAAATAGCAATTAATTCTTCTTTAACACAAGTCGTGTGTAGAACAAGGTTGGCAAGGTGGAACCAACTGAACTACCATGGCAGCATGCCGGTACAACATGACGATAGCTGCGTAGTGCAATCGGATGAAATCGGAAGATCCGTGTTTGATATCCTGGCTATGGCATTGAATTTTTCAGTCTAATTCTACCTTTCCAACCTTTCCTACGCTCAGCTTGTGTGAAAGGACAATTAATTAGCATTATTTGGCCTAATAGTTGGTTAAACTATGAAACCCAGGACTAAAGTACTTACAACATTGTAAGTCGCCATTGGAGTATGTATGAATTGGAGATCTCCTTGTGGTTTACCGGGATAAATGCGAGTCAGCCTGGGAATTTAATGTCGTACCCGCATGTTGCCATGTAACTCAATAGGCTGGAGTAACCGCACAAAAAGTCGAAGATACGTGCTTTCATTTCCGGCTGTGACATTGAATTTTTCAATTAGATTCTACCTCTCAAACGAAATAATTTTCATCATTCTCTTCTTATTATATAAGAATAATATTCTTTATTCTTTTACTTTCTCTACTGCGTATAGTAAGTAGGGTAAGTATTGCACTCCATCCAAAAATTCGATACAGAAATGTCACTGGAAACATGTTTTGAGGCCCCCTGAATCCAAAAAAAGCATTTTTAGAAAAAGGTCGGAGTGTGGGTCTGTGAACAGCATAACTAAAAAACGATAAGTCGGATAAATACGAAAGTTAGCATTTAATTTCATAATCTCTCAAAAAATACGACACGCAGATCTTCATGAAAATCTCCCAACCCTCAAACTACCCATTACATGGTACATTTTTCGGAAATCTAGATTTTCTCAAAAATGTCACTAACAATTTTCAGTAAAATATCATATATTTAAGATATTGTCATGACAAATGAAGTATATATCTTGAATTTTCTGGGAATGTCCCCAAAATTCCTCTTCATTCTGAATGGCTTTTGCATAACTGGAAAACCGTAAGAGATAGATAAAAGTTTTGTACGCCGAAAATGTTTATCCCGTTAAAACACAAAATTTATGTTATATACTTTTTGTTGCGTGAACCATTTTCGAGATATTTCTTGTTATATGTTTGAAGTTTCCAATACTTATACTTTTTCTCTCATGGGAATTCGTTGTTCGTTTTTCATGTCCTGGACTGCAAAGAGAATGGAATCCTCCACATAGCAACCAGCTCTTAAAACATTTGACTATAGTTTAAAGCCTACCATATTCCCTTTGCGGCTACAAGAAAATTAGCAATAAAATAGTTTCTGCAAAGGTTTATCTCGATTAACACGAAGTAGATGCAGAATAAGCGTTTGTAAAAAGTAATTTGTATAAGAGTAGAGAAAGTCATATGAGTACAACACATCAGATTTTTAAGAAATGTATTTAATCCACTCATACACGGTAATTTCGTTTTTGCTTTTAGCGTGTGCTGTATGCATTTTGAATATAAGCCTGGCTATTTCAACTGAAATATTTACTTGTGTATAATTTATATTTACTTGTATATAACTTTAAGAAACTGTTTAACAGTTGCTTCACGTGCGGATCGCTCTTCTCTTCTTTTTTCTTCGCCTCTTTCCCTCTCCACTCCCCCCTCAGTGGCTCACCTTATGTGAGTACGGGTTTTTGGCGCACCCGGGGGTTCCGGAGCCAATCATCGCCATATTCATCCCCTCTCCCCCATCCGGTCGAGGTGGGTTCTTCTCGTGACCGGTGGACACAAGGTAGGCTCTCGTGCGTTCTTTGCATTCCATTTATACCGCACCTCACCATCGTTTCTTTCTTCCCTTGTCAATTTCCGGCCATTTCGCACCACGACATTCGCACATCTCGTTTTCTTCCACGCCGGCCTACCTTGCGTGCGAAACGCCCACACAGTGTTATTTGTTTTATCTTTTCTTTTAATCCTCCGTGGACACAGCCTGACGTATACCCGCGCACGGGGTGCGCAGCTGGGTGAGTGCGTAATGCCGTCATCCCCACCACCCGGGGTCGTCATGTAGGGTTTGTGTTCGTATCCGCTGTTCAACTGCAGTCCCGCGGGGGACCATTGCATGAGCTGCTGACTTCTGACGGCGATTGGGTCCCTCTGTCTATGTTCTGGGAGGTGTGACCCTGGGGTGAGTCTGGCATAGATAGGCCACTCACCCAAGCCGGGATAACGCCCGGGAAGTCAGAGCCCGAGGTCGGAGACGGTTGCAATGGTGGAGGATTTATCTCGCTATGGAGCACCCTTCCTCCATTAATACAAACAAGCGCCGAAAAGTTATTGTAACAGAAGTAGCACCGCCGTCATCTGGTTGTTACTTGGTCATTTCAAGAACAGAAGAAGGACAAAACTTTGAGAAGGTGAACCCTTTTATAATTCAGAAGGGCATAGATGCTATTGCTGGTGCTGTTCAATCCTGCACTCGTCTACGGAATGGTTCCTTATTGGCACAAACTAAGTCCGATCAGCAAAGTAAGATCTTGTTGCGCGCTACGCTTCTCCACGGTTATCCCATCCGTGTCGAGAAGCACCGCACATTGAATTCCTGTCGGGGCGTCGTTACCACCCATAGCCTCGATGGTATATCGGACGAGGATCTAGTAGAATATCTATCCGATCAAAAGGTGACTGCAGTGCATCGAGTGCAGGCCAAACGCGACGGCGTATTGGTACCCACTCGTACCCTGTTTCTAACATTTGATGGCGTCGATCTGCCCACGAGCATTTCCGCAGGGTACGAACGGATTTCTGTGAGGCCGTATATACCTAGACCTCTGCGTTGTTTCAAATGCCAACGTTTTGGGCATACGCAAGTCTCCTGTAAGAGTGCCGTTACCATCTGTGCCTCATGTAGCCAGCCGTCACACGAAGGTACCTGTTCCACAGCCACCGTCTGCGTTAACTGCAAAGGGTCTCATACTGCGTCATTTGCCGACTGTCCGCGGTACTTGGACGAGAAGGCGATCCAGGAGATCCGGGTAAAGGAAAAACTCTCCTTCGCTGAAGCCCGGAGGCGTTACCATGCGCGCCAACCTTTACTCCTGCGATCTGGCACATTTAGTTCTGTTGTTGCCTCGCCAGTACCACGAGTAGATGCCGAAACTCAGACCTGGACCATGACTGGATTAACCGCCACTACAATCCGGCCGTCCATTAAAGCTACCGTTACCAAGCCCTATAAACCTGGTCCAAAGTCAATGAAGTTGCAAGCCGCTGAAAAGAAACCCAAGCAGAAACTTCGTAGGGAAGATTTTCTGAAGGACCCTCCGCGTGCACGCGGTAAGAAAAGTTCACCTTCTCCTCCTCGGAGGTCGCAGTCCCAGGAAGGTCCTGGGACAAGCCGCGCTCAGCGGCACCCCTCACCCATCGCCACCCAGAACCGATTCACGGCGCTTGAATCGGTTTCTGGCACTGAGCGCGTGGGCCCTCCCTCCGAGGAAGCTATGGAGTCTGACCAACTCCATACAAAAAGCCCGAGCCCAAAGGTTAAGCAAAAGATTCTTTTAAGCCGCCCTTCTAAGTAGACAGTTTATCCCTTTTATTCATGGCTATCCTGACCTGGAATGTACGTGGTGTACGATCGCATGGGGCGGAACTGCAACTTTTATTGCGTTCCCATTCACCTATGGTCGTGTTTTTGCAGGAGACCAAGCTTCGCCCTCTCGACCCTTTCGATCTCCGAGGGTACACTCCGGTTCGCTACGATCTTGAACCGGAGGAGGGTGCTCCTGCTCATGGAGGTGTCATGTTGTTAGTGCGTAACGACGTTCATTTTCAAACTCTCGCTCTTACGTCCGACTTGCGAGCTATTGCCATTAGATTGCAGTTACCCGGTTTTTTCTTCTCTGTTTGCTCTGTATATTCACCTCCGTCGTCTCCCCTCGCTCCCGCGGACATTCGATCTCTCCTGTCCGCTCTCCCAACACCATTTCTTCTTTTGGGAGATTTTAATGCCGATCACCCACTGTGGGGTTCGCCAAGGGCTTGTACGAGGGGAACTCTTCTTTCCGACATTCTTACCAGTTCAATCTTTCCATCCTCAATACAGGTGCACCTACTATTATTTCTGATTCTTCTGATACATTCTCTCACCTGGACCTTGCCATTTGCTCACTCCAGCTTGCTAGTCGTCTTCAGTGGAACGTCGTCGCTGACACCTAATCCAACGACCATTACCCCTGCGTCGTTTCTCTTCTGTCACACCACGTACAGCATTCCAGAGTACCTACCTGGATATTCACAAAAGCCGACTGGAGCTTGTATTCCAGCCTCGTGCATTTTTACGATCAGCCCTTCGCCGACATTCACCAACTAGTGCAGCACCTTACGTCTACGATTTTCTCTGCCGCCGAACGCGCAATTCCCCGTTCATCCTCGGCGACCGCCTGTTCCATGGTGGAACGAGGATTGTCGGGACGCCGTTCGTGCCCGTAGGACTGCTCTTAGGGTGTTTCGGCGACACCCTACACTTGATAATTTGGTGACTTTTAAACAATCGCGCGCCAGGGCTCGTCGCATTATTCAGGATAGCAAGAAGTCGTCGTGGGCTCGTTTTGTGGAGTCTTTTAATCGCTTTACGCCTTCATCCGTTGTTTGGGATAAACTTCGTCGCTTCTCAGGTAAAGTGTCTCATTGTACTGTTTCTGGCCTTCAGGTTTCTAATGCCACTATAGTGGATCCGGCTGCCATCGCTAACACTCTGGGTGCTGCCCTTGAGGCGGTTTTCAGTTCAGACCATTATTCCGCCGGCTTTCGCTCTATTAAAGACCGGCTGGATTCCGCATCATATACTTTTCGGTCTGCTAATAATGAATGCTATAACGAACTATTCACAATGAGGGAGCTGGAGCACGCTCTTCATTGCTCTCGGCACTCCGCTCCTGGGGCGGACGGCATTCATGTCCTGATGTTAAAGCACCTTTCAGCCGACAGTAAACTCTTTCTCTTACAGGTCTATAACCGTATTTGGCAAGACGGCCTTTTTCCTTCCGTTTGGCGCGAAGCCATCATTGTCCCTATACTTAAGCCTGGGAAGGATCGCCAACTACCTTCCAGCTACCGCCCTATCTCCCTCACCATTTGCATTTGCAAGGTGATGGAGCGCATGATCAACGGGCGGTTGACATGGTGGCTTGAGTTTCAGAAACTTTTAGCGAACGCTCAGTGCGGGTTTCGTCGCTATCGCTCCACCGTCGACCATCTGGTGTCCTTGTCGACGCATATTATGAATGGATTTCTGAGAAAGTGTCAAACCGTGGCTGTATTTTTTGACCTGGAGAAAGCTTATGACACTTGTTGGAGGGGCGGCATTTTACGTACACTTCACGCATGGAATATCCGCGGTCGTCTTCCCATATTTCTTCGGGAGTTTATGACGGACCGCGTCTTTCATGTACGTGTGGGCTCGGTTTTATCTCGTCGATTTATTCAAGAGAACGGAGTACCGCAGGGCTCTGTACTCAGTGTCACACTTTTTGCGATTGCTATCAACCCCATTGTTGATTGTATTCCACCTGGCATTTCATCGTCCCTTTTTGTTGATGATTTTGCCATTTATTGCAGTTCACGGCGGACCTGTCTACTCGAACGCCGTCTCCAGAGCTGTAGCGAACGTCTCTACGCCTGGAGTAACGCTAACGGCTTTAATTTCTCCGCCGAAAAATCCGTCTGCATCAACTTCTGGCGCCGGACGGCTTTCCCTCCGCCCTCTCTCCATCTTGGGTCGGAGGTCCTTCCATTTGCAGACGAGGTGAAATTTTTGGGGTTGATCTTTGACCGGAAGCTGCGCTGGACTTCTCACGTTTCCTTTTTAAAAGCAAAGTGTGACCGTTCTCTTAATCTTTTACGTGTTTTAAGTGGTACATCCTGGGGAGCTGATCGGACCTTCCTTCCTTCTTCATCTTTATCGCTCTTTTGTCCGATCCAAGCTTGATTACGGGTGTATTGTTTATTCGTCGGCACGTCCATCTGTGTTACGTCGATTGAATGCCATTCACCATCGTGGCATAAGAGTCGCTACAGGGGCCTTTCCAACCAACCCTGTTCGTAGCTGTATGCTGAAGCAGCAGAGCCTCCGCTGTCCTTCAGGTGTGAGATGCTCTTGTGCAGCTTTTCCTGTCGACTCTCCAGCTTGCCTGACCACCCGTCCTTCCCGACATTTTACGAGGATTCGCTTGATCGGCAATATTTAGTTAACTCCTCTGCATTGCTCCCTCCAGGGGTTCGATTTCTCCTGCTACTTCGGCATTTGGACGTTACACCAGCGCCGGCACTTACCCGAGGGGAAACGCGTTTTCCTCCATGGTCGCGCGCTGAGGCCCACATCCACCTTGGGCTAACGTCGCTGCCGAAAAATGCGACCCCTGCTTCTGTTCTTAGATCCGGCTTTTTAGAACTACAGGCGCAGTTCGGGGACTGTCATTTTATATATACTGATGGGTCTAAGACTGATGTTGGAGTAGGATGTGCCTTTGTTTTTTGTGTACAGAGTTTTACTTTTCGTTTACCTGGACAATGTTCGATTTATACCGCCGAACTTTTTAGTATGTACCAATCTGTTTTATACATCCAGCGGCACGACTTACGGCACTGTGTTATTTGTACCGACTCTCTGAGTGCCCATCAGGGTATTGAAGCGCTGCACGGTTACCACCCTCTCGTACAACGTATACATGACCTGCTCCACTCGCTCGGTGCCTCTGGCATCAGCGTCTCCTTCCTATGGATTCCAGGTCATGTGGGCATCTCAGGCAACGAGTCTGCCGACCCCGCTGCCAAATCGGCCATTTTATCACCCAGATGTTTTACCTGTGTTGTTCCTTCCTCAGATTTTTATGTTATTTTACGTTACAGTATCCTCTCGCGCTGGCGTGATGAGTGGGCGGCTCTTAGGGGAAACAAGTTGCGGGAGGTTAAACCTCTTCCGTTAGTCTGGGGTACCTCTTCTCGTTCTTCTCGTCGGGAAGAGGTACTTTTAGCTCGTTTACGAATCGGACACTGTCTTTTTAGCCATAGATACCTGCTCTATGGTGACCCCGCATCGCTCTGTGAGCAGTGTAATGCGCCCTTAACGGTGCGTCACATTTTAGCAGAGTGTCAAGTTTTAGCTCCGTTGCGCGTTCGTGTTGGTCTGCCTGTTGGCATAGCCAACGTTTTGGCAGACGACGCGCATGCTGTGGAATATCTTTTACGTTTTATCAATGACAGTGATCTTTATCGGCGCATTTGATGCGCTGAGCGCCTTTTTAACATTGTGATATTATGTTGTCTTTTTAATGGGGGCTCTACTCCCCAGTGGACATATGGCGCTCATGTCCCGTACGTTCTGCAGCTCTTGACACGTTGTTTTACGCTTTTATTGACCATGCTTTTAGTGTGTTCGTATTTGGTGTTCAGTTTTTTACTTTTTGGACATCGCGGGTTTGTGTCCCGTTTTTTAATTATGCGTTTTTTTATCGGAATTTTATTTTTGGACTGTCACTTTTATACTTTGTAAGGGCGCTGATGACCTTAGCTGTTTAGCGCCCTTAAACCGCATCTCATCATCATCACCTCTCCACTCCACTAACTATGACTCACCCAACTTATGATCTCCTGTTAACAGCTGAGGTTTTTTAACCTGTGGCTATTGCTAACTGCCGGTTAAACGGAGCACATCGTACTATGGACGACAAGTAATGTAGGTTAGTTAACCGAGTGTGGTAAGTCATTTGGTATGGTTAGTAACATTTTCGCCACCTAGGTGGAAATTTGTAGCTTTAGATCTTCAAAATAAACAGTTGTAGCAATTTTCTCAATCCTGAGGTTTTATTTATATAATAAAATGTAAAGTTATTGCTAATCTTATCTATTAAATTTTTCAGTTCCATTCTATCCTTCCAAAATCTAAAATTTGTATTAAACTAGTTTGTAAAACTAGTGTAATGGTCGTTTCGGGTACCGTGTAAGTATGCTGGGCGCATTTAAGTAAGTAATGGAGTACATTTGTTATTAATGTTAACATGGTTCTAAATATCTATGTGCATAAGAATTATTCCAATGTTTTAGCTCGAATATATGAGTTTGGAATACGTTTTGCGTTTCTATATATTTAAATAGTATTGTGTAGCTTATATAACTCTTAGATATCGTGCAAAATAGGATATCTTAGTATATCGTCCTTTAAATTAAAATAGGTAATGGTCTATCGGTATATTAAGCTATATAGGAATTCAGTGTTAATATCGTTTTTACTTTCTCTACTACGTATAGTAAGTAGGGGAAG
Source organism: Deroplatys truncata (assembly GCA_030765065.1). NCBI lineage: Eukaryota > Metazoa > Arthropoda > Insecta > Mantodea > Mantidae > Deroplatys > Deroplatys truncata. Next base: position 55,648,675 of record CM060987.1, read on the forward strand.
TATTGCATTCCACCCAAAAATTCGATACCGAGATTTCGCCGAATATACATGTTTTGAGACCTCCTGAATCCAAAAAAAGCATTTTTGGAAACATGTCCGTGTGTGTGTATATGTGTGTGTGTGTGTGTCTGTGTGTCTGAACAGCATAACTCAAAAACGAACAGTCGGATAAGCACCAAACTTGGTATTTAGGTTCAGTATCTTCCAGAGATGCGACACGAAGGTTTTCAAGAAAATCCCCCACCCCAGACTATCCTTTACATGGAACATTTTTCGAAAATTTTAATTTTCTCAAAAATGGCTCTAACGATTTTGATGAAAATATCATATGTTTAAGATAATGTCATGAGAAATGAAATGTATATTTCGAATTTTCTGGGAATATCTCCAAAAGTATTCTTCATTGTGAACGACTTTTGCATAACTGGTAAACCATAAGAGATAGACAAAATTTTACTACACAAAAAATGTAGATCGCGTTAAAATACACAACTTATGTCACATACATTTCTTTTGTTGAGTGAACCGTTTCCGAGATATTGCTTGTTATTTCCTTAAATTTTCCAATACTTATACTTTTTCTCAAATGCGTTATTCATTTTTTTATGTCCTGGACATGCAAAGAGAATGGAATGCGCCACATAGCAACCAGCGTTAAAATATTTGACTATCGCTTAAAAGCTTCAATATTCCCCTTGCATCTACAAGAAAATTACCAATAAGATTGACATCTTGATATCTCGATTAACATGAAGCATATGGAAAATAGGCGTTTGTAAAAATAGATTGTACAGGAGTAGAGAAAGTCATGTGTTTGTAACACATCAGATTTTTAACAATTCTGAGAGTTAAAAGATACAGAGTGAGTTTTTGATCCATCGGCAAACTTTAGGGGATGATTCCTGACTGAAAATGGTTCCAAATGTTCGCATCACCTTTGATACGGTTCAACTAGGCCCCGTATTTCATTTAATTGTATATCGATTAAACAATGATGTAAAATATTGTATTTAATATTATAACTCGATAGGAAAAACCTTCATACAAAATATTGCAATTGTTTGAGGAAGTAAGGTTCGACTCACCAGCCCATCCCTTTTCTTGGGGCAGAAAGGTCTGTCGGTACGTATACAAATGCACTGAGCCATTAAATAAGGAGCAGTGGAAAATAAGTCTCGGAAAGTGCTATTTCTTTTTAAAGCGGAAGAAACATGATGTTTGTGTCTAGAAAAGGATTAAAGCCATAAAGATATGTACGTGCTACAGTATAAACCAAACTAATTGTAAATAGTACCGTGGGAAGAGAAAGCTGAACAGAACTGAAATTTTAGCCAGTAAATGGAGAGTCAAGAATACAACCTGACGAATACGAAAACAGGAGATCGTCACATGATTGAAAACGAACAAAATAATCACGTGACATATGTGGAGTAGGGATGAAATCAAACGTTGCGAAATTCAGAAAATACAAGTAACTTCACTCTTAGTTGAAATCTGCGCCGTTGGATAATATCGGAAATGGCGAAATTCACAAAATACAAGTAACCTCACTCTTAGTTGAACTCTGCGCCGGAATACAACCAACTACACAGTTAGCTGAACTCGCGCCGTGTAAGTCAGGCTGCGGCTATTAACGCAGGGAAAACATTACAATACTTCTTAATACTGCCGACTAACAAGTGTCAGTCGCGGATAATTGAAGTGGTGGCTCGCGTTCCTGAATGTGTAACATAACAGTATAATAAAGCCAATATTTAATATATATATAATTTTACCACCCCTGTAGAATTTACATAGTCGGCACTGCTCAACCTAGCCGGAGAAAGAAGAGACTTAATTGCTACGCATCGAGGACGCGGCCAGCTTCACCTTGTGTCCGGAAATATGATGGCACTAATGACATTCTCTCATAACTTGCAGTGTGCGTTTTGTATGTTACATATAGTGCGATTTAAGCAGCGTAGAAGCTCAATGGTTTGGTATTCATTCCAGGAAAAAGCCGAGATGGTGTTCGTGTATGGCCAAGCAGGTGAAAACGATCGAGGCAGCACGGATGTACCGAGCCACCCTTACAGACAGCACCACACAGATCACATAGCATTTGGAGCATTTTTCGACGTTTGTGTGAGCATGGGTCCTTTGAGACAGGCGAACATTTAGGGCAGCCGCGGACCTTGCGTACACCAGATGTGGAGGTACATGTTTTCCATGATGTTGAGAACAATCATGGTACAAGCCAAGCAACTGCCCTGCCAACATGGTGTAAGCCAAAGGACGGTTATCTGTATCCTACATGACAACCGCCATTGGAATTATCACCGGCGGATTTTTCTTTGCGGGAAAAATTCTGTCATTGGTTTGTGCAGCAGGCCATCACCATTATGGAATTTCTGTCTTCAGTCCTCCTCACCGATGAAGTGACTTTGATAGACATCATTAATCTATGTAATCGTCATCTGTAGGCCGCAAAAAATCCTCACGGAATGGTTGAAGGTCTCGTCAGCAACGGTTCAGCATTAATGTTTGGGCGGGGATTATTGGTGACACTACTTAGACCATTTCTCCTTCCACAATCCCTGAACGGAGAAACGTATCTGAACTTCCAGCAAAACACTCTGACTTCATTTCTGGAGAATTTGACTTTGGTAAAACGACAGGCAACGTGGCTGCAGCTCGATGGAGCGTCAACCCACCTCCTCATTAATGTTCGCCGACACCTCGACAGCATTTTCCTCAGATGTTGGAGAGGACGTGGAAGTCCTGTTGCATAGGACTTAAAACACCTGGATTTTTACTTGTGGGGGCATGAAAATCATTGTGTACGGTAAGCCTGTTTCTGATGTTCAGATCCCTCAACAGTGTGTCCACGTAGCCTGTAACGATATTCAGACACAGAGCGGAAGATTCGAACCACTGAGGCAATCCATGATACGACGTGTGAACACGTGCATTACATCCCATGGAGGCCACTTTGAACATCTGTTGTGACATGGATGGGATTCAGGCCATGCACTGTGTGCTAAGGCTCTTTGTTGATATCGTTCTTCAGTGCCATCCGGACACAAGGTGATATGAACTTTTGTGCTCCATTTCCAGTAATGAATCATCATCCCCTGAAGTTTGTCGGTGGATTTCAAACTCAGCCAGTATTTCTGTGCTTAAGATGCAGATAATGCTCTTCTATTGGCACTATGTGTTAGTTTTTACTTTCTCTACTACGTATAGTAAGTAGAGGAAGTATTGTATTCCACCCAAAAATTCGATACCGAGATTTCAAAGGAAATAACATGTTTTGAGACTCCCTGAAACCAAAAAATCTGATGTGTTACACTCACATGACTTTCTCTACTCTTGTACAATCTAATTTTACAAAGGACTATGCTCCATATGCTTTATGTTAATCGAGATATCGAGATGTCAATCTTATTGGTAATATTCATGTAGATGCAAGGGGAATATGGTAGGTTTTAAGCGATAGTCAAATATTTTAACGCTGGTTGCTATATGGCGCATTGCATTCTCTTTGCTTGTCCAGGACATAAAAAAAATGAATAACGAATTTGAGAAAAAGTATAAGTATTGGAAAATTTAAGGGAATAACAAGCAATATCTCGAAAACGGTTCACTCAGCAAAAGAAATGTATATGACATAAACTGTGAATTTTAACGCGATCTACATTTTTTTGTGTAGTAAAATTTTGCCTCTCATGGTTTACCAGTTATGCAAAAGTCGTTCACAATGAAGAATACTTTTGGAGACATTCCCAGAAAATTCGAGATTATACATTTTATTTCTCATGACAATATCTTAAACATATGATATTTTAATCAAAATCGTTAGAGCCATTTTTGAGAAAATTAAAATTTTCGAAAAATGTTCCATGTAAAGGGTAGTCTGGGGTGCGGGGTTTTCATGAAAATCTTCGTGTCGCATCTCTGGTAGATACTGATCCTAAATACCAAGTTTGGTGTTTATCCGACTGTTCGTTTCTGAGTTATGCTGTTCACACACACACACACACACACACACACACACACACACACACTGACATGTTTCCAAAAATGCATTTTTGGATTCAGGGGATCTCAAAACATGTATTTCCGGTGAAATACGTAGTAGAGAAAGTAAAAATTAAATTGACCCTAAAATGACCATCACAACGTCCTCCAAATAAAACATTACTAATGGCATTTACTTTTCCCCCCAATATCAAGCAAATGTACAGTCTCAAATGTACATATTTTCTGTATATGAACATGAAATTACATAGGTTTGTAAAGCACATACTTTATAAGATATGTGCAAGATTTGAAGCTTCCATATAAAAAGAATTTGAGAAATTTATTAATTAATTGTAGACAACGTAAAAAATTTAATTCTGAGAAAATGAACTTTTAAATTTCCTGGCCCTTTTCGCGCACCTGTTTTACTTAATAATTTTCGGTCCCTGCCACAATAAAGTTTATGTACACGACAGAATACCAATTAAAGGGTAACTATAACACCTAAACTACGACCTAAACATTTCACTGTGGACCTCGATGGGCGTCCCTTGTTCCCTTGATCGAACGTCGTGGACATGTGAAGCTCAACCGCCTTCTTCAACATGTTACAAGCGCCTTACCGCTGAGCTACCGGCAGATAAGTCCGGGCCGGTCCAGGAAAGGTCCACCGTTGGGAACGGATATGTTGACTTCGCATTTACAGCCATAATTTGGCTAAAAAATAGTGGGAAAGACTTTCTGATTCGTCCTCGTATACCGAAATAACACTGTAGCTACTGTAAAATAAACTATAAATGAAATTATCTAACTGAAAGAAAAGGAAGACAAGAATTAATGAAGAACCAAGTAAACAATTATACGTTTACCATAACTTTTGTTGAGAAAATGCCAGTGTGTTCTCATTAACCAATATATCAGCTAGTTCTAAACATATTATTTTTCAATAGGAATTTATAAACATCGATTACACTTTCGACAGTCATTTGTATAGCCTGGACATCTAGTGGTAGTGAAGTTAGTTAATTTTGGCCAGGATGACTCAGTAACTCTAATGAAGTAAAAATCCTGCCTACAAAAATTGAAATAGGCCGAGGGTTGATGATGCTTGCTCGTTTTTTAAAGTCCTCAACCAAGATCAACCTTTTAAACATGGTTGCAAAATCGGGCTGTACCACGAAACATCAGAAATGTGCCCTATACTCAATGTACTTTTTTAATATAAAATTAAGAAAAGTAGATTTTGATAACAAAAAGTCAGCCATTTTTTCATTCCTTCCCCATAAAGCTCTTGAGTTTCTTAATCTAATACATCTGCAGTATTTTGTAAGAAAAAACCAAAGCACTGTAATGCATTCACGGTTTAACAAAAACAAATAATTCAAGTAAAATTAATTTTGCGAAATGAATTTAAAATGTGCATTTTTCTTTTCATGCAACATGAATATTTACACTTTATTAATTATTTTCTAATGCAATTTAGTAATTACGGTTCATTAGTAGAATTGCCAATATCCTTTTTATTATTCTGCTGACCGCTTGCTAATTTAAAAATCTGATGTGTTATACTCACATGACTTTCTCTACTCTTGTACAAACTATTTTTGCAAACTCTTATTCTCCATCTATTCCATATTAATCGAGATAAACATTTGCAGAAATGATCTTTCGACATGCAAAGAGAATTACATTTTGCACATAGCAAACATACACATAAAAATAATTGACTATCGCTTAAGGCCTTGGGTCGTCATGTAGGGTTTGTGTTCGTATCCGCTGTTCAACTGCAGTCCCGCGAGGGGGCCATTGCATGAGGTGCTGACTTCTGACGGCGATTGGGTCCCTCTGTCTATGTTCTGGGAGATGTGACCCTGGGGTGAGTTTGGTATAGACAGGCCACTCACCCAAGCGGGGTAACGCCCGGGAATTCCGAGCCCGAGGGCGGAGACGGTTGCAATGGTGGAGGATCTATTTCGCTATGGTGCACCCTTTCTCCATTAATACCAGCAAGCGCCGAAAAGTTTATGTAACAGAAGTAACACCACCGAAACTGGTTGTTACTTTCCTTTCACGAACCGAAGAAGGACAAAGTTTTCATTATTCAGAAGGGCATTGATACTATTGCCGGTGCGGTTCTGTCCTGCACTCGTCTACGGAATGGTTCCTTATTAGCACGAACGAAGTCCGATCAGCAAAGTAAGACCTTGTTGCGCGTTACGCTTCTCCACGACTATGCCATCCGTGTTGAGAAGCACCGCACAATGAATTCCTGTCGAGGCGTTATTACTACCCATAGCCTGGATGATATGTCGGACGATGAACTCGTAGACTATCTTTAAGACCAAAAGGTGACAGCAGTGCATCGAGTGCAGGCCAAACGCGACGGAGTATTGGTACCCGCTTGTATCCTGTTTATAACATTTGATGGCGTCGATCTGGCCACGAGCATTTGAGCAGGGTGCGAACGCATTGCGGTGAGGCCTTATATTCCTAGACCTCTGCGTTGTTTTAAATGCCAACGTTTTGGGCATACGCAAGTCTCCTGTAAGAGTGCCGTTACTATCTGCGACTCATGTAGCCAGCCGCCACACGAAGCTACCTGTTCCACAGCCCCCGTCTGCGTTAACTGTAAAGGGTCTCATTCTGCGTCGTTTGCCGACTGTCCGCGGTACTTGGACGAGAAGGCGATCCAGGAGATCCGGGTAAAGGAGAAACTCTCCTTCGCCGAAGCCCGGAGGCGTTACCATGCGCGCCAACCTGCTCTCCTGCGATCTGGTACATTTAGTTCTGTTGTTGCCTCGCCAGTACCATGAGTAGATGCCGAAACTCAGAATTGGACCATGACTGCATTATCCGCCACTACCATCCGGCCGTCCATTTCTGCTATAGTTAGCAAGCCATCTAAAACTGGTCCTAAGGTACTGAAGTCGCAAGCCGCTGAAAAGAAACCAAAGCAGAAACTTCCTAGGGAAGATTTTCTGAAGGACCCTCCGCATGCGCGCGGTAAGAAAAGCTCACCTTCTCCTCTTCGGAGGTCGCAGTCCCAGGACGCTCCTGGGACAAGCCGCGCTCAGCGGTACCGCTCACCCATCGCCATCCAGAACCGATTTTCGGCGCTTGAATCGGTTTCTGGATCTGAGCGCGTGGGTCCTCCCTTCGAGGAGGCTATAGAGTCTGACCAACTCCATACCAAAAGCCCGAGCCCAAAGGTAAAACAGAAGGTAATTTTGAGCCGCCCTTCTAAGTAAGAAGTTTATTTTCTTTATGACTATCCTGACCTGGAATTTACGATGTGTACGATCGATTAGGGAGGAACTGCAACTTTTATTGCGTTACCATTCACCTATGATTGTGTGTTTGCAGGAGAATAAGCTTCGCCCGCACGATCATTTTGATCTCCGAGGGTATACTCTGGTTCTCTTCAATCTTGAACCGGAGGAGGGTACTCCTGCTCGTGGAGGTGTCATGTTGTTAGTGCGTAGTGACGTTCATTTTCAAACTCTCGCTCTTACATCCGACTTGAAAGCTGTTGCCGTAACTGTTCAATTACCCGGCTTTTTCTTTTCTGTTTGCTCTGTCTATTCACCTCTATCGTCTCCTCTCGCTCCCGCGGACATTCGAGCTCTCCTGCCCGCTCTCCCAACACCATTTCTTCTGTTGGGAGATTTTAATGCCCATCACCCCCTGTGGGGTTCGCCAAGGGCTTGTGCGAAGGGAACTCCTCTTTCCGACATTTTTTTTACCAGTTCAATCTCGCCATCCTCAATACAGGTGAACCTACTTTTATTTCTGATTCTTCTGGTACATTCTCTCATCTGGACCTTGCCGTTTGCTCACTCCAGCAGTGAGCAGTGGCACGTCGTCGCTAACACCTACTCCAGCGACCATTACCCCTGCATCGTTTCTCTTCTGTCTCACCACGTCCAGCACTCCAGAGTACCTACCTGGATATTCACAAAAGGCGACTGGAGATTGTATTCCAGCCTCGTGTATTTTGACGACAAGCCCTTCAGCGACATTAACCAAATGGTGCAGCACCTTACGTCTACGATTCCATCTGCCGCCGAACGCGCAATTCCCCGTTCATCCTCTCAACCTTGGCGTCTGCCTGTTCCGAAGTGAAACGAGGATTGTCGGGACGCCGTTCGTGTCCGTAGAACTGCGCTTAGGGTGTTTCGGCGACACCTTACACTTGATAATTTGGTTACTTTTAAACAATCGCGCGCCAGGGCTCGTCGCATTATTCAGGATAGCAAGTCGTTTTGCCGAGTCTTTTAATCGCTTTACCCCTTCATCTGTTGTTTGGGATAAACTTCGTCGCTTTTCAGGTAAAGTGTCGCATTGTACTGTTTCGGCCTTCAGGTTCTCAATGCCACCATAGTGGATCCGGCTGCCATCGCTAGCACTCTGGGTGCTGCCTTTCAGGCGGTTTCCAGTTCACACTATTATTCTGCCGGCTTTCGCTCTATCAAAGACCGGCTGGATTCCGCAACCTATAATTTTGGGTCTGCTAATAAGGAGTGTTATAATGAACTTTTCACAATGAGGGAGCTGGAGCACGCTCTTCATTGTTCTAGGCACTCCGCTCCTGGGCCGGACGGCATTCATATACTTATGTTAAAGAAGCTTTCAGCCGACAGTAAACTCTTTCTCTTACAGGTCTATAACCGTATTTGGCAAGACGGCCTTTTTCCTTCCGTTTGGCGCGAAGCCACCATTGTCCCTATACTTAAGCCTGGGAAGGATCGGCAACTACCTTCCAGCTACCGCCCTATCTTCCTCACCAGTTGCATTTGCAAGGTGATGGAGCGCATGATCAACGGGCGGTTGACATGGTGGCTTGAGTTTCAGAAGCGTCTAGCGAACGCTCAGTGCGGATTTCGTCGCCATCGCTCTACCGTCGACCATCTGGTGTCCCTGTCGCCGCATATTATGAATGGATTCTGAGAACGTGTCAAACCGTGGCTGTGTTTTTTAACCTGGAAAAAGCTTATGACACTTGTTGGACGGGGGACATTTTACGTACACTTCACGTATGGAATATCCGCGGTCATCTTCCCATTGTTCTTCGGGAGCTTATGACGGACCGCGTCTTTCGTGTATGTGTGGGTTCGGTTTTATCTAGTCGTTTTATTCAAGAGAACGAAGTACCGCTGGGCTCTGTACTCAGTGTCACACTTTTTGCAATTGCTATCAACCCCATTGTTGATTGTATTCCACCTGGCATTTCATCTTCCCTTTTTGTTGGCGATTTTGCCATTTATTGCAGTTAACGGCGGACCTGTCTACTCGAACGCCGTCTCCAGAGCTGTATCGACCGTCTCTACGCCTGGAGTAACGCCAACGGCTTTAATTTCTCCGCCGAAAAATCCGTCTGTATCAATTTCTGGCGCCGGAAGGCTTTCTCTCCGCCCTCTCTCCATCTTGGGCCAGGGATACTTCCGTTTGCAGACAAGAGGAAATTTTTGGGGTTGATCTTTGATAGGAAGCTGAGCTGGATTTTGCACATTTCCTTTTTAAAAGCAAAGTGTGACCGTTCTCTTAATCCTTTACGTGTTTTAAGTGGCACATCCTGGGGAGCTGATCGGACCGTCCTTCTAAATCTTTATCGCTGTTTGATCCGATCCAAGCTTGATTACGCTAACATTGTCTATTCGTCGGCGCGTCCATCTGTATTACGTCGATTGAATGCCATTCACCATCGTGGCATAAGAGTCGCTACGGGGGTCTTTCCAACCAGCCCTGTACCTAGCCCATATGCTGAACCTGCAGAGCCTCCGCTGTCCTTCAGGCGTGAGATGCTTTTGTGCAGCTATGCCTGTCGACTCTCAAGCTTGCTTAACCACCCGTCCTTTGCGATATTTTACGAGGATTCGCTTGATCGGCAATGTTTAGTTAGCTCCTCTGCATTGCTCCCTCCATGGGTTGGATTCGTCAACTTCTTCGGCATTTGGACGTTACGCCAGCGCCGGCCCTTCCAAGGGGGAAACGCGTTTTCCTCCATGGTTGCGCGCTGAGGCCCACTGTCACCTTGGTTTAGCGTCGATGCCGAAGAATGAGACCCCTTCTTCTTGACTTGCCTTTTATATATACTGATGGATCTAAAATTGATAATGGAGTAGGGTGTGCCTTTGTTTTTGATCATCATAGTTTTACCTTTCGTTTACCGGGTCAACGTTCGATTTTTACCGCCGAACTTTTTAGTGTTTATCAATCGGTTTTATACGTTCAGCGGCGCGACATACGGCAGTGTGTTGTTTGTACGGTCTCTCTGAGTGCCCTTCAGAGTATTAACGTGCTGTACAATTACCACTCTCTCGTACAGCGCATACATGACCTGCTCCACTCACTTGGTGCCTCTGGCATCAACGTCTCCTTCCTGTAGACTCCAGGTTATGTGGGCATCTCAGGAAACGAGTCTGCCGACGCCGCTGCCAAATCGGCGATTTTATTACCCAGATTTTTTACCTTTGCTGTTCCCTCGTCAGATTTGTGTGTTCTTTTACGTCGCCGCATCCTCTCGCTTTGGCGCCATGAGTGGACGGCCCTCCGGGGGAACAAGTTGCGGGAGGTTAAAACTCTTCCGTTAGTCTGGGGTACCTCTTCTCGTTCTTCTCGTCGGGAAGAGGTACTTTTAGCCCGTCTAAGAATCGGACATTGCCTTTTTAGTCATAGATACCTGCTTAGTGGTGACCCCGCACCAGTATGTGAGCAGCGTGATGCGCCCTTAACGGTGCGTCACATTTTAACAGAGTGTCAAGTTTTAGCTCCGTTGCACGTTCGTGTTGGTCTGCCTGTTGGCATAGCTAACGTTTTGGCAGACGACGCGCACGCTGTAGAATGTCTTTTACGTTTTATCAGTGACATTGGTTTTACCCGACGCATTTGATGCGCTGAGCGTCTTTTGATTGTGTGCTTTTATGTTGACTTTTTAATGGGGCCTCTACTCCCCAGTGGACATCTGGCGCTCATGTCCCTCGTATTCTACAGTTCTTGACACATTGTTTTAATCTTTTATTGACCATGCTTTTAGTGTGTTCGTTTTTGGAATTTGGTGTTTTGTTTTTTACCTTTTTGGACATCGCGGGTTTGTGTCCCGTTTTTTAATTGTGCTGTTTTTTACCCGTATTTTATTTTTTGGACTGTAAATTTTATACTTTGTAAGGGTGCTGATGACCTTAGCTGTTTAGCGCCCTTAAACCACATCTCATCATCATCAAAAATGGCTACATTTAACATTCGTTAGGATACAATGAGTACAGTGATAGTCTAATGTTTAAGAATTGGACCTTTCACGTTGGGCTTATAAAAAATAAAAATAAATGGAGAAAGGGACAGAAATGACTTACACCACTTTTGAAGAGCCGGCCGATGTTTTTTTTAATGTCCTTTTTTATATTTTATTTTACAACAGCATTAACTAGTGACCTCAAAACGTGAAATAAAGGGTTGCATTGAGCGGATGAAACCGGACTTTATCAGCTTCCACCGTCCTGTCTCAAGAAATCAAACCATTCCATCCTCTTTGCTACATTGTCGACATTCCGTATAAAGATCCAGTGTAACGTTCCCGTTACCAACCAAACAATAACCAGAAACAAGTGAAAATCGGCGGGACTTAAAAGAATAATAAAGTAATGAACAAAAAAAGTTTAATACTGGTTGATGCCACAAAAATTTTGGGATAAATTGTGTTTTAAACAGATCTACACCTCTTTGTAGTACGTTCTCTTCTATCGCTAAACGTTTACCAGTTATACAAGATTATACAAAAATTTCTTCCGGAAAGAGAGGACTTCATAAGCTATTCCCAGAAAATTCAAGGTAATACGTTTTACTTGTCATATAAATATCTTTCATGTATAGCATTCTGAACAAAATGTAGGAGCATTTTTTGGAAAAGATTGTGGTGGTGGAATTTCTTGAAAATCCGCGTTGCATCTCTGGAAGATACTGAACATAAATACAAAGTTTGGTATTTATCTGACTTTTCGTTTTTGAGTTATGGTGTTGAAAGACACACACACCCACACACGGACCGTTTTCTAAAAATCCTTTTTTGGGGAATTCAGGGAGCCTCAACACATATATTTCCGGTGAAATCTTGGTATCGAATTTTTGAGTGGAATACAATACTTCCCCTACTTACTATACGTAGTAGAGAAAGTAAAAATAGTTCATAGTCCAGCATCTTTATGTGCACTAGGCCTTAATCATAGCGCTCGTGACGCGGTTGGGAACGTTATTATTATTATTATTATTATTATTATTATTACTATTATTATTATTATTATTATTATTACTGAATTTCCTTAAATAAACCGGAAAATTGCCATGTATACTGAGAACAGAACAGGTCGATATGCCTATACCTCGTGAAAGAAGAAATATTTCAAGAAGCTTTTCTTGACTTATTTAAATATAAATTGTATAAAATATATCTTTTGCACACTAGAGTGAACCACACTGAATTTATTTTAAGACTGAAAAGAACAAAGCTTTTAAAGCGTTGAGTTCATTAGTAACGCAGTATTCCTTCCTACCTACCTCCTTAACAACCCTTATCGCTGCAACATCTTGTATATTTTAAAGATTATATTATATATGTACTTCATAATTTATTACGAAACTGTACATAAATCCCAACAAATAACATATAATTATAACTTAAAAATATTTACAGTAAAAACCAAAACAATGGATTTTAGAGGAAAGTACTCTATTAGAACAAAAACAGAACTAAATGGAAGTATAATTGAGCAGACAATTCTCTGGAATGTTTAATTTCATACGATGAAGACATGATTTAGAACAAAAAAATTATCTACATTTCAATATATGTGTAGTACCATTTACAGAACTTTCAAAAAGAAAACAAGAATAAAGACAATTTTAAATTATAAAGTTCTAGTTGTTCCACTTTCGACATATGGAAGTGAGAATTGGGCCCTAAATAGAGCAAGAAAAAGGAAAATAGAGTCTGCAAAAATGAGATTTTTAAGACGAATACTGCAGTATACTCTTTAGAGATCACCAGTACACCCGTGGACAAAAAAATTAGTCATGTATTGAACATCAATTTTTTTCTACGTCCTACACGGCACAGCGCCTTGTTTACACCAATCGCAATGCAGTTGCGTGGCTGCTGCAGCAAGTTGTGCGGTATTACTAAACATGCCACCTCCCCTGTGACTTCTCTGTAGCGCTGTGGCAAACCGTAGGGTATTATCTGTGGTTAAAAACGCAGGTTCGCTTCTCGCATGTAGCAAACACTTTTTTTCTGTTAATTATGATTAATCAATATATAGAGGCTACTTATTTCATACACGGCACTCCGTAAAGTTATTATAATGGTTCTTTAAGGGTTTATTCTACCTAACTGCAATATACTGTGTCGCGGTTTCTTTCGTGTTATCTTATTTGCTGAAAGCCTGTTATTGTTTTACTATTTTGAATTTTGAGTTCTTTGTCCTCCGGCTAGCTATTATTATCCAGTCGAGCAAATCTCTTAAACAGGGTGTGTAAACGGAAAGGAGTTGTTACTAAAAGATAACACTGATAAAAGAATTTGTTTTTACACTTTTATTGCCATCGCACTTTATTCATTTCACATAATTACTCTTGATACTCGCCCGACTGAAACTGTTATATTTTCGAATGTAACTATAATCGCTTATTTGCCGCGCATTATTAATTCAAGTATTTCACATTTTTTGTAACTAACTTTACGAAGCGAGAGATTCTGTAGAATTGCGTAACGTGTACTTCGTGAATGATTCTATTAAACTGGGCGACGTGTAACTCGTGAAGGATTCTGTTGAACTGTGCGACGTGTAACTCGAGAATGATTCTGTTGAACTGTGCGACGTGTAACGCGTGAATGATTCTCTTAAACTGTGCGACGTGTAACCCATGAATAATTCTGTTGAATTGCGCGAATTTATACTCCCTCACCCCGATATGCTTAAAGATTATAATCGAGCTGCTATTGGTTAATAAAGCGCGCCAACATTAGCGTCTATTTTTATATCCAATCAAAATTACGGACACATATGCTCTAGGGAAGATATTCCCTCCATTTCTAAAGAAAGGCACGCTACTCTGACGTCATATGTTTGTCTCTTCTAATTGATAAACAACTCACCCTCTCGTTTCATTGTTACCCGCTCCTATTGTCAGTTTCAGTGAGGCCGTGTAAACTTATTTCCTAACAATGCTTATAAATAAAAAACATATCAAATCCTTGTCATACAATAATGTTAATTTACACTACAATCACTATGGCATTCACAGTGTTGTGATATAAACTGCTGCGTCAACTGCACACGAAACCACGTTATGCGCCGAAGGGTGCGCAAACGTATCAGGTCCCAACAGGTCTCTTAGTGAATCACGCCGCGGTTGACAATGGCAGAACGCCTTCAAAGAATAGGCGTAAGGAAGTCTCTCCTTGCACTAGTCAATTTGGCAAGCTTTTCTCTCGTGAAGCTGCAGCTAATATTGGACACCCTGCAACTACGGCGCAGAGGTGGGCGAGTTTATCCACGGAAGGGATTGAACGCCGTCGTTCCGGTTCAGGAAGAACAGATGTGTCTACTCCTAAAATGGATGCAGCTTTAATAGCAGTAAGAGAGAACAACTCTTTCCAAAAATGTAAAAAACGCACAACTTCTTGCACCAAGGTAATTAAAAACCAACCTCTGACAGACGGTCATAGTTTGCTTCGACTCGCGTGTGCAGAGGAAACTGCCAACCGCGACTGAAATAACATGATATTCACAGTCGAGGTGACGCTTTCTTCAACACATAAGCAAAAGGCGATAGTCTACCGTCCAAAGGAGTCCCGAAACGATCAAAATGTGTGGCTTCACAATTCCATCACGGTCGCGTATCTGTATCTTGTTGGAACTGGATATCAAGCGATGGTCTAGGTGTGTTGTGGCAGTTTGATAATACACTGAGCGGTGCGCAATACACAGTAACACTTGAGAATACTGTAGTTTGATTCTCTCTGTGAGGATGAGATATCTTGATGGCTTAATTGAATTCGTACAGGATGAAGATCCTGTCCACACAAGTCGAAAGGTTTCAAATTGATTCTCAGAGAGTCAGGATATCAGAGTGATAGACTAGTCTCCCTATTCATCAGATTTCAACCCTAATGAAAAAATGTGGGCTGAGTTGAAATGGGAGCTGTGCTCGAATTTCTGTATTCGCGAAGGACAAAAGACAGCTTCTGTGTACAAAGTTAAGAAGCTTGGGATGTTATAGCTTCTCGTTCATGGTTCTGCAGGGCTTTAATTTCAGGCATGCCCCAAGACTGACGGCAGTTATACGAGCTGAGGGTTCATACACACGATACGAATTTTGTTCCTTTTTATGTGTTTTAGTTTTAGAGGATAATACCTCATTTGCATTTACTTCTTTAGTTATTTAAAACGAGTGTTTTAGTAGAAATATGTTTTTGTGTCCACAGATATGCCTAAAACTTCAATTGCTAAAGTTATATTAATGCAATATTATGTTCTAAACATGCTGTCATTAAATTAACAACATAAGCGACTAGTGATGGGATGATACCATTATTTTCGATACTCGATTCCGATGAGCTTTTAGCACCAACACTCGATGCCTCAACACCCGATACTCACTTAATAAAATATTGTAAAGATGATATCTTGTTCGCTGAGTTATATTCTTAATAGTAGCTTACTATGTAAAAACGCATGTAACGAATTTTGAGTTGTGTGCTAGTTCCGAAATGGTTCAGTTTAACATTTTCCAATTGGCAGCAATCTTTTTACTTTCTCTACTACGTATAGTAAGTAGGGGAAGTATTGTATTCCATCCAAAAATTCGATACCGAGATTTCACCGGAAATATATGTCTGAGACCCCCTGAATCCAAAAAAAAGCATTTTTGGAAACATGTCCGTGTGTATGTCTGTGAACAGCATAACTCAGAAACGAACAGTCGAATAAACACCAAACTTGGTATTAAGGTTCAGTATCTTCCAGAGATGTGACACGAAGGTTTTCAAGAAAATTCCCCCACCCCAGATTACTCTTTACATGGAACATTTTTCGAAAATTTTAATTTTCTCAAAAATGGCTCTAACGATTTTGATTAAAATATCATATGTTTAAGATATTTTCATGACAAATGAAATGTATATCTCGAATTGTCTGGGAATGTCTCCAAAAGTATTCTTCATTATGAACGACTTTTGCATAACTGAAAAACCATAAGAGATAGACACAATTTTACTACACAAAAATGTAGATCGCGTTAAAATACACAATTTATGTCATATACATTTTTTGTGGAGTGAACCATTTTCGAGTTATTGCTTATTATTCCCTTAAATTTTCCAATACTTTTTTCTCAAATGGGAATTCGTTATTCATTTTTTATGTCCTGGACATGCGAAGAGAATGGAATACTGCACATAGCAACCAGCTCTTAAAAGATTTGACTGTCGCTTAAAGTCTACCATATTCCCCTTGTATCTACAAGAAAATTAGCAATAAGATTGACATCTCGATATCTCGATTTCTCGATTAACAGGAAGCATGTGGAGAATAAGCGTTTGTAAAAATAGTTTGTACAAGAGTAGAGAAAGTCATGTGAGTGTACTACAGAATTTTTACATTGACAAGGTCATAGGTTATATATTCCCTATTGTTAGTCAAGGATGATGATGATAATAGTAATAATAATATATTTTCTTTGCTTCCCTTTTTATGCAATTATATTTTGTGCTGAAAACTTTCTTTTAAAGGGTTTTCTATCCATATTATGGAAATTAATAGTAGGATACACTGTAGGCTACGCTCGGGATTAGAGTTTCACTTGCATAAACACAAACTGAAAGAATGTAAGGAAATAACAAATATTTCCATGCGCTGTGTTATCTCACGTCTAAAGTTCTGATTTGTTTCTGCTGGATTTATAGATTATGGTTACCGGAATAGGTAAATGTAATGGCTGAGAGTGAGTCACCAAGCCAGACTAATGCAGAAACTGTTTCAGTGTGTCAGCTAAATCAGTTTCATTCACAACTCGGTTAACGCAGCATGTTATATGAATACCTCTTTCCTTCCCCATTGTTTTGCATGTTTTCATTTAGACAAAAGAGTTCATGGGTCTGTTGCATTGATTCAGCCACAAGAAACGCAGTCAAGGTGCATCAAGAACTAGCAACTCTTTGGTGTCACGTGCGAGGAAATAACGTCAACTCGGCTCCTTTCATTCCTTATCTAGGATAAAGTTACGCAAAAACTTTCAATAATGCAAAACTTAAAAATTTTAAAGTATCGAAAAAGTATTGAAGGTTAATCTCCAAGTATTAGACACACTTTGATATCACCGAGTATCGAGGTATCGACGGTATCGAGATCCTATCCCTATAAAAAAATCTGATGTGTTACACTCACATGACTTTCTCTACTCTTGTACAAACTATTTTACAAACGCTTATTCTCCATATGCTTCATGTTAATCGAGATATCGAGATGTCAATCTTATTGCTAATTTTCTTGTAGATGCAAGGGGAATATGGTAGGTTTTAAGCGCTGGTTGCTATGTGACGCATTCCATTCTCTTTGCATGTCCAGAACATAAAAAAAATGAATAACGAATTTGAGAAAAAGTATAAGTATGGGAAAATTTAAGAGAAAAACAAGCAATATCTCGAAAATGGTTCACTAAACAAAAAAAAATAATGATATAAATTGTGTATTTTAAGGCGATCTACATTTTTTGTGTAGTAAACCTTTGTCTATCTCTTATGGTTTACCAGTTATGCAGAAGTCGTTCACAATGAAGAATACTTTTGGAGACATTCCCAGAAAATTGGAGATATACATTTTATTTGTTATAAAAATATCTTAAACATGTGATATTTTAATCAAAATCGTTAGAGCCATTTTTGAGAAAATTAAAATTTTCGAAAAATCTTCCATGTAAAGGGTAATCTGGGGTGGGGGGATTTTCTTGAAAACCTTCGTGTCGCATCCTTGGAAGATACTGAACCTAAATACCAAGTTTGGTGTTTATCTGACTGTACGTTTCTGAGTTATGCTGTTCACACACACACACACACAGACACACACACGGACATGTTTCCAAAAATGCTTTTTTGGATTCAGGGGGTCTCAAAACATATATTTCCGGTGAAATCTCGGTATCGAATTTTTGGGTGGAATACAATACTTCCCCTACTTACTATACCTAGTACAGAAAGTAAATTTGCCGTAATTTGCTCCGTGCTCTGTTTTCAGTAGCTTATGCGGCGACCATTGCCTCACAGGTGCAGACAGTTCTACAATTCCTGCATGTATTGTGAACACAGCTGTTACGAAGGTACACGAAGCCCTTGGATCCTCACATATAATCTGGGGATGACTCAATTGTTTTGTCCACGGGTGTACAATACTAACATGGTGAAGGATTGTAAATCTATAACCTACAAGAAAAAAATTCTGATGTGTTACACTCATATGACTTTCTCTACTCTTGTACAAACTATTTTTACAAACGCTTATTCTCCATCTACTTCATATTAATCGAGAACCTGTTACTAATTTTCTTGTAGGTGCAAGGGGAATATGGAAATACAGTAGGCTTTAAGCGACAGTCAAATCTTTTAAAAGCTGGTTGCTAAGTGGAGTATTCTATTCTCTTTGTATTACCAGGACAAAAAAATGAATAACGAATTCCCATTTGAGGAAAAGTAAAAGTATTGAAAAATTTAACGGAATAACAAGCAATATCTCTAAAATGGTTCACTCAACAAAACAAATGTATATGAAATAAATTGTGTATTTTAACGCCATCTACATTTTTTGTGTAGTAACATTTTGTCTATCTCTTATTTTAATCAAAATCGTTAAAGCCATTTTGAAGAAAATTAAAATTTTCGAAAAATGTTCCATGTAAAGGGTAGTCTGGGGTGGGCGGATTTTTTTGAAAACCTTCGTGTCGCATATCTGGAAGATACTGAACCTAAATACCAAGTTTGATGTTTATCCGACTGTTCGTTTGAGTTATGCTGTTCACAGGCACACAGACAGACACACACACGGACATGTTTCCAAAAATGCTTTTTTTGGATTCAGGGGGTCTCAAAACATGTATTTCCGGTGAAATCTCGGTATCGAATTTTTGGGTGGAATACATTACTTCCCCTACTTACTATACGTAGTAGAGAAAGTAAAAAATCTGATGTGTTACACCCATATGACTTTCCCTATTCTTGTACAAACTATTTTTATAAACGCTTTTTCCCCATCTAGTTCATATTAATCGAGAACTTGTTACTAATTTTCTTGTGTGTGCAAGGGGAATATGGAAATACGGTAGGCTTTAAGCGACAGTGAAATCTTTTAAAAACTGGTTGCTATGCGGTACATTCCATTCTCTCTGCATAAACAGAACAAAAATAACTATATCCCACTTGAGAAAGAGTTTAAGTATTGCAAAACTGAAACAAATAACAAGCAATATCTCGGAAATGGTTCACCCGTCAAAAAACAAATGTAATGACATAAATTGTGTGTTTTAACGAGATCTAGATTTTTTGCGCGGTTAAATTTTATCTATATCTTACAGTTTTTCAGTTATGCAAAAGTCATTCAGAATGAAGATTTTTAGGAACATTCCCAGAAAATTCATGTTATACATTTCAGTTGCCATGAAAATATTTTTAAAATGTGATATTTTAACACAAATCGTTAGAGCCATTTTTGAGAAAATCAAAATTTTCGAAAAATGTTCCATGTAAAGGATAGTCTGGGGTGAGGGTATTTTCTTGAAAATCTTCGTGCCGCATCTTTGAAAGATACTAAACCTAAATACCATGTTTGGTATTTATCCAACTTTTCGTTTTTGAGTTATGCTGTTCACAGGCACACACACGGACGTTTTTCTAAATATGCTTTTTTGTATTTAGCGGGGCCTCATAACATTTATTTCCGTATTTACTATACGTAGTACAGTAAGTAAAAATTCATTTCTTAAAACAACAATGGTATCAACACAGTGGAAGAAGGGATTTAATTATACTGACAAAAATACTTCATTAACTCCAGGAGGTAAAAGAATAATAGGAAGACCAAAACTACGCTGAGAAGACAGTGCCTGAAGTCCACCCTTAAAGTAGAAGAGGAAGAATTTATTATTTATTCTGAAAATATGTCTATGCATGACAAGAATTTCATTAAGTTCGCCACGATAACCAATTAGAATATTCAGTGTGTTATTTCCAATTTAGTTCCATAGCTTCCCATTAATGTGATGACGTCAACCAAAAGGGTTGCTGAATTAGTGAACGGGTACTATTTCATTTGCTTAATTCATTTAGGAGTTGGTCAGAGCAGTGGTTTATGTGCGCTCATCGAGGGTTGTTACGTTCTGAATCGCCCACGAGTTTAGTTTGTTACCCAATTCATCTGGGGGTTATCACTACTTTACAAAGTACATCCCACTCCTGCCTCAACAGGGAATACAGTTCACACGTAATGATTAGTTCGTTTCTATCCAATAAGTACTAATGCAGTACCGGCACGTAAAACAGGGGTTTTCCAAACTTAATTAAAAGCAACGAATGCCTTTCGTGTTTCAGGGAAATAGAATTCCGAAATACGAGTTTTGAAAAGAAAGTAGAAGCAATCATAATCCATCTTACTTTACTGAAAGTATGAAATGTAGATTGCCTTTTTCAAGGAATTTACTGAAATGAAGATATAGTCACTGAATAAACCTTTCTGTAATTACATTTCATACATTATTACCTAGATTTTATGTTTTATTAAGGTGACACTGGTATCAGAATAGCAAAAAATGCTGTTTTTGTGAAAACGTTTTTTTAAATGAAACAGTATCTTCAACATATCTCGAATACACCCAGTATATATTACATTTGAAAGCTGTCTGGAACGTGTAATAAAAATTGATAAGTAAACACAACTGTGTTCCCAAATTTTAAATACCTTTTTTGGACATGGCCTAAAATTATAACTTTAACAGAGAGTACACGAGCTAAAAGCTTTAGATTAACATATGTCGCAGTAACTTTCGTGTTATCTTATTTGCTGAGCGCCTGTTATTGTTTTACTATTTTGAATTTTGGGTTCTTTGTCTTCCGGCTAGCTATTATCACTCAGTCGAGCAAATCTCTTGAACAGGGTGTGTAAACGGACAGGAGTTGTTACTAAAGATAACACTGATAAAAGAATTTGTTTTTACACTTTTATTGCCGTCAAACGTTATTAATTTCACATATTTACTCTGGATACACGCCCGACTGAAACTGTTATATTTTTGAATGTAACTATAATCACTTATTTGCCGCGCATTTCACATTTTATAACTAACTTTACGAAGCGAGAGATTCTGTAGAACTATGCGACATGTAACCCGTGAATCATTCTGTTGAACTGAACGACGTGTAACGCGTGAAAGATTCTGTGGAACTGAGCGACGTGTAACCCGTGAATGATTCTGTTGAAGTGTGTATTACCTATCTCTGGCTTCAGCATTTATACTCCCTCACCCCGATATGCCTAAACATTATAACAGAGCTGCTATTGGTTAATAAACGCGCCAACATTAGGGTCTATTTTTTTATCCAATCAAAATTACGAACACATATGCTCTAGGGAAGATATTCCCTCCATTTCTAAAGAAAAGCGCGCTACTCTGACGTCATTTGCTTGTCTCTTCTAATTAATAAACAACTCACCCCCTCGCTACATTGTTACCGATATTGTCAGTTTCAGTGAGGCTGTGTAAACTTATTTCCTAGCAATGCTTATAATTAACAAACATCTCAAATCATTGTCATACAATAATGTTAATTTACACTACAATCACTCTGGCATTCACAGTGTTGTGATATAAAATACTGCCTCACATACTAGTGATTTCAAGTTCAATCACATGTCTATTTGCACATGTTTAATAACCTGACTTGGTTGGATTAGGTATTACTTTTCATTATGTCTTTTTACATTATTAATTTCTCATGGCGCTCGCATTACCTGTTCACAATACAAATAGTCATACTTCAATTTATTGCAATTCGTTGTAGAGTTAACCTATACGTTATATTGACAGTCTTCTGCTGATCTAAAACGCTACTCTTTTATCTAACCTACATAAAGATTAAATGGCGGAAATTATGCATTCAGAAGAAACTGAAATGGACATGAAGTTAAATACGCAGCAGAAAGAATAACACGAGAAGCATTTACTCCAAAACAAAATCCAGAAAGAAATGTGATATAGCATTTAATCGCTTCATTTCCTGCTGTAAGGCAAAACTTGGTAAAAATAATTTCACTGAAAATGACTGCTAGCGAATCAACAAAACATCAAAATATCTGACATCTCGCTTTTTACTTTCTCTACTACGTGTAGTAAGTAGGGGAAGTATTGTATTCCACCCAAAAATTCGAAACCGAGATTTCACCGGAACTACATGTTTGAGACCCCCTGAATTCAAAAAAGGTATTTTTGGAAACGTGTGTGTGTGTGTGTGTATGTGTGTGTGTCTGTCTGTCTGTGAACAGCATAACTCAGAAACGAACAGTCGGATAAACACCAAACTTGGTATTTAGGTTCAGTATCTTCCAGAGATGCGATACGAAGGTTTTCAAGAAAATCCCCCAACCCAAATTACCCTTTACATGGAAGATTTTTCGAAAATTTTAATTTTCTCAAAAATGGCTCTGACGATTTTGATTAAAATATCATATGTTTAAGATATTTTCATGGCAAATAAAATGTATATCTTGAATTTTCTGAGAATGTCTCCAAAAGTGTTCTTCATTGTGAACGACTTTTGCATAATTGGTAAACCATAAGAGATAGACAAAATTTTACTACACAAATAATGTAGATCGCGTTAAAATACACAATTTATGTCATATACATTTTTTTGTTAGTGAACCATTTTCGAGATATTGCTTGTTATTCCCTTAAATTTTGCAATACTTATTTTCTCAAATGGGATTTCGTTATTCATTTTTTGTCTTGGATATGCAGAGAGTATTAATCTGTGGCAAAGGGAATGGTGCTGCACCTAGCAACCAGCTATTAAGAGATAGTTATGTGCTTAAAGGCTACTGTATTTCTATATTGCCCTTGTAAATATATATTCCCCTTACAGCTGCAAGAAAATTAGGAATAAGATAGAGTCTGCAAATGTTTATCTCGATTAACATGAAGTAGATGGAGAATACGCGTTTGTAAAAATAGTTTGTACAAGAGTATAGAAAGTCATGCGAGTGTAACACATCAGATTATTTAACGCCATTTCTCTTCTGTTAAGAACGCGTTATAAACTTCGTATCTCTAGTTTCAGGAAGTAAAATAATATTACGATATTCTACAAATTCTAGCGCTGTCTAAATATAGTATATGCGATGCGTGTTAAAAGTGGTTTTAATTTGCTGGTAGGCCTCCTACATTCCTACTCGCAAAGTAAAACCTACTTTTACCCCTTATATCCTAATCTACTGTTTCTCCATATAGTAGTTCTTGTTCTTTAAGGTATACCTACATTTTTGCAATAAATATTGATGAATCAGGTTGAAATATTCAGAACATGTAAGACATAACTTTTAAAGAAAACTATGCATGCTTTGTTGATTACTCTGTCGCGGTAACCGTCGTGTTATCTTTTTGCTGAGGCCTGTTATTGTTTTACTATTTTGAATGTTTTGGTTCTTTGTCCTCCGGCTAGCTATTACTACTCAGTCGAGCAAATATCTTTTGAATAGGGTGTGTAAACGGTAAGGAGTTGTTACTAAAAGATAACACTGATAAAACAATTTGTTTTTACACTTTTATTGCCGTCACACTTAATTAATTTCACATATTTAATCTTGATACACGCCTGACTGAAACTGTTATATTTTCGAATGTAACTACAATCACTTATTTGCCGCGCACTATTAATTCGCGTATTTCACATTTTGTAACTAACTTTACGACTCTGTAGAATTGCGTAATGTGTACTTCATGAATGCTTCCGTGTAACTCGCGAGAGAGATTTCTTAGAACTGCGCGACGTTTGCCTTGTGAATGATTCTGTAGAACTGCGTGATACTTCGACTCCGACTTAAGAATTTATACTCCCTCACTCCGATATGCCTAAACATTATAATAGAGCTGCTATTGGTTAATAAAGCGCGCCAACATTAGCGTCTATTTTATAAGCCAATAAAAATTAGAAAGACCTAGGCTCTAGGGAGGATATTCCCTCCATTTCTAAAGAAAGGCACGCTACCCTGACGTCATTTGTTTGTCTCTTCTAATTGATAAACTCATCCCCTCGCTTCATTGTTACCCGCTCCTATTGTCAGTTTCAGTTAGGCCGTGTAAACTTATTTCCTAACAATGCTTATAATTAACAAACATCTCAAATCATTGTCATACAATAATGTTAATTTACACTACAATCACTCTGGCATTCACAGTGTTGTGATATAAAATACTGCCTCAGCTCTCATGCACACAAGTGTAATTATGCTTTCATTCTCTGTAACGAGTAGTAAATTTTTAAAATGTTGTTCTAAATACAAAAAATCACATTCATAATAAATTTTAACATTTTGGAAATAAATACCAAAGTTTTCAGCACCTTTTTACTATAAAATTATTTGCAAAAATAACATATGATTGATTTTTAGTTACAAAACAATTCATCCTAGAGTAATTAAACTTATACCAACAATATATCTTAGCAGGTGCAATTTCTCTAGTTCCCTTGGTCGCAGGTTCAAACCCGGTGGAGGGAAATGGAGTTTTTCG
This sequence comes from Deroplatys truncata, assembly GCA_030765065.1. Taxonomy (NCBI): domain Eukaryota; kingdom Metazoa; phylum Arthropoda; class Insecta; order Mantodea; family Mantidae; genus Deroplatys; species Deroplatys truncata. The sequence continues at coordinate 55,673,494 of CM060987.1, forward strand.
AGTGTAAAACGCCTTAGCATGGGTTTCTTCGGAAGGGAAATAAAGCTGGTGGTCCCGTGTCGTATATTTACGGCACGTAAAAGAACTTCAACTCTGATAGGGATTATCGGTCTTTCACGCCCAATATAGAATGGGACGCTAAGGGCTACAACAGTTAAAGATCGTAAATAAATAAAACTAATTTAATTTAATTTTTCAGGTACAATTTAACCTAAACATTTCATTAAATTTGGTTGATTAGCGAAGAAAGTCCATTTGGTACCAGTGCGTCCCCTAACTTCTCTAATTGCTTTTTAAACTGTCACTTTTTGTGTGCATCCGTTCATAGTTCTGTAAAAGTAGTAATTAATAACAAACTGTCATCATTATAATCACAAACAATGTAGAACTGACCGTGTCCTTATTGTCAAAAATGGATAATACTGAACAAATTATCTGAACAAATTTATTACCCGGGAGTCATCTCGCTCGGTAAATTAGGTATACACCGAGGAAAGTGATGTCATGGCAAGTGGGAGAAGCTAGTAGTACGCGGGAACAGATGGTTTCGGTACCACAATGCATTACTTTCTTCTGTGTGCTTCGAGTTCATTCGCTCATAAGATGTAGCCCTGGAGATTAAATAGACCTTCCTTGTGCGGTACATAGTAAGAAACGATCCTCAAAATATTCTGACCCGAGGTTATAGGGAGGTTGTGTCGGACGGTTGGAGTAAACAACGATAAGTACCACTCGCCAGCCTAAACACCGGGCGCGCAATCGTTAGATAAACTTCTGGAAGATGGTTTCCTACCCCCTCCTCCAGAAAATGTGTAGAAATAACTCTAGAACGTTCGAGAACCTTGTGTAAAGATTCCACTGACTATATAAGCGAGCGCTTTCGCAGGAGTCAGCCAGTGCGAGTCGGTGAGTTAGTTGAATTGCGTCGGACAGTCAGCGAGCAAGTTGGTAAGCGCGTCTGTGATGCGACACCACGTGCGATTCTCCGAGCGAGCAGGTAAGGCTACTGTGACCTGCAGAAACTGCTACTACGGAGCGGTGGGATTGTGGATGTCTTGTGTTCGACTACCGAGTGAAGTGAACCGTCCGGCGTGGAGAGTCTACGTCACGAAGGAAGCGAAGTGACGGAGAATTGAACTAGTTCACCTAAGTGAACTGATAGTGTGAACAATCGAACTGCCAGTGAATCTGGACTAGATAGAACAGTGTCAAGTGGAAACTGTGAAAGTGATGTTTGAGAAAGTGCACCAAATCACAATACCAAGTTACAAAAAAAAGATAGCATTTGGGAAGTCCCGGTTTCGATTCCCAGTGACCGCCCACTCATTTCATTTCCCTTTCATGATTCAGGCTGACTCCGGGGCTGTGGTTTGGTCGGTATCGGGCAGATGGTGCAGAGGCTTGCGATTTTGAACTTCTTCTCGGCTCCGCCAGAAGGAAGCCTGTCGAGCCTCCACTGCTGGGTCGTGTTTCCATGGTCCCACTAAAGGCACATCTCCGATTGACCCTCCCGTGGTCGGGTTGTTAAGACTGGAACTATTAGGAAATTCTGCGCGTCTTTTTCGAATTGCGCCGGCTTCGCTTTGCAACCCATACGTCTCCTGCGGTTCACTCACCTCATCCGTGCCTCCCGGCGGTGTATATAGGAAAGATCTATTTGGGGTCGAGGAGCTATGCGTCCCCTCCGTTAACTACTCCTATCCTATCCTTATAAATCGTAGGTAAATAAGGGATATGCTACTATATTTTTTCCAAACACCATAATAGACAAAAACAATAATTATATAACGGATGTCAAGAGGTAACCTTTACATAAAGATTATTCAGAAAATAAAAAGCATTTATTGCATCTTGTTACAATATATTCCCACGTCCTGTCATACGATTGGTTTATTTTCTCAAATACCGAGAATATTATTTCGAAATGACCAAACGTCTATATTTAATCTAAAACGACGTAAACTTAGGTAGCTGCATACCCATTATTCTGAGGAATACTAGAATTCACTTTTATTTTAATGTGTATTGGATGATCTGAATTTAAGCGTTAAGACATATACAGCGAATGCTGGGCTGCAGCGCTGTTATGGATGACAGAAATAACCTTCTCGAGAGAAAGCGCAACTGAGCGATGTATTAATTGTTCCAATAGGCGAGAGATTGCCGCAAGAGTTAGAGTGAATGACTAAGAAAAGTTGTAATATCTTATAGATGTCTCAGGAGCTATTACTATTATGCATTTATGCAAAATTACTTACGACAAGATGGTATACTTATATTCTATAGCATGTAGGTAAATAAACGTAAGTCATGGTGGATACCATATGATTATATGTTAATAAAATGTTTAAAAGCACTAGGGTGTCTGAAATGTGGAAAGAATAAAAGAATAAAGCTGAAACACTGTAAGTAAACACATATTTTAGCAACTACCGAAGGTGCTCAAAATGACCATCACCAACTGCGATACATTTTGTGCATCGCCTGCTTATGTGATGTCGAACTCTTGGAAAGAGTTGAAACTCAGTTGTACGTGTATTACGCAGACGTCCGCAGGAGTGTTTGTTAAAATGCAAGGTTTCTGATGAACTTAAGTGCCCCACCAATATTTGAAACATGGTGTGGGTTGGGTGTCGCCTGTTTGAGTGAAGTTGTTGATAAAGACGGCAAGCGTCTGTTGCATTTTTTCGGGCTTCCCTGTAGATGAGAAGCATCTCAATGTACTTTACATTTATGTACAGGGTCTTGCAACAATAGTGTCCTATCTTTAACATGTGATAGCTGCCGTTGTTATTGAGTTACAGCAGTCATGTTTTTCATGTGGTTACAATTGTTATTGACAAATATCGATGGAATGTTACAGCATTCAGCAACGCGTAGATATTGTGAAAATTTATTATCAAAATGGATCATGTGTTCACCAAAACTTCCGTGTATTCGTGAAGTTTACGGCGTACATAATCGTCCCTGCGAGAGAACGATTCGGCGTTTGATCGATAACTTTGAAGGAAGTGGTTCTGTCAGTGATCAAAGAACGCCTTTACGTAATCGACGTAAGCGCTCCAACGAAAACATAGGCGCCGTTCGTGAGAGCGTACGCGAGAACGGAAACAAATCAATTGCTCGTCGAGCGCAAGAATTGCAGCTTTCGCCGACCACAACTTCTCGAATTCTGCATCTGGACTTGAAATTTCACGCTTAAAAATGGTGTTAAGTCAGGAAATAAATCCCAACGACCATAGGTTGCGCCGTGTATTCGCTGACTGGACTATGGGGCAATTGGAAGCTGACCCGAATTTTTGTCGAAAAATCATCTTCAGCGACGAAGCCCACTTTTGGATGAATGGTTGTGTTAACAAACAAAATTGCCGCTATTGGAGCAATCACAATCCAATGCAGATTCAAGAACGAACACTTCATTCCCAAAAGGTTACTGTGTGGTGCGGGTTTTGGTATGGTGTAATCATTGGTCCATAATTTTTCCAAGATGAAGATGGAGAAGCTCTGTCAATGGACCGGGCTCTTATAAGGGACTATTTTTGGCCTGAATTGGATGGTATGGATCTCGGAAACATCTGGTTCCAGCAAGATGGTGCCACATGTCATGCTGCTCTCGAAACAATCGATCTTTTGAAGCAGAAGTTCAGAGGTTTCATCATTTCCCGTGGTGGTGATGATGATAACAGGCCCCCGAGGTCATGTGATTTAACGCCGTTGGATTACTTCTTGTGGGGTTATGTCAAATCTCGAGTTTATGTCAACAAGCCAGAAACAGTAAATGATTTTATGAATAACATCACGCGTGTTATTCGTGTAGTTGGACCTAATTTACGTTCTTCTGTCATTGAAAATTGGATCAACCGTATACGCGCAACCCAACGAAGTCGCGGCGGTCACTTAACTGATGTTTTCTTCCACATGTAATGACATTAATTATGTTCCAAAATAAAAAAATTAATAAACTTCTATCATTTATAGAACGTGTTTTATTTAAGTTCAAAGATAGGACACTCTTGTTGAAAGACACTAGACAAGACCGCCATGTTCACTCTCACTTGACGATAGCCGCATAAGAATAATGCCAAAAGCACTATTATTTGGTTGTAGGTATGGTGAAGGACTACTGTGCATTACAGCTAATGCAGTAATGTTGGTAAACACCTCCAAACTACACTTGCCGTGGAGTCCATTATCACTCTCTTAATTACCTGCAGACATCCCTACTGTTTCGGAGAAACCAGCGCGTACACAAAGAGTTTGCTCACATGGCTTATAGACAAAATGTGACCATATGGTATCTATTTATGCCTATCTAGCACCGAGCTTGTAAAACGGACCGTCCACTAAAAACTTGAAAGTGTTAGTGCATACAGAAGGACGCAAATTATCCAAGAGTTGCCACTAATATCCCTAAAACGGACTGGTGAAGAAACTGGGTTGTTGAATGTCTCGTGTCGTAAACAATAAAACTGCGTTAATGTAAATTAACACCTTTCATCAGTTGCAAGACCTGCCAGACCATATTGTAACAAACTAGAATACCAGTTTTTGCTAAACACACTTTATTTGTTGCTTAGGTGCTCAACGTAGCACAAACTTTACACTTGAGGCAATTTTATACACACTCAGAACAAAACACAACTGTCCATCGAATCACAACTGAACTGCAGAGTCACAACTCATAATTGAACTGCACTCGCCACTGTTCACCTTTAAATGTCCAAACCCTTCCACCTTTTGACTGCACTTAACACCGTGACTTCTTAAGTAACCGAACTGGACTGAACTCACTCGGCAGAGAAACCCCTTATATACGCCGGGCATACAAAGCGGAAGTTTCTAGAAGAGGAACCTACTCGAAACGGCCCAAAGGAATTCTCTGGAGCGGGGAAGCAGCATTAATGTGCTATTGTTTTAAAATGGACCGGGCATTAACCTCACCCGCGGCTGGGTAGACGAACCGGGAAGCGCTCGCACCGCCAGGCCATATATTTATACTGTATGGTCAGAGTATAAACATTTACACGCCAGTACACAGAGTTACACTTGATCTTAAATCATTACGTCGTCGATACAACATTACTAACTGGAAGTTCCAAATATATCTAACACTCTCAAGTAGACTTTTAGTTTGCTTGTTTATTTGAATAATTCAGTGCAAACCATTGCGAAGTAGACACAAAATTAGTTTTAAGTTAAAATGGAGCAGATTGTTAGCATGGAGCATTGTTAACTTAGTTAAGATGGAGCAAAGTGAAAATTGCAACACTGTTTTAATGCACTGTAATGAAATATGCTTTATGCTCGTACTTGTTTTTCTTTGCTTTTTTCCACTCACAGCAACATTACATTAGAATAATGAAGCTTCCACAGCTTGGTCTAAAACCAATAAATATGGTGTTATTAAAGAATTTTCTATACTCGTCATGTTTGAACTAAATTGTAAATGCACTTGTGTGGTTTGTGCCCCACTGTACTTTAACTGAAACATGTTGGGAAGATAAAGGAACGCCCTCTTTCCTACATTTTTGTTGTTACCAGCACAAAGCAAAGTTTTAGTTTGTGTGCCTTAAATTTATGATTTTGTGTACCCATGCTTCGGCTCTTGTTGGAATTGAGTCATTTAGAAAAGTTAGGTTGACCCCAAAATGTTCACCATAATGTCCTACAAACAAAACAAGACTAATGGCATTTGATTTTCCCCATAATATCAAGGAACTTTTAATCCAGACATTTCTTTCTACAACGCTTACTTTTGGAGATAATGTACGGTCTCAACCTAAAGGGTCCATCCTGTATAAGGGTAACATTAATCTATTGATGCATGAAAGTTAGCATTTTATCGTCAGTATGATATTGTTGCTTTAAAATATTGTAACGAAATATATTCGCTTTGTTAATATCCATGTCTACAAAGTGGTGTTTGTTCCCTTTTAAATAATCCAGATTGATACTTTGAGGATGTTCGGTGCTTCAGTTAAGAAATCAGGTTATTGTCAGATCCCAGCAAGGGCTAGACATTGCTTCCGTTTTGTCACTTTGAGGATATTTTATTAATTTTGTTTACATAATAATTTGCTGGCTACTTGCTTTGGAGAATGATTACCGAGGTACCAATGTGCAAGATTACTATGTTATTTTTCTTTCTCACGCTTTTAAATGTTTAGATACTGCTTCTCCAAATATCAAATGCGTATAGTCTAAAATGTATTATTCTGCAAGTTCCGATACGTTCAAAAGATGAATAAAGAAGTAATTTCTTGGTATTTTGAATTGGAGAATAATATGGTTAATTCGCTTACAAAATTATTTCAATCAACAGTGATTGTCCGTCAAGTAGTAACTGGCATAAAAACCAAAGCTAACTTTGGATAATAAGAAAAGCGTGGTGCATGGTTCAATATCCTACATTTGCCAATTAACACGTAAAAATTTAAATCAATTAAGTCTAATTGGCCACAAATTGAAGTAAAAATTCGTATTTTTACCAATTACGTCTACTTTTAGATTATATGGACCAGCAACATCTGAAATTTACAGAAAATATTTACTTCTTTGCTAAGGTAATGGAAGCTTATTGATATCTGTTGGAACAGAAACTAAGTGCATCCTCTTTCTTATTTCTTTTACAGGTTTCAGCACCTTCTAGCTAATTCGAAGCCGTCGTTGATGACGAAAACGGCCTTCAGGTTCCCCAAAAGGCAGGTGAGCAATATATCAATGTCAGCACTGTCAGCGCTGTTTGAAATGTTATTTTTATTAAATGCACATGAAACTGTTAGCCTTAAACAATTCTAGTGTTTGGCAAGTCACTTTTGGCGTAATTCTTGGCTACTAGAATTTACGTGCATCACAGCATTATACAGCATATGCTAGAGACATATAGGGTATTCAAATCTTTATCCGTATGTGACTGCTATATGGTGAGAATAATATTTCATAAGTGTTGCTCTCCTTTATCATGCAAGGTAATCCTGTCTTCGTACACCATTTATATGAATAAATTAAGCATGTTCATTTTAGGCATAGTAAACCGCATAGTATTTAAGAAAAGGGAAAGACTGGAAAAGTGAAAGAAAGGAAATAAAAAAATCAGGTGGTTAGAGATTATATATATTTAGGAGTCAAAAGTTATAGGATAGAAAAATTGGAGAAACAGAAGAAGTTGGCAATGGCAAATGGGAAATGAGCACTGGCACATGTTACAGGGTGTAAATATACCAGGTAGCCTAACCGCGGTGTATTTGATGTGTGCAGATAACCCTTAGTGCGTTAAAAGTTGCAGAACTCAACGGGGAAATTCCAAGTAAACACAGGTCAATGGGGAATTGTCGCATTAGCGCTCTAAACATCCACCACCACCACTTCACCAACTGTTCTCAGAAACGTCCATATGAATACATGAAGACGGTTGGAACATCCTATCAAACAAGAGGGGAAAAGTTTCGAGCACCTATTCAATGAACAAAGTCAACATAACAGTACCGTTAGATGATGATGATGATGATAATAACATTAACAGTAACATTCATAATAGCAAGCGAAAAAATGGCAGTGAAACGCTGCGTGATCTCATGGTTGTTGCTTATAGTCCGTGATGTTAGTCAAGAATCGCGTAAGCACATTAAAAACATAGCTATGGTCGGATAGGTCAAATAAACATATTTTAATTGTCAATCTAAAAAGTGAGTTTATTCCCTCAAAAATAAAACCTGTGTAAGTGAAAAGTATTCTAAGATCTTTTCGGTCTACTTTTGTCTATCATCACGGACAGTACCCTCTAGTGCAAGGGTCTGTTTTTGTATAACATCACGGACTGTATACACTCTATTGCAAGCCTGGGAAGTGCTTCTCATTGTGCGCAATCCGCTCATCGTTCTTGCTGATGAGCGAGAGGAGTCGATTGAATCTCGGCTGGTCCCGTAGCTCAGTCGGTGGAGTACCTGCCTGCTGAGCAAGGGGTCCCGCGTTGGATTCCTGGATAGGGGTAGGAACTTTTCTGTAGCCAAGATTATTCCCTATTCTTCCCAGAATAAGGAGGTATGAATAAGAGTGTGAATGTATGTGTGATCTAATGATTAAAGACCAAAGTTTACTAGAAACCCAAAGACAGGCGAATACGAGTTAACACCATTGCCTATAGGCAATGATATCCTCCAAAGGAAATGCCGCCGATAAGAACCATTGTAATTAAATGGAACTTTAAACGAGTAAAACAAGGAAACTCGTTCACGCCAACTCACCAGTTCCCTACTGACCTAGTTTACTTGGAATTGTCCCGTTCTACAGCTATTTTAACGCGCGGAGGGATATCTACACACTTGAAATACGGCGCGGTTGGGCCACCTGAATAGAATACCAGACATAAAAGGCAACTGGTTAGAGAAAATGTATAATATGGCAGTTGAAGCAAGAATGTTATATGGTATTGAATTGTGGGGACTCGATGGTGAATGGGAAATTGTGGATGCTGTGCACAGGATGTTTTGTAGGGAAATGTTAGATCTGCCAAGTGCAACAGCAAAAGAATTTGCTGAAATTAAAATGGGAAAGAGTGAAAGGAAAGCTATGATTATGGACAGTGCTCTTAAATATTGCTTTAGGATATGAAATATACATGAAATGAATTTGTTAAGCCAATACTTAAAAATCAGGAAACGATTTTAAGAGAAAATGGGTGGAGCTACAGCGTCAGCTACAAATCAGTGCCCATTATATGGAGAAAAGGAAGATCTGGAGATAATTGTTTAACGTAAAGGGGCAGAGCTTTGGAGAAAAAAGTGTATAAATAGGAAATGGGTTAAGTTAGACAGAAATGTAGTATTAATTAAGCTCTTTAGTAAAGAAAGCAAGAATGTAGGTGAGTACCTAACTTAAGTAAGCAAGAAATGGAATTTGTAATAAAAAAATCTGATGTTACACTCACATGACTTTCTCTACTCTTGTACAAACTATTTATACAAACGCTTATTCCGCCGTCTACTTCATGATAATCGAGATAAACATTTGCAGACTCTATCTTATTGCTAATTTTCTTGTAGATGTAAGAGGAACATATATTTACAAGCGCAATTTGGAAATGCAGTAGCCTTTAAGCACATACATATATCTTAATAGCTGTTTGCTATGTGCAGCACCATTCCCTTTCCCACAGATTAATACTCTTTGCATATCCAAGACAAAAAAATCTGATGTGTTACACTCACATGACTTTCTCTACTCTTGTACAATCTATTTTTACAAAAGCTTATTCTCCATATGCTTTATATTAATCGAGATATCGAGATGTCAATCTTATTGGTAATTTTCTTGTAGATGCAAGGGGAATATGATAGGTTTTAAGCGATATTCAAATATTTTAACGTTGGTTGCTATGTGGCGCATTCCATTCTCTTTGCATGTCCAGGACATAAAAAAAATGAATAACGAATTTGAGAAAAAGTATAAGTATTGGAAAATTTAAGGAAATAACAAGCAATACCTCGAAAACGGTTCACTCAACAAAAGAAATGTATATGACATAAATTGTGTATTTTAACGCGATCTACATTTTGTGTGTAGTAAAATTTTGTCTATCTCTTATGGTTTACCAGTTATGCAAAAGTCGTTCACAATGAAGAATACTTTTGGAGACATTCCCAGAAAATTCGAGATATACATTTCATTTCTCATGACATTATCTTAAACATATGATATTTTCATCAAAATCGTTAGAGCCATTTTTGAGAAAATTAAAATTTTCGAAAAATGTTCCATGTAAAGGGTAGTCTGGGGTGGGGGGATTTTCTTGAAAACCTTCGTGTCGCATCTCTGGAAGATACTGAACCCAAATACCAAGTTTGGTGTTTATCCGACTGTTCGTTTGAGTTATGCTGTTCACAGACACACAGACACACACACACAGACAGACACACAGACACACACACGGACATGTTTCCAAAAATGCTTTTTTTGGATTCAGGGGGTCTCGAAACATGTATTTCCGGTGAAATCTCGGTATCGAAATTTTGGGCGGAATACAATACTTCCCCCACTTACTATACGTAGTAGAGAAAGTAAAAATGAATAACGAATTCCCATTTGAGAAAACAAGTATTGAAAAATTTAAGGGAATAACAAGCAATATCTCGAAAATGGTTCACTCAACAAAAACAATGTATATGACATAAATTGTGTATTTTAACGCGATCTACATTTCTTGTGTAGTAAAATTTTGTCTATCTCTTATGCTTTACCAGTTACGCAAAAGTCGTTCACAATGAAGAATACTTTTGGAGACATTCCCAGGAAATTCAAGATACACATTTTATTTGTCATAAAAATATCTTAAATATATGACATTTTAATCAAAATCGTTAGAGCCATTTTTGAGAAAATTAAAATTTTGGAAAAATCTTCCATGTATAGGGTAATCTGGAGTGGGTGGATTTTCTTGAAAACCTTCGTGTCGCATCCTTGGAAGATACTGAACCTAAATACCAATTTTGGTGTTTATCCGACTGTTCGTTTCTGAGTTATGCTGTTCACAGATAGACACACAGACACACACACGGACATGTTTCCAAAAATGCTTTTTTTGGATTTAGGTGTCTCAAAACATGTATTTTCGGTGAAATCTCGGTATCGAATTTTTGGGTAGAATACAATACTTCCCCTACTTACTATACGTAGTAGAGAAAGTAAAAAGAAGTAAACCAAACGTAAACTTAATGTTTGTTAAAAAGAATGTTTTTGAAAATAAGGACATTTTGGATATGAACGTGACACATGAATATGAATTCATATGGGCTGAATCATTGGATCTATTCCTTTGTACTGCTTTGTACTGCGGATTAGACAAATAAATGCCTATCCATATATGAAGTGGCCCAATAAACAGTCCTTAGTTGAAGTTATTTTATACCAGATATCGCGGATACCAAAATATTTGTCTAAGCAGAGCTGCATACCGACAGAGAGGAGACCGCTATATAAAACACCAATGCTTGAAAACGAACAATTTGACTGCTACTACTGATCCCAGAGTTCATTCAGTAGAGAAACTGCCTGCTATATGATGTGTTCCGGGTTCGATTCCCGGCTGGGCTCCAGAAAGTTGTCTTTAAAGAAAAACATTTCACGGTTTACCCAGGGTTTGGTATTTGAGAGTACCTATGTGTGTGTGTGTATGCGTGCGTGCCTGAGGGGTGTTATCAGTTGTTTAATAACCAATTCGTCCATTAACAATAGTTCAGGACTGCTGTTGACGTAAACCTGAGCACATGTGTTAAGTCACTTATTTCCATGGCACCGGCCGGTGCCGTAAAGTCAACAAGATTGAACCGAATTCCACTTTTACTTTCTCTACTACGTATAGTAAGTAGGGGAAGCATTGTATTCCATCCAAAACTTCGATACCGAGATTTCCCCGGAAATACATGTTTTGAAAACCCCTGAATCCAAAAAAAAGCATTTTTGGAAACATGTCCGTGTGTGTCTGTCTTTGAACAGCATAACTCAGAAACGAACAGTCGTATAAACACCAAACTTGGTATTTAGGTTCAGTATCTTCCAGAAATGCGACACGAAAGTTTTCAACAAAATTCCCCCAACCCAGATTACCCTTTACATGGAACATTTTTCGAAAATTTTAATTTTCTCAAAAATGGCTCTTAACGATTTTGATTAAAATATCATATGTTTAAGATATTTTCATGACAAATGAAATGTATATCTCGAATTTTCTGGGAATGTCTCCAAAAGTATTCTTCATTGTGAACGACTTTTGCATAACTGGTAAACCATAAGAGATAGACAAAATTTTACTACACACAAAATGTAGATCGCGTTAAAATACACAATTTATGGCATATACATTTTTGTTGTTGAGCGATCCATTTTCGAGATATTGCTTGTTATTACCTTAAATTTTCCAATACTTATACTTTTTCTCAAATGGAAATTCGTTATTCATTTTTTTTGTCCTGGTAATGCAAAGAGAATTGAATACTTCACATAGCAACCAGCTCTTAAAATATTTGACTATAGCTTAAAGCCTACCAATTCCCCTTGCATCTACAAGAAAATTAGCAATAAGATTAACATCTCGATATCTCGATTAACATGAAGCATATGGAGAATAAGCGTTTGTAAAAATAGTTTGTACAAGAGTAGAGAAAGTCGTGTGAGTATGACACATCAGATTGTTGTATTTATGTACCTTTAAATTTGCATTATAATTAAATTATTTTCTATTAGTGAATTATTTATAATAAGCATGTGCAAAAACATGCCGCTTGTTGAAGGAATTGACGTAAGGGCCTCTCGGGCCCACATTCTGATATCCATCATCTTTAATATCATCCCTTTGCGTAAAAAACAAACAATAATGGTGCGCAGAAGGCAGATGCCGCGTCTGAAAATTTTCAGAACACAGCCTTCGAGCCTCAGCTGCATTTTGTAGCGTCTCGGCACACATCGTAAGCATATCCGTGTGTTCGTTTTTGGTGAACATTACATTTTTGCCTGAATGACCTGACTTGAACGGCATGTAGGCATCCATGCGACATTTATCAATACGAAATTACAACGTGAACACATGCAGACATCAGCACTGCCTAAGTAACCTTTCGCTTCGTACCTGCACTGCCTCTTTAAACATTAGTGATGCTGCAATTTCTTTTGCACCTACGTATGTGGGGAAACATAAAACTTTAAAGGGCGGCTTGTTTGTGCCACCTGGTAATTATAGTTTTCTACAAATTATTCTCACGCAGGCTCATGTTTACTCTCTCTACCATGTACATAGTAGGTAGAGAAGGTATTTCATTCCACCCAAAAATTCGATACGAGATTTCAGGAAAATGCATGTCTTAAGGCCCCCATGCGCCACAATATTTATCTGATTTTTCGTTTTTGAATTGCTCTCTCTCTCTCTCTCACACACACACACACACGCACACACACCCACCTAAACACACCGACACACAAGTATGAACAAGCTAATCTTTCTCCAAGAATGATTTTTTGGGGGATTCAGGGGGCTGATTGTATTTTCAGTACAATCTCGATATGGAATTTTTGGATGTTGTGTAATGGTTCCTATGCCTTCTAGATATGTGTTAGAGAAAGCATTACATTATATTATTATGTCGCACAACTGAATATTTCGGTTTGTCAGCGAGTTAAGCAATCTTATTGTTTGCTATGACAATTTGATAATACAAAACATGTAAAATATAATTTGAAATACGCAGTCAGTTTTATATATTGTGACGTAAGGGTAGGGGTAGGATCGGCGCCTCACACCAGATGAAGTACCGACCCGGCGCTCCACTAGATGTGACGCAAGCCCGGTGACGACGCCATCAGCGCCGCCCTCACCAGACGTCACATAAAGGATGGGGGAACGTAGCACATGATGGCATCAAGATGGTTTACAGGTTGCGGTAGCTGGATGGGTGGAGATAGGGTGCTATATAAGACATGTAACTTCTTTACCAATATTTCTAATTTTTAATTTATCTAATGTAAACTAAACTACGTTTCAAAACGAAAGAATTAAACAGCTGGTGGATTTACCTGCGTGGCAGAGGAGGTCCGGCAGTCCATCTTTGTCGGGTCTACGTCGAGACTGCAGATTAACACTAATTATATTTAACGATTGCCAGGCAAGATTCCTGCTAGGCACGTAATCGTCAAAGTTTAAATACCCGAAAAAAATGCTGGTTAGTGCCTAGATGTTTACTGACGTAGGCGTATGTCAGGAGAAATTACGGAACCCCCCACGTGTCGGACATGAGGCCATCTTTTACCTTAAACCGCGTGTCCCTAACCTCTGCTTACTTTAACATCCGGGAAATGACGCGCAAGAAAGCTAAATTTCTTGGAGTTACTTAGTCTGTCCTGAATATTTGAACTTTATAAACACATATTTATCACAATCTGTTAAAAGAAAACTACAACCGTCACAATATGTACCTTATGCACTTATGTGCAACCCTTACATACATAATGTTTGCACACACTAAGTGATTTATAAGATGCATCAACTGATTTCAATTGTTGTTTGCAGCTCATTAAGGTGATTACTTGGACGGAAATTGCTTTGGATTATTTGTGAAGCTCATGCCCGCCTCAAAATCCACAGTTTTTGTGTCAAATCTGCAAAGATAGCAGAGAACTCTTCCGAGAACACGATGTTTTCCAGAAAGAGCAATCCTCTAGCACAGAGTTGGTAAACACCTTGTGATTTATTCTCTTACTCTATTTGTAATACGAACTTCGAAATTGTATATATAACCGCCAGGAGATTTTCTGCCCCCCCCACACTGCTTACCTATAATAGGTTAAATTGAGTGGGATGGCTCAGGCGGCAACGTCCGTGACCCAAATTCGGGACGTCGTGGGATTCCTGAGGCCGACCTTCCTGACCCATGAGTTTTTTTAGATATCTCCGTGTCTCTAGGAGACTGCTGGGAAGGTTTTATTACACCAGCGAATTTCCTGTCCCTCCATTTCACCGCCATTCTCATTTCATTTCACCTTCCATCTGCTTGGTTGTTTCAGGGTTGCAAGTGACGGGGGAGTCTCAGCGTTGCATGGTGCTTTATTCACAACTTCATCCACCGAAATGGCGGCAGTCTGCGAGTCCCTGGCTCCTCAGTGCGATGTGTAAGCCTGCAGGGGGCAGGAGAGTCGTTTGTATCAGCTGCCATCCGGGGAGGTAGGAACCCTGCCTTTTGTGCCTCCTGGTCCGGCCGCCCTTTGTCTCCACTCACTTCACCCCTCTCTCCAAGGAACACCTCGTTAGGGGATTAGCACCAAAGATTTTCGTAGGTCGAGGCACTAAGTGTCCCTCCGCTCCTAGTCCTATACCCAGTGCTAGCTCTATTCCTATAGTAGGTAAAGGAAGCCCATATTGTGAAAAATTCTAGGTCTAAATTTCTGCTTTGAAATCCGTGTGTACGCGCGCCTTGACCAGTTAATCTAGAATGAGTTGCGGCACGTATTTTAGGTACAGCATACGCATAAGTTTGTGACATTTGAATAATGGCATTAAAAATATAATAGGTGTTTTTAAAATTCTGCTGAAAGGTATAAATTACAAGTAAACCTTCGAGGGTGAATCAAATACATCCCGTAATTTTAATTTAGCGCCTCTGGTGGTGAACAGAAATGATTGAGGCTTTGAGAGGATGTTGGCGGGTATGTCTGAAAAAGTGGCATTGTTGGCTCACACACCGCAGAGCAGCCGCTCACTTCAGTACGCCATGAGTGACCAAGATGTACACGCGTCCGTTGCGCAAAGCACCATAATCAACTTTCTGGCGAAAGAAGGCACCAAAGCTTCGGATACTTTCAGAAGTTTTCATGCATAGTTTGGAGAAGTAACCATTTCAAAGACCCAGGTGCATGCTCACACACCGCAGAGCAGCCGCTCACTTCAGTACGCCATGAGTGACCAAGATGTACACGCGTCCGTTGCGCAAAGCACCATAATCAACTTTCTGGCGAAAGAAGGCACCAAAGCTTCGGATACTTTCAGAAGTTTCCATGCATAGTTTGGAGAAGTAACCATTTCAAAGACCCAGGTGCATGGATGGCACAAAAAATGTTCGGCAGAACGAGAAACAGTAGAAAATGAGCCCCACCAAAAAACCAAAACACGCCTTTCAGCTGGAAAGATGCTTACAACTGTTTTTGGAATTCGGCGGGCAATTTGCTGGTAGATTTCCTTCGTGAACGAAGGACAGTGAAACCAGACTATTATTGCCGTCTTTTGGAGTCGAGACAAGGACTGTATATCCAACAAACAACGTCGGCAACCAATACGAGATGTGATTGTTCTGCATATCAATGCAAAACCACATACTGCTGTCTCAACACGGGAAAAATGGAGGAAGTGCATTGGACACCTCAGGAGCATCCTTGTTACAGTCCAGAATTGTCACCCTCCGACTACCATTTGTTTGGGCCGCTGAAAGAATAACTGAGAGGAAAGGGATTTGATGACGATGCCATGGTAGAGAAGTAAATGCGCAATGGCTGTACACACGTTCCTCTTCTTTCTTCGAGGACGGCATCAAAAAATTGCCATTTGGATGGAAAGAATGTGTGTAAAATTTGGGAGACTGTAGAAAAATCAGGCATTTGTTTTGTTTTGTTTTTGTTGGTGGTTTCAACAAAACTGAAAAAAAGTTCCGTTTTATACTTGATTCATCCTAATATGTTGCCTTACGTAAGGCCAGAATTTAAAACGTAAAGAGGTCAAGACTTCAATCACTGAATGATTTAATTCATCCTATAAAAACGTAAAGTGGTGCGTTTTTAGAAATATGTCGCATTTCCATGCGCACACATGACCATGGCAGGAGTGACGTGGATTCCTTGGTATATCAACGAATACTGTACCATGCACAGTAGGTTTCTTTCGCGCGCCGGCTGCTGCAGCAGCTCAGACTGCCGTCAAACAGTTGTAATACAGCCTCGTGTCCATATATTTACAGTTACAATTATTTACAATGATAATAAGTACATCCTATAAAACATGTTGTTCTTCTCTACCCAAAAATGTGTGACATCTTCTCAGGAAATTTTCATTAACACTCAAGAGTATTAGAATGGATTTCTCACCCGATGTTTTTTAGCGCTTCCAATTTATGGGGTTTGTTGTACAAACTTTATTTTTCACATGATCAGAGTCAGCTAAATTTCTGATTTTGCAAAATGTCAACGATAGAATAATCATCTTAATATTCTTCTCCGACATGGTTCCATTTATATGATTATGTCATCGGCACAAAATAACATATATTGAAGCACAGAGAAACCCGAATTTACACACGAGATTCTCTTGCATAAAACGGAAACTGATGTTTATGGTGTGCGGTAAATGAATACAGATTAATAGGACCTATATTTTCTGATCAAACAAATGTAGAGAGGTACAGAAATACTTATATCATTTTTCAACAGATGAACGATATTAAATGTCAACAAAACTCTGCTACTTCACATACCGCTGTCATAAAGTTTAATTCGGGAAATTTTTGAAATTATGGTAATTAATAAAGGAATATTGGCCTCAAGATTCTCTGATTTAACGATGCGACTTTCATCTATGAGGGGGACTTGAAAAATAATGCGCATGCAAAAAGGAATACATTGTAAGAACTAAAAGAATAACACCAGGCGAGAAATTCACTCAATTTCAGATATTGAACACTCAAGGTGGAAAACAATGTCCTGCGAGAATACCAGAAATTTGTGGATAGAAGATAAGATTTCAAACATCTTTTAGGGTAAGGTATATACTTATTATCATTATAATTGTAACTATGAGAATGTTAGGCGGTTGCACGGATATAATAACTGTTTCGGCGGGCGTCCAAGCTGCAGCAATGTGAAAGAAAAGCCTATACTATAAGGAAAGCTGTCCATTGGACATATGGAGTTAAGTCCACGTAAGTTGCCACTGTTCATTGCGACGCCTAGGTCTTTAATGAGTTTAAAAGCACTTAACACTGGATTGTTGTAGACTGGAAACGTGGCCGACGAGTCCCGATTTTGTCTTCCCAGTGATATTGAATGCAACAAGGTCCACTGAAGCATTTCATCCAGAGCGTGTGGTCCAAGCGGAAGGTTCTGGAGGAGTTTTATGGCTTAACTTAAGATCCATATCCAAGTGTCTATGGGCATTCCTATCAGTAGGCGATGTCGTTTTGCTGAAGGCTCTCGGCAACACCATCTTCCAAGTTGTGCGCACGCAAGTTTGTGCTTGGTTTAAGGAACCTTTTGGTATCCTGTCACTCCTGGCCTGGCCTGGCCCGGCCCGGCCCGAAATTCCATCGACTTGAATCCCATTGATGATATTGATGGACTGTTTAGAACGGAGAGTAAAATGCAGACTTTTGATGACCGAATGAATTTCCTTCAATATATCATAGCTTTTAACACGTCGTAACTAACTTTTCTCGTCAACATCAAGCGGTTATCCATGCTTGAGAAACTGTTACTTGTATTAGGTTTGTTTTCTTAGGAATGAATCATTCTTATCGGAATGTTTAGTGGTAAACATCATCCCACTTTGTGCTTAGGCTTCTGCAAAAGCTGTGATAGTAATATATCAGTTAATATGTTGCATCAGAAGCAGTTAAAATTAATATTTTTTGGTATTCCTCTTAACGCATTTGACACAAAATGTGCATTAAGAAGTAAATGCTATCTTACAGTGCCGGTCATGCACACTTTAATAAACTAAGCTCACATGCCCATTCTGTGATTTGGATGAGGACTGGGTACATATTTTGGCGGAATGCGCTCAGTGGGAGAACCAGCGAACAATTAAACTCAAAGAAAAATTCTTGAGTCAGTCAAGAAAGAGGTTGGTATGTTGGGATCTTTTGGCTGACCAGAGGATTTGGCAAAAATTGGCAACTTATTGTCTAAATTGCGTGAAGCTAGGTCAGATTTCTTTAGTTAGTCAAAGATAATTTATCTCTGTTTTCCTTTTTCTGGTTTTTTGTGTGTTTTGTTTCTTTTTCTCTTATTTACTTTGTCACCATACCTTTGGTGGAATGTATAAAATCCAAGCTTTGTCTTGAAGATTAGTCTTTAAGTTAAAGCGAAAGCTTTAAGATTAATCTACAAGATTAAGCTTTGGCTTGTTCAACTCATGCATAAAAAGAATCTTAATCTAGCAAGCTTTCGCTAGACGTTTTTCCAGCAAACGCTTGAAATACGTTGCGCGCGCAGCTGTCGTCTGCCAAATGCGGCTCATAACTGTTGTCTCATGTGGCGAGTACAGAAGTGTTTTGCGAATACGGTACCTAACCTATATCGAAGTTATATGCGTAATGGCAGACGAAGTGAATATTCAGAATACCTTTCTAGTAATTCTTAAGCAGTTTCCAATACTGTTGAATAAATCGCAAATCGCGAGCATCAAAGAAGAGAAAGTGAACGCTTTGCAAACCACCTGCATCAAACTGGTAGAAATTTTAGGCAGAAGATTCACGCCACAGCAGGTGCAGAAAAAGATTCAGAATATGAAGACTGAATTAAAAAGAAAAACTGACTGTAAGGCCACGGGAAATCAGAAAATAAGGTTAAAAAGGTGGGACGAAGAATTTCTACAGCTGCTTGATGGCGAAAGCAACCCAACCATTGGTAGGATTCCAGGTAAGAATGCAAGTCGATCTCAGGAGCCAATTATTTAGAAGTTTCTGTGTAATTGTTTTTTGCTTTGGTTTGTAGTATCAAATGCAATTTAAAAGTTATTCTGTAATGTGATACATGTTATACGTAACTGCTATAAAATATAAATATATCGGAAAATTACAGCGAATGATAAAGTACGTAACAATATGATACTACTTTGGCAAAAAAGGACAGTTTAAAATTATTTTTTTGCTTCATTATGAATTTTATCAGGTTTTTCAAGACAGTTTTTAAACGGGTTTACACATGACTTTCCTGTAAACAACACTAAAATTGCTTATTTTAGTTGCCTTTATTTCTGGATAACAACTGGACGTTGCTGAGTTTACCATTTATATAAGTTTCATTGGAAAATCTTTCTTTTCTATTGTGGCTCCTCTAGTTCGAAGAGTTCCAAAATATAACTGTCTATAGCTCTTGTTTGATGGAGCTAGTTTTACCAGCTTATAACTAATTTCTCTTAAGAAATTTCTCATTTTCATTGAGATTTGAAGTTATTATGAGCAAAAGTAATCTCAACATTTATACGTAAGATGTTAATTATTGAAAGAACAATGACAATTGACATCATCTCTATCCCTCTGCTACTGAAGAAATTTCACTTTTAGGATCACCTCTGAATAATCTAATGAAGGTTACATTACTAATAACTAAGCCCCGGATTCTTAGGTTCTGACCTATTTTATTCCTGACCTCCTATACTCCAAACTTCGGTTTATATTAATGTTTTAGTTACCAAAGAGTAGTATACTTCAATTTTATAGAGCCTAAATTTACTTAATTTTACGTTAGGACCTAATAAAACCTATTTTTCGTAATAGAACCCAAAAGTGCCTAATTCGGTTATTTAAGCAAATTACAGTAGATTTATGAATATAAAAGTATTTTTAAAACTAAGGGAGACCGTTCGAATAAGGAAGCTATTAAATAATTAGATTATGAAATCTTGCGCAATACCTTACAATAATAAACTTTAATTAAACCGTCCGCCACAATAATAAAGTAATTAAAACGTTCGCCGCCTTCAGTTATCATTTTCTAGCTATGTCGAAAGATGTGGTCAGTGGCACGCGGCATTTCTGAAACGTGTGATGTTTACATGCCGCAATAATAGTTGAAAACTAGAGGCAAACATTTTAATAGCGCTGTTGAGTAGTATGCATTATTGCTTCTTCCGTTATAGGGAGCTTCTAACACGACATTTTTTAATTTGGTACTTTCAAATACATACTAAAGTTACAGTTAATTTAACTTTTTACACATTTCTTTGACAGATATTCATGAACTGTGCCATTTTGTGTGATAAAACAACTCTTAAGACTTCTCTTGTATGAATCAAGTCACCTACTGAGGTAGCTTGAAAAAAGTCAAGATTAATCTAGAGGAAGTGAAGCTTTTGCTTGTTTTATGCATCGGATTTGCACTTAAAGTCAAGACATTGCTGGAAAATTCAAGCTAAAGCTAGGCAGCTAGCTGGCTCCAAAGCAAATGCTAAACTTAAGTCAAGTCGAAGCTGTTTTATGCATTAAAAGCCAAGATTACACTTGAAAATTAGCAAGGTAAAGCTTATGCTTGACTTTATGCATTCCACTGTATCTTAAATATGCATGCACGGTCAATGACCCATACACTAAATACTTGTGCAATAACTTCAATGGTTTGAAACCAATAAAGATACCTTATCTATCTAATTAATATTTTAAATTAAATCGAGTTTTATTTATGGACGCTCTTTAACTTATATAACAGTAGGTTATATATTTATATCTTTAATAATAAACAAATTTATCCATCGAAATGTCGTCCTTAGCATCCCTTTGTATATTGGTCATGAAAGACCAGTCATTTTGCTCAGAGCCTTCTTTATCAGGCTTGAGGTTCTTTCACTTGCCGTAAACCTACGACACGGGACCATAGGCTTTACTTCCCTTCCGAAGGAAGCCATGCTAAGGATTTTTATGCCCGAAAAAATGTACCGTCCTCCGCCGGGTTTGAACCTGTGGCCTCGGGAACTACGTTAGCATTCCCACATACAACGGAGGACAAAAAAAGGGTTATGGCATACGTCTAGGAGCTTCCAAAGTTCATTTTAAAGCTCATGACAAGCTGAATAAAGGAGACCATTACATCGCAGTATTAACACTCGACCCTCTGCTTTAAATTTTATTGTATGCATTAAATGCTTTGAAAGAGGAGCAACAGTTAGTGCCAAAATCCGATATTTCAAATCGGAATAAGCAGAAATTACACCCCACAAGTAATTGTAGTTTCGCAGTATTACAATAAAATGCTGCTGAACGGGCATTTCGCTTTCGAGTCGCTCATTAGCCCAACTAAATACTACCAATTGAAGCACACTACCTTTAAAGAGCATTAAAACCAGAGAGTGTGGGTCAATCGGCGCAATGGTCTTTCACGTCTAAACCACCTACCATTGTTTAAACTTCCACAGCTTTTCTGCAATTGTGCAATATTCAATTATTAATGCTGATTCGACATAGGTTGGATTCTGCACCACCAATCAAAGGTTTTTGGACACTGGGGTTAGTAAGAGTAATACAGAGTTAATTTAAATAAAATAATAGGAAAGTAAACATTGACATGGTTTACTGTCTCGTCAAAGCTTAATGTAATGATAACAATATTTGTTTTCTCTACTACATACAGAAAGTAGGGGAAGTATTGTATTGCATCCAAAAATTTTATGTAAAGGTTTCCCCGGAAATACATGTTTTGAGGCCCCCTGAATCTAAAAAGAACATTTTTAGAAGAATGTATATCTGTGTGTGTGTCTGTGAACAGCGTAACTCAAAAACCAAAAGTGGGATAAATACCAAACTTGGTATTTAGGTTCAATGCCTTCCAAAGATGCTACACGAACATTTTCAAGAAAATTCCCCACCGTTAACTAGCCTTTACATGGAAAATATTTCGATTTTTTTATTTTCTCAAGAATGGCTCTAACGCTTTTTATTAAAATACCATATATTAAAAATATTTACATAATCAATAAAATGTATACCTTAAATTTTCTAGCAATAGCCTTTGAAATCCTCTTCATTCGGAAGGAATTTTGTATAATGTATAACTGGTAAACTTTAAGCGATAGGCGAAAACGTACTGCACAAAAAAGTAGATCTCTTTAAAACACACAATATCTTTCAAATATTCTTGTGGCGTAAGCCATATTCGGGATATCCGTGGGTAATGCTTCAAGTTGTTCTATAATGCTTTTTCATTCCTTTAAAGCACTGTGGGTTATCAGTTATTCCTCGAGATTGCATGGAAACAGTCCTTTGTATCTACAACAAAATTTGTAATGTAGCTATTTCTGTAAAGGTTATCTCGACTAAAATGAAGTAGGGCGACGCCGTAGCCGAGTGTTTAGACCGCTCGCCTCTCACCAAGGATTCAATCCCAGGGGATCTCGATTAAAATGAAGTAGGGCGGCGCCGTAGCCGAGTGTTTAGACCACTCGCCTCTCACCAAGGATTCAATCCCAGAGGATCTCGATTAAAATGAAGTAGAGCGGCGCCGCGGCCAAGTGTTTAGACCACTCGCAACTCACCAAGGGTTCAATCCCAGGGGATCTCGACTAAAATGAAGTAGAGCGGCGCCGCGGCCAAGTGTTTAGACCACTCGCCTCTCACCAAGGGTTCAATCCCAGGGGATCTCGACTAAAATGAAGTAGAGCGGCGCCGCGGCCAAGTGTTTAGACCACTCGCAGCTCACCAAGGGTTCAATCCCAGGGGATCTCGACTAAAATGAAGTAGAGCGGCGCCGCGGCCAAGTGTTTAGACCACTCGCCTCTCACCAAGGGTTCAATCCCAGGGGATCTCGACTAAAATGAAGTAGAGCGGCGCCGCGGCCAAATGTTTAGACCACTCGCCTCTCACCAAGGGTTCAATCCCAGGGGATCTTGATTAAAATGAAGTAGAGCGGCGCCGCGGCCAAATGTTTAGACCACTCGCCTCTCACCAAGGGTTCAATCCCAGGGGATCTTGATTAAAATGAAGTAGGGCGGCGCCGCGGCCAAGTGTTTAGACCACTCGCAACTCACCAAGGGTTCAATCCCAGGGGATCTTGATTAAAATGAAGTAGGGCGGCGCCGTGTCCGAGTGTTTAGATAACTCGCCTCTCACCAAGGATTCAATCCCAGGGGATCTTGATTAAAATGAAGTAGGGCGGCGCCGCGGCCAAGTGTTTAGACCACTCGCAACTCACCAAGGGTTCAATCCCAGGGGATCTTGATTAAAATGATGTAGGGCGGCGCCGTGTCCGAGTGTTTAGACCACTCGCCTCTCACCAAGGGTTCAATCCCAGGGGTACGCATGTGGAATTTGTGGTGGACAAAGCGGCGTCTGGGTTGGTTTTTTCCGGGTTCTCCGGTATCCCCCTCCATTCATTCCACCAATTGCTTCATCACCACCTTTCGTTTCATTTCTCACCGTCATTTTATATCATCTCCTTCTTCGCTTTCATACCAGGCTTCAGGCTGATGACCCTGATCCATAGTCTGTGCTCCCCGACAGGCGTCTGACCCCAGGCATCCGCTTGTAAGTCCTGGGAATGTAAGCTCTAACAAGGGTAGGTTAAACAGAGAAAGAAGAAGAAATATAAAGTGGATAGAATAATTATCTTTCGTAGGAATAGTTTGTATACCCACTAATAAACGATAGAGGATAGAGAAAGTCATGTGAGATTAATACATCAGGCATTTAATCTTCTTTCCGTGTTCAGACATGCTTTAATGTTAGAAATAATCAGGGATGTTCATTGTTTGTTTGCAGCTTCTCTCGGGCAAGCAATGGAACAATATGAATGTGCGTCAGCAACAATGCAACTAGGTATTATGTGTTGGGAGAAAATCTCTACCCAATATTTTTGTTACCCCACGGTACTGTTCATAACAAAAGTGTTTACAAGCTTACAGCCTCTGGCACCGAATACCTGTTTATTTTCGTCACTAAAGCATGGATTTGATGGAGTTACATTGGTGTTTTTTCAGAACTCTTATCGCGTCACTGGTTGCATTTGATTCTCGGTTTCTAAAGCTTTCGACCGTGCAATTTATTCTGTTGACAGCATTATCCTCGCCTCTCTCTCGCACTCTTTTCTAGCAGCGCAGAATATCACAATAACTTCTCTGAGGAATAGTGTCCATTGTGAACGTCACTGGTTTTATGGAACATGTGCCTATTTTATTTGGTATTCTTGCCGCGGATCATCTTGTTTGTGTATTAAAGTCAGTGGCGGCTGCTGTACAAGAACACAGGTACACGTGAACCCTCTTTTTTAATGTCATTAAACGTGTGAGACAGTGCGTTCTGCGTAACTAGAAGTTTAAAATGATAGCCATAATAATGTGAAAGTAAATATTAGTTACAGTAGAAATAATATTATTAAATAAGACAGGGAAATGAATATAACTTGTAAAGATGGGTATGAGTTGGAGAGGCAGTGAAAGCAGCAGGCAGGATGAGGCAGTATTTTTAACACTTTAGTTATTTAAATTAAATTATATAATATGTAAATTCAATAACAGCCCGCCTTGAAGCAATATGTATGTAATAATTTGTAAACACGTATGTAACAGTCATTGCAAATGCTTATATTATTGTAAACACGTTTAATAATATTATGTGAATGCATTACTTACTTTAATAATGTAAGAGCTGTGAGAATAATAAGTTTAATGTTGCTAACAATGAGGTAACCTTGAGGCAATAATGAGTTTGAGAGTTTAAATACTACTAGTCATGATTAGGGCAGCAATAACTAAATCTTGTGACAGTTTTTAAAATAGCCAATCAACAGCCAGAAAAAGCTTTAATTAAATGCAGGTATTCTATTGGATTAGGATTAGCCAATCAGAGACAAAGAGTTAAAATTTTATACGGTTAAAATATGTTCAGTTGCTGGCAGACCTTGGTAGTGACCGGATGGAAGATGTGTTGTCTAAAGAAATATTACGTATTCGTGTGTAACGAAAATTAAGTATACCTGTTAACAAAGTGCAAGTTTTAAATTAAAGAATCTCACAGCTCTTAATATCAGTGTAGTGCTATTTAATTTGTGCCAAGGATTAATAACAAGAAGTGAATTTAAACTTAAAATCTGTGTAAGCATACATTCTTGTCGTACCACGCCCTGCCTAAGAAATACGTGACTCTAAAACAATACTGACGCAGCCGAGGAAAACATAAACATAAATAATATCTATATAAGCAGTTTAATAACAAAGTTAATATTTTTAAACTTGGAGCGTAACAACAAAAATACATCTTCAAAAATCCCCTTCTCATACGTAGCAGCATATTACGTAATAAACAATCAACTTCAAAATTGACGTTCATACATGGAGCTGATTAAATAAATAAACTCCAAGACAATAACTACTTCAAGTTGGCTTACCAAAGCGTGGTTCAAACTTCAACAACGTAAACTAAAGCAAATCCTTTCTTCAAGGAAACGAATTAGGTTTTTCCCCATTGTAGCCGAGTAAGGGCAGAAGACACTTTTGTTCATGTACCGTTAGTTCACCTGAAAAACAGATGCGTAGAAACGAAAGTCAATGCTCCGATAGTTGTTCATATGGAAGCTTAAATAGTCAACCAATAAGAAAGATGGTAGAAATCACGTGATAGCAAAATGAGGATTAGAAAAATTCGAAATAAAGAAACAGAAGAGTTTTGAAAATCACTTGTTCGTGGTATTCACTTGGAGATCGTTATAAAAACAAATCTCAGTGCGGTTCAAAGAAAATTGATAGAAAAGTGTCGGCAGGTAGGTGCGATAGTATGAAGTACAGCAGTAAACGCGGCGCCCAATGAAATGCGTGTGTTCCATTAGGAGTCAGATTTTAAAAACGTGATGGGGAAATAAACGGGCAAGAAAACGAACCAGTCGTGTTAACCACCAACCGTAGATCCAAGATCCATGCGAGAACCTGAGTTAGTATGGAACCCGGTACCATTCCTACAAATCCCGTGCTGTCAAATTGGCGCACATCACCTCCTATGCCGCATACCCTCACACATGGCATATACGAAGTAATTTAAATCTACCGCGCTACTCATTTAAACGCAATCAAATGTGGCAACAGGGTCCATAGCACCTTTTAAGGAGCTTTAGCGCATGCGCTACTGGTATGACGTAATTACCTTGTGGGTGATATACATACGGATCGTGCACGAAGCTTCTACCGCGCTTTGTTTTACGAGACTTTAGTTGAGGTTAATGAATGCTTATTTTCATAATAATGATTTCAAGACCGAAGGTGATAAATAAGAAGTTATGAAAAGATGCACGAGTTTGAATCGGAAATTAAATTGTCATATAAAACTAGTGGTACAGGTGCTACTCCGTAGATAATCACGAAAAACTTATTATAAACCTACCTAACTTAGCGCCAACCATGTTTCTTGGAAGCAATCTCTTTGTCGCTAACTAAACCGTGAATTGTATAATTTCTCTCCGTAAAGGCTTCTGAAAATTGGTTCCACACCATACTTTTGTTCATTTTGTGTTTCTGACGTTAAATTATCTACAGCTGCGTTTATATTATCAATATTTTGGCTTCCAAAGCACGGCATTTTCATTTGTTATTTTAGTCACAGCCTACGTGATCTCACTTACGGCATTCATACAAATTAAAAACAAGTGCATCACCATGAAATACTATCAGTGTAGTAATCGAAGGTGAATTATTATCAGTGGCTTTCATTAGCCAACTGACTAGCTTGTAGCAAAACCGAGTCGTCGGTAGCAGCGAGCCAGGAGTCACAGATTTGGTATTAATAAAAACTTCCCCTCCGTGCTGAGCTTTGGCTCTATGATTGCGAGTCTCTGACTCGTGTTTCCCATCTTCCTGATTGCAAATGCATTATTGTCGAGCGGCAGTAAACATTCGATTCGGTGTGGCAGTATATACATCAGAAATGACTGAAGAAGACTATCTTCTTTTGTGAACTTAACCACCAAAAGAGATGAGCAAATCTCAGCTGCCTGCGGTCAAGCGGAAAAGGCTTCTGCTATGACCGAAGTGCAGCGAAAACTAAAAGAGAATCTGAATCTTCGCTTAACAGAAGACCAGATAGCGAAGAAAATAAGAAATATGAAAAGTCGCCTAAAAGTGAAGACTGATCTGCGAAGGACAGCAACCCCATAGCCCTGAAAAGAATCTGATGTGTTACACTCACATGACTTTCTCTACTCTTGTACAAACTATTTTTACAAACGCTTATTCTCCATCTACTTCGTGTTAATCGAGATAAACATTTGCAGACTCTATCTTATTGCTAATTCTCTTGTAAATGTAAGGGGAATATATATTTACAAGAGCAATATAGAAATACAATAGCCTTTAAGCACATACATATCTCTTAATAGCTGGTTGCTAGGTGCAGCACTATTCCCTTTGCCACAGATTAATACTCTTTGCATATCCAAGACAAAAAAATGAACAACGAATTCCCATTTGAGAAAATAAGTATTGAAAAATTTAAGGGAATAACAAACAATGTCTCGAAAATGGTTCACTCAACAAAAAAAATGTATATGACATAAATTGTGTATTTTAACGCGATCTACATTTTTTGTGTAGTAAAATTTTGTCTATCTCTTATGGTTTACCAGTTTACCAAAAGTCGTTCACAATAAGAATACTTTTGGAGACATTCCCAGAAAATTGGAGATATGCATTTTATTTGTCATGAAAATATCTTAAACATATGATATTTTAATCAAAAGCGTTAGAGCCATTTTTGAGAAAATTAAAATTTTCGAAAAATGTTCCATGTAAAGGGTAGTCTGGGGTGGGTAGGATTTTCTTGAAAACCTTCGTGTCGCATCTCTGGAAGATACTGAACCTAAATACCAAATTTGGTGTTTATCCGACTGTTTGTTTCCGAGTTATGCTGTTCACAGACAGACATACAGCCAGACACACACACACACACACAAGGACATGTTTCCAAAAATGCTTTTTTTGGATTCAGGGGGTCTCAAAACATGTATTTCCGATGAAATTTCGGTATCGAATTTTTGGGTGGAATACAACACTTCCCCTACTTACTATACGTAGTAGAGAAAGTAAAAATGGGAAAACAACTTTTTAGACCTTATTCTAGGGGAATCAAATCCATCTATAGTTTCGTTAAGAGATAAGAATAGTAAGAACGACTTTCCATCATTCTCCAGTTTATTGATACTACTAGTAAAGCTCTGTTTTATGAAATAATTCAAAGTTACAAAACTTTTTGCCGTTTTATAGAGGTTGCAATAACGTAAAATAACGCTGCCATTCAAATTTAGTAGCTTGTAATGCTGCAGTGGTTGCTGGAAATTTGATTCAGTTTCTCGATTTTTGTTTAATGCCAGAAGAAACTTTCCAAAATATATTTAAACTGTACCATGTGAAACGCCCAAGTTCTCTGGAATCCGGGGTCTCCAATGCAGCTAGAAATATTCTCATTTTTCCATCTCTAGTAAGGGTCTTTCCTCTTGCCTTCACAGTTTCTGGAAGGAAATGCCGGGCGAACCACCTCACGTTTTCTTTCTCAAATCTATAAAGCTGTTTATATTTTTAGTCTTCAGAATCCCGGCGCATTTTATAGTATTTTTCTTTTCTCAGGTTGACGTTCACTGATCCATCGCCTTCAAATTGAGACAGCTACTGAGGTGCCTTAAGAAATTGTAAGCCATGGCTCTTAAAGTGAAGTCACAGTTCCGTTTTATTAATACCACGGCTACCGCGACTCGCTAGGAGGAGGGTTTGAGTCGTTGATAAGTCGAAGGTTACGCTAAGCTCGAGTCGCTCGCTTTTATTAATACCACCCAATAAATCATAAAATTCCGTGGTAATGAACAGGGACGGCACTTTATCCCTGTTCGTCGCGAGGTTGACTGGCACTGGTGTATAGTTACCTGTGTTTGCCAATACATTAGAGCAGCTTATCTACAGCTCCCAACTGTTCGATGGTATAGATCAGCGGAACAAACATGCCACGTTTCAACAGATTACCACTTCCACATAATAGGTATGTGCATAGGATATGTCTTGATTATTTATATGTTTGATATTGCATGCACATATTTATAACACCATATACTAAACAGACGCGTTTGTCAAATTACCTAGATACATGATTCTGATAAAAACTGTATTTCGTTATAATATATCACAATGTGCATTTTTAAGTGTGAAAAAGTGAAATACCCTCTGTTTTCACTAAACCTGTGCTCATACTACAAGAAAGTTCGCACAATGTTATAGATGCATATCTAAAATGAACACTGTTATCTACATTATTGTAAGCAAGTACATGCTGTTTATTTTACACACTTGAGAACAGCCAGGAATAGAATCCTAAACAAAGAAACAACGCATATTCATTCTCCGACGCAGCACAAACAGGTTGCCCTTTCCTTTCACAGTGCAGTATCTTTGAACCTATGGTCTCCTGACAAGCAACAGCCAACCTAAAAGACACCCACACAAAGAGAAAGTATCTTCCTTGGTAATGAGCAGGCTAAGGATCCGGGACAATTTACCAACCACTATATGTGCAACCTTACTATATAGTTCCGTAAACACAGTACTGTTGATGTAAACGAAGACGCCAATGCGCTGCCTTATTTGCTACTGTAAACAGCACAATCTAGTGATGGTGGAAGATAAAGTAGGACACATACATCCCAATGAGAGACAGAAGTGTATTGTAGCTCTAGTCACAAAACGGATTGTACACGGCCTCACAGGTAAACAACACCCCAATGAACCACCACACTCCACCCTACTTGATGTGCAGTAAGCTTTACTTCACTCTTAAGTTGTCCCGGATCCTTAGCCTGTAATGAGCAGTGATTAATGTGACACAACTGGTAGCAGTAATAATTTTATAATGGGCGCCGGGCTAGCGTTTCCGACTCTCGTACTGAGGGTCCCAAAGCCCAAGGTGGTTCGGAGTCCACGTAAAAGCTGTAGGTCCCCTCTTCAACCGCAATCCTCATCACCCTAACATCGCAGGCAACGGATTCCACCCACTGGGTGCCTCCACCTCAGAAATGGCTCCAGTCATCGCTTGGTGGAATGAGATATCCCCCGAAGGTCATAGGTCATGTAGGGGGCGTTAGAAACGACGACAATTTGATATTCATACGCCGAATCTTGTTCTGATGAAAACAGTTTGGCCATCGGAAATTATGCTGCAGTCCATTGTGGAAGCTATTCATAAATATTGTGACGCAACTGCTGTAAGGCGAGCTTGTTGCATGGCTGGCGATGTTCTGCATCGCCGGCCATTTGTTTACATGGAGAGATACACAGGATGGCGCTATCACCCAACAAGAATCCCAAGAACGCTATCTGGAGATAACGAGATTATTCTCGATTTGTCTTTACCCCACCTCCTGCGAACTCTATCGAAATCCCTGCATCTATACTTTGGTGGGTAAGCGAGAGAGTAGGTGAGAGTGAGGATAGTGCAATTAGCGCGAAAATTCGGGTCTTTTGTTCGACATTTAGTGACTCAAGTGGAAACAAGAAGAAGCTGTTTCGCACGTTATGCCTTTCACCGCTACGCGCGAGGAAAATAATAGTGCAGTAGCGCTGAAAACTGAACTAAGTCACACTAAGGAGTGAAGCGACTGTGGAACTGAACAAATTCGTAGTATCTAGCGGCGTACCTGTCTAAATGTGACGCCTCAGTTTTAGTGAACGATCTAATATGCTATCGTGAATTTTTGAGTTCCATTTCAAGAGCCTGTAGACAAACAATTCACTAAATTAAGTTTTAACTTATAGAACACTTAAGGCTGGTTCACAACCAACGAGAACGGTAACCAGAACGAGAACGGGAAAGTTGAAATACATGTATTCAAATGGGAGTGTCCACAACCGACGGGAAGCCTTCCCGGGCCCCGGGAACGGGAAGAAGAGTTGCGCAACTTTTAACTTTCTCGTTCTCGTTCCCGGACACGGCATATTAGATCTCTATTGTGCATATTAAACTCTTCACTCTAGAGGTTATTCTAAGCGGCCGTGACATGAAACAGCCACTAGTGCTCTCTATAGTCGCAAGCTGGAAACATGAACCTGGAAGGAATTAGTAGTAAATGTGCTTCCTAACCTCAACCCGACACCCGCAAATCTAATCAACGTTGGTTCCTCTGGTGAAGGAATCATTTGTAGTTTGTTTATATGCAACTCAAAACTGGCTATTACCTAAAAACAATGGCAAATGCTACAAAGAACAGCTAAATCCGGTGGAAATGAAAAAAGAATAAACAATTTTAATGTATGCCATTAAATAAAGGAATGAAAGTTTGGCATAAGTAGAGGGATCGAAAATGTAATGAATATGCATTTAGATAATGTTTACTCTATCGAATTTTGACGTTGGCTTGGCTAAATTGGAAGTAGGTGAAAAAATGTCACTGATCAGTTAAAAACAAATGAAATCCCAATGCGCAAAATCGACTTTCACTTTGTGATCGATATGCATTCCCGTTCTCGTTACCGGGCTGTTGTGAATCAAAATTTCTTGCTTCCCGTTCTGGTTACCGTTACCGGGTGGTTGTGAACCAGCCTTTATTCGGAATTACACTAATAGCGGATACATAACAACTATTCCTATCTATGGCGACGTAAGCACATGCAAATGTGCATTGTTTCTTGAATGATTTCATATTTACAAACAAACAAAATTTGCAGCAGAATGTCTAGAAATATTGTGGAAAATCGAGGCATCCACATACCTGACTTTCTCTACTGTTCTACAAACGATTGTTAAGCCCACCTCCGTGGTGAAGGGTTGAAGAGTCTGTCTTACATTCAAGAGGAACTGAATTCGAATCTCCGTTAGGTTTTTCCCGGTTTTTTCCCTTATCAGAACAAGTGTCGGGAACTCTAAACTCTATGGGTCCCGGAATCATGTCAGCATCAGTTCACCAATTTCATTTATATATCGTCTGATATGACCTATCGGTTAAAGGACGTTAAACTACGTAGAAAATAAATTTTTGATGTGTTACATTCGTTTACTTTTTGTTTCCATTCAACAAATAATATTACAAATGTTATTCTTCTATCTACTTCATCTTAATTGATATAAATATTTGTAGAAAAGGTTTTATTATATATTTCCGTGTAGGCACAATGGGAATAGGAGAATATAGTAGGCTTAAGCGATAGTCAACGTTTAAAGAGGTGGTCGCTTTGTGATAATGAAGAGAACTTCAGCAGCTGTTTCAAGGCTACACCTCTTACTTGTCATGAATATAACTTAAATATAAGATATTTTAATCAAAAGCGTTAGAGCTATTTTGAAAAAAAAACAAAATTGTCGAAAAATTTCCTACTTAAGGAAGCTTGGGGTGTAATTTTTTACTTTCTCTACTACGTATAGCAAGTAGGGGAGGTATTGTATTCCACCCAAAAATTCGATACCGAGATTTCACCGGAAATACATGTTTTCAGACCCCTTGAATCCCAAAAAAGCATTTTTGGAAACATGTCCGTGTGTGTGTCTGTGTGTCTGTGAACAGCATAACTCAGGAACGAACAGTCGGATAAACATCAAACTTGGTATTTAGGTTCAGTATCTTCCAGAGATGCGACACGAAGGTTTTCAAGAACATCCCCCCACCATTTACATGGAAGATTTTTCGAAAATTTTACTTTTCTCAAAAATGGCTAACGATTTTGATTAAAATATATGTTTAAGATATTTTCATGACAAATAAAATGTATATCTTGAATTTTCTGGGAATGTCTCCAAAAGTATTCTTCATTGTGAACGACTTTTGCATAACTGGTAAACCATAAGAGATAGACAAAATTTTACTGCACAAAAAATGTAGATCACGTTCAAATACACAATTTATGTCATATACATTTTTTTTGTTGAGTGTACCATTTCCGAGATATTACTTGTTATTTCCTTAAATTGTTCAATACTTATTTTCTCAAATGCGAATTCGTTATTCATTCTTTTGTCTTGGATATGCAAAGAGTATTAATATGCAAAGGGAATGGTCCTGCTCCTAGCAACCAGCTATTAAGAGATATGTATGTGCTTAAAGGCTACTGTTTTTCTATATTGCCCTTGTAAATATATTTTACCCTTACATCTACAAGAAAATTAGCAATAATATAGAGTCTGCAAATGTTTATCTCGATTAACATGAAGTAGATGGAGAATAAGCGTTTGTAAAAATAGTTTGTACAAGAGTAGAGAAAATCATGTGAGTGTAACACATCAGATTTTTCTTTAAAAGTGTTCGTGTTGCATCTTTACAAGACGCGGAGCTTAAATAAGAAGTTTGTTATTGAACCGATTTTTCGTTTTTACTTTCTCCAGCAAGTATGCTCTGTGAAGAGCATAACTAAAATGAAAAGTCTAATAAATACCAAGCTTGGTATTTAGATTCAGTACCTTCCAGAGATACGACACAAGGATTTTCAAGAATATCCCGCTACCGCAAACTATCCTTTACATGGAACATTTCTCGAAATGTTTGATTTTCTAAAAAGTGGATCTAACGATTATGATTAAAATACCATATATATTACCATATCGTATTAAAGATATTTACATGAGAAATAAAATGTATATCTTGAATTTTCTGGGAATAGTCTGTGAAGTCCGCATCATTCGGAAGGATTTTTGTATAATCTTGTATAACAGGTAAACGTTAAGCGATAGACGAAAATTACTACATCAAAAGCTTTGTATAATCTTGTATAACTGGTAAACTTTAAACGATAGCCGAAAAATACTACATAAAAGGAGTAGATCTCTTTAAAACACACAATTCATTTCAAATACGTTTTCTTGTGGCATAAGCCATTTCTGAGATATCCGTTATTAAAGGATCGAATTTTTCATTACTTGGTCGTTGCTTTTAAGCACTGCCAAATTGCAAATGTTTATTGCGATTGCATGGAAACAGTATGGAGTTTTAAGACTAGCATAAGTATAATGACCAGTTCCTAAACATTTGACTCGGTGTTCCCTTTATATCCTAACGAAATGTGTAATGTAGGTATTTCTGTATAGGTTTACTTGGATTAAAATATAGTAGAGAGAAAAACAGACTTTGGTAAGAATGGTTTGTATACTCACTAATAAACGGCAGAGGATAGAGAAGGTAATGTTAATGTATGACATCAGACTTTTTAGTTATGCTGTTCACTGACACACAGACACGGACATTTTTCATTTTCCTATTTTTACTTTCTCTACTACGTATAGTAAGTTGGGGAAGTATTGTATTCCATCCAAAAATTCGATACAGAGATTTCACCGGAAATACATGTTTTGAGACCCCCTGAATCCAAAAAAGCATTTTTGAAAACATGTCCGTCTGTTTTAATGATTTTTTGTTGTTATTATATACATTAATTATACTTTTAATACAGCTTAGCCCGGTCTTACGCAAGTTTTTAATATAGAGTCAACTGAAAAATTCAACGCCACAGCCGGGATTTGAACACGGTTCTCGGAGCACGGAGCACGGAGAGCGGGAGAACCGTTTTCAAATCCCGGCTGTGGCGTTGAATTTTTCAGTTGACTCTATATTAAAAATGTCCGTCTGTGTCTGTGTGTCTGTCTGTGAACAGCATAATTCAGAAACGAACAGTCGGATAAACACCAAACTTGGTATTTAGGTTCAGTATCTTCCAGAGATGCGAGACGAAGGTTTTCAAGAAAATCCCCCCACCCTTTACATGGAAGATTTTTCGAAAATTTTACTTTTCCCAAAAATGGCTCTAACGATTTTGATTAAAATATATGTTTAAGATATTTTTATGACAAATAAAATGCATATCTTTAAGTTTCTGGGAATGTCTCCAAAAGTATTCTTCATTGTGAACGACTTTTGCATAACTGGTAAACCATAAGAGATAGACAAAATGTTACTACACAAAAAATGTAGATCGCGTTAAAATACACAATGTCATATACATTTTTTTTGTTGAGTGAACCATTTTCGAGATATTACTTGTTATTTCCTTAAATTGTTCAATACTTATTTTCTCAAATGCGAATTCGTTATTCATTCTTTTGTCTTGGATATGCAAAGAGTATTAATATGCAAAGGGAATGGTCCTGCTCCTAGCAACCAGCTATTAAGAGATATGTATGTGCTTAAAGGCTACTGTTTTTCTATATTGCCCTTGTAAATATATTTTACCCTTACATCTACAAGAAAATTAGCAATAATATAGAGTCTGCAAATGTTTATCTCGATTAACATGAAGTAGATGGAGAATAAGCGTTTGTAAAAATAGTTTGTACAAGAGTAGAGAAAATCATGTGAGTGTAACACATCAGATTTTTCTTTAAAAGTGTTCGTGTTGCATCTTTACAAGACGCGGAGCTTAAATAAGAAGTTTGTTATTGAACCGATTTTTCGTTTTTACTTTCTCCAGCAAGTATGCTCTGTGAAGAGCATAACTAAAATGAAAAGTCTAATAAATACCAAGCTTGGTATTTAGATTCAGTACCTTCCAGAGATACGACACAAGGATTTTCAAGAATATCCCGCTACCGCAAACTATCCTTTACATGGAACATTTCTCGAAATGTTTGATTTTCTAAAAAGTGGATCTAACGATTATGATTAAAATACCATATATATTACCATATCGTATTAAAGATATTTACATGAGAAATAAAATGTATATCTTGAATTTTCTGGGAATAGTCTGTGAAGTCCGCATCATTCGGAAGGATTTTTGTATAATCTTGTATAACAGGTAAACGTTAAGCGATAGACGAAAATTACTA
This sequence comes from Deroplatys truncata, assembly GCA_030765065.1. NCBI lineage: Eukaryota > Metazoa > Arthropoda > Insecta > Mantodea > Mantidae > Deroplatys > Deroplatys truncata. Next base: position 55,709,490 of record CM060987.1, read on the forward strand.
CATCAAAAGCTTTGTATAATCTTGTATAACTGGTAAACTTTAAACGATAGCCGAAAAATACTACATAAAAGGAGTAGATCTCTTTAAAACACACAATTCATTTCAAATACGTTTTCTTGTGGCATAAGCCATTTCTGAGATATCCGTTATTAAAGGATCGAATTTTTCATTACTTGGTCGTTGCTTTTAAGCACTGCCAAATTGCAAATGTTTATTGCGATTGCATGGAAACAGTATGGAGTTTTAAGACTAGCATAAGTATAATGACCAGTTCCTAAACATTTGACTCGGTGTTCCCTTTATATCCTAACGAAATGTGTAATGTAGGTATTTCTGTATAGGTTTACTTGGATTAAAATATAGTAGAGAGAAAAACAGACTTTGGTAAGAATGGTTTGTATACTCACTAATAAACGGCAGAGGATAGAGAAGGTAATGTTAATGTATGACATCAGACTTTTTAGTTATGCTGTTCACTGACACACAGACACGGACATTTTTCATTTTCCTATTTTTACTTTCTCTACTACGTATAGTAAGTTGGGGAAGTATTGTATTCCATCCAAAAATTCGATACAGAGATTTCACCGGAAATACATGTTTTGAGACCCCCTGAATCCAAAAAAGCATTTTTGAAAACATGTCCGTCTGTTTTAATGATTTTTTGTTGTTATTATATACATTAATTATACTTTTAATACAGCTTAGCCCGGTCTTACGCAAGTTTTTAATATAGAGTCAACTGAAAAATTCAACGCCACAGCCGGGATTTGAACACGGTTCTCGGAGCACGGAGCACGGAGAGCGGGAGAACCGTTTTCAAATCCCGGCTGTGGCGTTGAATTTTTCAGTTGACTCTATATTAAAAATGTCCGTCTGTGTCTGTGTGTCTGTCTGTGAACAGCATAATTCAGAAACGAACAGTCGGATAAACACCAAACTTGGTATTTAGGTTCAGTATCTTCCAGAGATGCGAGACGAAGGTTTTCAAGAAAATCCCCCCACCCTTTACATGGAAGATTTTTCGAAAATTTTACTTTTCCCAAAAATGGCTCTAACGATTTTGATTAAAATATATGTTTAAGATATTTTTATGACAAATAAAATGCATATCTTTAAGTTTCTGGGAATGTCTCCAAAAGTATTCTTCATTGTGAACGACTTTTGCATAACTGGTAAACCATAAGAGATAGACAAAATGTTACTACACAAAAAATGTAGATCGCGTTAAAATACACAATGTCATATACATTTTTTTTGTTGAGTGAACCATTTTCGAGATATTGCTTGTTATTCCCTTAAATTGTTCAATACTTATTTTCTCAAATAGGAATTCGTTATTAATTTTTTTTGTCTTTGATATGCAAAGAGTATTAATATGTGGCAAAGGGAATGGTGCTGCACCTAGCAACCAGCTATTAAGAGATATGTGCTTAAAGGCTACTGTATTTCTATATTGCCCTTGTAAATATATATTCCCCTTACATCTACAAGAAAATTAGCAATAAGATAGAGTCTTCAAATGTTTATCTCGATTAACATGAAGTAGATGGAGAATAAGCGTTTGTAAAAATAGTTTGTACAAGAGTAGAGAAAGCCATGTGAGTGTAACACATCAGATTTTTTTTCAGCGAGTCTTAAAACGAGTGTGTTTGGTATCGAATTTTTGGATGGAATAAAATACTTCCTCTTATCTACTATATATAGGTGGCAGTGAAAATAAAAGTAAACCTTCAGTGCTAATTCACACATTTCGAATTCGGGTACAAGAAGAATAGAGTAAGCTGAAGCCATAATAAGCATTCTAAAGGAGGTTTCGCTATTCGATGGCTTTGAAATTCCATGCTCTTTACATAACAGAAGGAATAAAAAGAATCTAATGTGATACATTCACAGAACTTTCTCTACCATTTATCTTTATTAGTGGGTATACAAAATATTCGTAATAAAGCTTATTTTTCTATCTACAACATTTTAATCCAAACAAATCTTTGCAGAAATAGCTACATTACAGATTTCGTTAGGGTAAAGAACTGGGCGCTACATACTGGCCTTAGAATTCCATACTGTTTCCATGCATTCGTGAGAAACAACTGAATGTTGAAATGACTTCAATGAATGATCAAGCAATGAACAATTGAAATAATTACTAACGGATATCTCAGAAATGGCTTATACCACAAAAAACTTATTTGAAATAAATTGTGTGTTTTAAAGAGATCTACATTTTTTGTGTAGTACGTTTTCGTCTATTGCTTAACGTTTACCAGTTATACAAGATTTGCGAAATACCTTCCGCGTGAAAATGACTTCAAAAGCTATTCCCAGAAAATTCAAGATATACATTTCATTTGTCATGTAAATATCTTTAATGTAAATATCTTATATTAATCAAAATCGTTGGAGCCATTTTTAGAAAATAAAAAATTTTCAAAACTATTGTATGTAATGAGTAGTTGGCGGAGGGGCGTTTTACATGAAAATGTTCGTGTCGCATCCTTTAAGATACTGAACGTAAATACAAAGTTTGGTGCGTAACCTGACCTTTCGTTTTTGAATCATGCTGTACACAGATAGACACACACGTGGAGATGTTTCCAAAAATACTTTATTTAGATTCAGGGAACCTCAAAACAGAGATTTCTGTGAAATCTCGATATCGAATTTTTTAATGGAATGCAAAACTCCCCCTACTTACTACACGTAGTAGAGAAAGTATAAAATGAATGACTTGTCATTTGATAAAGCTATAATTACTTGAAGATTCAAGCCAATAACAAGCAATAACTTGATACAAATTGTGTGCTTTAGGGCCAGTTTCACAGTTTAAACTTAAGTCGAAACTTTAGTAGGCTGGGGACTCCTCTTAAGCCAGATTTAAGCTTTGGTTTAAGTTTTCGCGTTTCACGGCAGGGCAACCAGCTTCGGATTTACTAAGCTGAACAATCCACGGATTAGTAAACTTGGTAACGCTTGCGCATGCGCATCGAGTAAATTCCCATTGTTTATGGCGCCGCTATTCCTAAAATAAACTTTTGTAGGTTATCCAGAAACATACATTTAAAATAACCGAAATTGCAGTGTCAAAATTGCAGTGACTTCTTCTCAAGAAGTCAACATTCTCCAGACAAGATTCTATGGAGTAAGAAAAACCAAACGCAGGGAAAACTTGTTATACGAAAAGTTGATTAGGATGGTGTGAAACAATTCAAACTATCAATTTTGAAAGGCTCTGCATGGTGTAAGTTTTGAGATGCCACAAAAATTACCCTGCTTTCGCTTGCACATGACCTCAATGTTAAGAGAGAGATAGTTTCTGACGAGAGGGCTTTGTTACTGAAATATAAAGCGATACCTTATATGAAGATGTGATGGCAATAAGTGCGACAATCTATATAATACAAATTTTGAGTATACATTTTAAATTAAGGGCATCTCAAATTAAACTTTGCTTCTCGGTTTTGTGTTTAATTTGTACCGCCTAGCACAATACTGCCTACGTTCTTGTTACAATATCGTAGGTAAATTCGTGGAAAACCCAAATTACCCACTGCGTCTAGTTAGCGAAGTTATTAAGAAATACTGAATATGAATTAGAAATGTGCAACGCTCCAATCTAATTACGTGCTAGGCCCATTTATTTTGTTTCTGTTTCCTAACGTGATACACGCACACACTTCACAATTATGTTATTAGCGGTTGGCTCATGCAAATGGTAAGGAAATAACCAGGTTAAATAATATAATGAATGATCATAATTATTGTAGCTATAGCTTGAATGTATCAAAGCTTTGGTTAACACCCTTTAAGTTTACACAAAAGTGAATTCTTCTGAAAGTCTTTGTTCTTGTTGGACTTTCTAGAATGAGTTAGTTATTTGTCTAGTCGAATGCTTTACTATACGCTAACACAAATGGTATAATTGTAATTTTGAAGAATACTTACAAAAAAGGCATAAATGAATTTTGAATAGCCCGAAAAGCGTGTGGTTTTGTGACTACCCCATGCATCGAGCTAAAACCGCCGATCCAATGGTTGGTATATCCTCGACTGATGAAGCTTATTCCCGTGATTGCTGCCTAGCTAAACCCTCGGAAAGGAGATTACGTGACCAGATGTCATCCAGCTCGAACCCCACCTCGAAGGTAGAGAGCAGAACGCCATTTAGCGTTCCGAAGACGAGTTGCTTATAGCGGATTCGGCTGACCCCTTATCCTGGTTGCGTTGCTTTATTGGCAAGCGTAACTCATGTATAGATAAAGTAATGGTGATGACAGTATGTAGTAACCACTGGGCTGGAATGAGCGCCTGGACATAAATGGTTAACCAGCATTGGCTCAAATTATAACATCACTAATTTTTCTGATGCCATCATTGCCGACTGTTAATGGAAGTCTCTTGTAGAATTATCAGTCAGTCCATACGTGGAAATGGTTTAGACGCATTCTAAACATTCCAGATCGTCTTCTGTTATGCATATGATTATATAATTATTTTGCTACATATGCGGCTTTTCGTCTAACTTCCAAAACCAGTTTTATATCCCGAATAGCCGTGACCGTTAGTGCGATACGAAACGGACTGGACATCCATTCAAAACCAAACGTCGTGAGTTCGCAACTTCTGTCAAATGTGACTACGGTGAAGGAAGGGGAGGACCCATGTAAAACAAACGGTGTGAAGGCACGCTTGGATGTTGACGGAGTTATATTTGACTGCAATTACGTGGATTTATCTCTTTGTTATTAAAAATACTGCAGTTTTATTGCAAAAATATTAATGTTAGAATATAAAACAGCTATAAATACATTAATTTATTGTTGAAGGTTAGTATGATATGAAATTAAAAAACAAACCGCACTAAAATCTTAAACCCCCTAAAAATACCTTTGTAACAACTATGATACACCTGAGTTATGTTTAAACTGTGAAACCGGGCCTTATAAGATCTACATTTTTTTATGTAGCAAGATTTTGTCTATCTCTTACGGTTTACTAATTATGCAGAAATAATTCAGAATGAAGAGGACTTCAGAAGCTGTTCTCAGGCTATATATCTTATTTGTCATGAATGTATCTTAAATTATATTTTAATCAAAGCGTTAGAACTACTTTGAGAAAATCTAAATTGTCGAAAATAATTACTTATAGAGGGTAGTTTGGAATGAAGTTTTTTCTTAAAATCTTCGTGTCGTATCCTTGGAAACTTATTTGTCATGAAGATACCCTAAACAAATTGTGTTTTAATCAAAAGCGTTAGATCCATTTTGAGAAAATCAGAGTTGTCGAAAATTCGTTATGAAAGGTAGTTCGGGGTGTCGTTTTTTCTTAAAAATCCTCATGCCGTATCCTTTTTTTTTAAGTTCCCTTGTTTTACCCAGTTTATACTGTGTTTTTACTGTTTTCGTTACCGCTCATCACCGCAATTACACAACACAAAACACGTGCCCATGGCGGCACCTGAACCTGCGACCCTCAGTTTGGCGGAGCGCCGGAGCTATACACTCCAGCGACCACGGCTACGAGAGTCGGCAACTTCGAAGACACAGAACTTACACTAAGATTGGTGTTTAAACAACTTTTCGTTTTTGAGTTATGCTCTTCCCAGACACACAAACACACACCGACTATTTTTCTGAAAATGTTTTAATTACTTTCTCTGCCATGTATAGTAAGTAGGGGAAGTATTGTATTGCACCCAAAAATTCGATATCGAGATTTCACTGGAAATACATGTTCTGGGGCCCCCTGAATTCAAATAAAGCATTTTTGGAAACATGTCCGTGTGTGTATCTGTCTGTGAACAGCATAACTCAAAAACGAAAAATCGGATAAATATCAAACTTGATATTGGAATATAATATCTTCCAGGGATGCGACACCAAGATTTTCAAGAAAATCCCCCACCCCAGATTACCCTTTACATAGAACATTTTTCGAACATTTTTATTCTCTTAAAAAATAGCTCTAACCATTTTCATTAAAATATCATATGTTCCAGTTAATTTCATGGCAAATGAAAAGTATATCTTGAATTTTCTGGTACACCGTAAGAGATAGACAAGGGTTTACTACACAAAAATGTAGATCTCGTTAAAACACACAATTTGTCATATAGATATTTTCCCTTTTTTCGAGTAAACAATTTCCAAGGTATTCCTTGTTATTTATTTGAATTTTCCAATACTTTGTCCTGGACATGCAAAGAGAATGGAATGCTCCACATAGCAACCAGCTCTTAAAAATTTGACTATCGCTTAAAGTCTACTATATTCCTCTTGCACCTACAGGAAAATTAGCTATAAGATAGTTTCTGCAAATTTTATCTCGATTAACATGAAGTAGATGGAGAATAAGCGTTTGTAAAAATAGTTTGTACAAGAGTAGAGAAAGTCATGTGAGTGCATCACATCAGATTTTTTTTCATTCAGGGAGTCTCAAAACATGTATTTCCAGGGAAATTTCTGTATAGAATTTTTGGTGGAGGACAATACATTCTCTAATTACAATAGGTAAATAGTAGAGAAAGTGAAAGTGAAAAACTTCAAATACAAAAAATTTCAACTACGTGTACTCTGTTCATTAGTAACACACGCCTTGTTGTTCTAGTTGTTTTCCTCTTTTGTTAGTGTAATGTTAATGTGTTTTAATTAGTGTGTTAACCGCAAACTATTGCTTAAAAACACGGCGTTTGTCCTGTAAAAAATATTTGACGTAACATCGAGCGCGAACGAATCCGTGTATGAAATGCGCCATGTTGTGCGGAATAAATTCCGTGATACACGAGCACATAAAACAAAAGGTAACCCACGCTGTAAACATATACAGTGGAAAAACTTTATTTGCGGAAACATTAGCATGTGATTCCTCAAATGACATAAACGAAACGAGCGTTAATGGATATGCGAGATATAGCTCATATTGATATAATAAATTAAAAGGCCGTAAACAGTCATATTTTAAGAAGTTATTTGCGTGTATGACTCGCAGAGGAACAGCGTCGATTATGAAGTGTAGTTCGCAAATGAATATGTGAGCCCCGAATAGCGGCTCGTGGGTGTTCGCAAAGCTAAAGTAAGCTCTAAAAATATGGAATAGTATTTGCCGCATAATATTATGATTATGAAAAAACATTCTGGTCTGATACGTTCATATGACGTTCTCTACCCTATATCGTTTATTAGTGCGCATACAAACTATTCCTACTAAAGCTTATTTTTCTGTCCACTTATTTTAATCCAAAAACATTTTTACAAAAATCTGATGTGTTACACTCACATGACCTTCTCTACACTTGTACAAACTATTTTTACAAACGCTTATTCTCCATATGCTTCATGTTAATCGAGATGTTAATCTTATTGCTAATTTTCTCGTAGATGCAAGGGGAATTGGTAGGCTTTAAACGATAGTCAAATATTTTAAGAGCTGACTGCTATTTGAAGTAGTCCATTCTCTTTGCATTACCAGGATAAAAAAAATGAATAACGAATTTGAGAAAAAGTATAAGTATTGGAAAATTTAAGGGAATAATAATGGTTCACCCAACAAAAAAAATGTATATGACATAAATTGCGTATTTTAACGCGAACTACAGTTTTTGTGCAGTAAAGGTTTGTCTATCTCTTATGGTTTACCAGTTATGCAAAAGTCGTTCATAATGAAGAATACTTTTGGAGACATTCCCAGAAAATTCGAGATATACATTTCATTTGTCATGAAAATATCTTAAACATGTGATACTTTAATCAAAATCTTTATAGCCATTTTAGAGAAAATTAAAATTTTCCTAATATGTTCCATGTAAAGGGTAATCTGGGGTGGGGGGATTTTCTTGAAAACCTTCGTGTCGCATTTCTGGAAGATACTGAACCTAAATACCAAGTTTGGTGTTTATCCGACTGTTCGTTTCTGAGTTATGCTGTTCACAGACACACACACGGACATGTTTCTAAAAAAGATTTTTTCGGATTCAGGGGGCCTCAAAACACATATTTCCGGTGAAATCTCGGTATCGAATTTTTAGGTGCAATACAATACTTCCCCTACTTACTGTACGTAGTAGAGAAAGTAAAAAAAGCTACATTACACATTTCGTTAACGATAACGATAGTCAAATGTTTAAGAACTGTACTCTATGTGCTGGCCTTAAAATTCCATAATGTTTCCATGCAATCGCGAAAAAGAAATGAATGTTGATAGGACATTAAGAATGACCAAGACATGAACAATTTGAACCTTTAATTACGGATAGCTCAGAAGTTCCTTGTGCCTCAAAAAAACTTATTTGAAATAAATTTGGTGCTTTAAAGAGATCTACATTTTTTGTGTAGTACTTTTTCGTTTATCCTCTGACGTTTACCAGTTGTACAAGATTATACAAAATTTCTTCCAAATGAAGTGGACTTCAAAGGCTATTCCCTAAAATTCAAAATATACATTTTATGTGCAATGTAAACATATTTAATATATATAATTAATCAAAACCATTAGAGCCATTTTTAAATCATATAGTTTCAATAATCTTCCATGAAAGGGTTAATCTGGGCTGCAGGGATTTTCTTGAAAATCTTTGTTGCATCTCTGGAAGGTCCTGAACGTAAATACCAAGTTAGGTATTCATCCGAGTTTTCGTTTTTGAGTTATGCTGCTCGGAGGCACACACACTCACACACACACGGACATTTTTATAAAAATGCTGTTTTGGATTCAGGGGACTCAAAACATGTATTTCTGCTGAAATCTCCATATCAAATTTTTGGGTGGAATACAACACCACCCCTACTTATCTACTATATGGAGTAGAGAAGGTAATAATGAAACTGCAGCTGCTCCCAATAATAATAATAATAATAATAATAATAATATTGTACTAATCTGACGAATATTGTTTATATTGTATAAATTGTATGTAAAGTTTAAAGCAGACAATAAATCATTCATTCGCTCAAAAAGCTATATAAAATAAACCATAATGGATAAATTATTTTAAATGTGAATGTAACATAAGCTTTTCTAAAATTCTGTTATAATTCAATTGTTTGTTGCGATGTTATGGAAGAGTGTGGAATTTCAAGCCTAGCATATAGTCATTCTTCAGACTTCTGTATTCCCTTGTACCTACAATGAAATGAGTAATTGAACTATTTCTGCAAACTTTTATGTCGATTAACATGAAGCAGCTAGAAAAATAAGTTTTTGCAAGAACAGTATAGAGAAGTTGTATAAAAATAAACGAATGTGTGTAGAGAAAGTGAATGTAATGTAAATGTAACACAGATTTCTTCTCCTTCCTCACCTTCTTCTTTAAGCACTTCGTTTCGCGATTGGATTGGATTGTGAAGCGGAGGGGAATCGGCACCGATTCAGGAATGAGGATATTGTACCGACACCTCACGAGGGTCGCCCCCGGTAGGGAAGGATGAGGTGGAGAGAGATACCGGGTGACCGGAACCAGCAATGACAGTTTCCAGATTGAGGAGTCCCGGCAGTCAGACAGGCAGGACCGACACAGGAGCGGTTCTTATACCCCGGTAACCAGTCGAAGGCCTGTGGACAGAAATTTCACATACAGCATTATTTTTTTCCTACCACGCTGCACCGAAACACCATCGCCGACACTTCCAACGCTGAAACAAATCAGATGGAGTGAAGGATGAATGAAATGATTAATGGAACCAAATTTAGGGGCAGGAAACATTCGCCTGAAGACCCGTGAAAACCCCTAAAATCTCAGGGGTCAGAGTGGCCGGTCGCCGGCGATCAAACCCTGGACCTACCAAATGCAGGTCTCAGATATTACCGACCGAAGCATCCCGCTCGGTTCGTTTCGCCATAGTTTTAACATTTCTGTATGGTGTAAATCATAACTACCAATCTCACTGGAGGTTTCCTCGCGGGTTTTCCACGGTCGCTAGGCGAATGCTGGGTTGGGTACTTTGAACCACTAATTTTCCCATCATCTCTTTCATCATTACATTTCATTTCCTTCTTCTTCGCCTCCATAACAGGCATTGGGCTGATCACTCATCCTGGACATGCCACTGACCCAAGGCTTGTAAGTCCTTGGGGACCTCCTACAAAGAGCTTCAAGTAATCTGTTACAGACAAACGCATAAATCATAATTTAAGTAGCTGAGTAGCAGACCACCCACCCACACACACACTGTTCTAGTATCTCTGGTTACTACGCATTCGTGTCTTCCCTAGAAACATCGTCACCAACATTGTGCAAAGTATTTATTTCAACTTATTGAATGAGTGAAAAAAATCGGTTAATGGTTGCATTAAATTTACCTAATTATCAAATAAAATATCAATTTTACCGTATTTGTTCTCACTGAATGCTTGGATAAGCACAGGATTTATTATTACTTTCTCTACTACGTATAGTAAGTAGGGGAAGTATTGTATTCCACCCAAAAATTCGATACCGAGATTTCACCGGAAATACATGTTTTGAGACCCCCTGAATCCAAAAAAAGCATTTTTGGAAACATGTCCGAGAGTGTGTCTGTATGTCTGTGTCTGTGTGTCTGTCTATGTGTGTGTGTGTGTGTGTGTGTGTGTGTGTGTGTGTGTGTGAACAGCATAACTCAGAAACGAACAGTCGGATAAACACCAATTTTGGTATTCAGGTTCAGCATCTTCCAGAGATGCGACACGAAGGTTTTCAAGAAAATCCCCCCACCCCAGAGTACCGTTTGCATGGAAAATTTTTCGAAAATTTTAATTTTCTCAAAAATGGCTCCAACGATTTTGATTAAAATATCATATGTTTAAGATATTTTTATGACAAATAAAATGTATATCTTGAATTTCCTGGGAATGTCTCCAAAAGTATTCTTCATTGTGAACGACTTTAGCATAACTGGTAAACCATAAGAGATAAACAAAATTTTACTACACAAAAAATGTAGATCGTATTAAAATACACAATTTATGTCATATACATTTTTTTTGTTGAGTGAACCATTTTCGAAATATTACTTGTTATTCCCTTAAAGTTTTCAATACTTATTTTCTCAAATGGGAATTCCTTATTCATTTTTTGTCTTGGATATGCAAAGGGTATTAATCTGTGGGGAAAGGGAATGGTGCTGCACCTAGCAACCAGCTATTAAGAGATATGTATGTGCTTAAAGGCTACTGTATTTCCAAATTGCCCTTGTAAATATATATTCCCCTTACATCTACAAGGAAATTAGCAATAAGATAGACTCTGCAAATGTTTATCTCGATTAACATGAAGTAGATGGAGAATAAGCGTTTGTATAAATAGTTTGTACAAGAGTAGAGAAAGACATTGTGAGTGTAACACATCAGATATTTTTTTTTTGTTCCTGGTAATGCAAAGAGAATGGAATACTCCACATAGCAACCAGCTCTTAAAATATTTGACTATCGTTAAAGGCTACCAATTCCCCTTGCATCTACAAGAAAATTAGCAATAAGATTGACATCTCGATTAACATGAAGCATATGGAGAATAAGCGTTTGTATAAATAATTTGTACAAGAGTAGAGAAAGTCATGTGAGTGTAACACATCAGATTTTTTTAATGAAACCCTTCTGCACCTTGTTTGTACAACGAAGCTATGCAAATTTACTGAAAACAGAATTTTAAAAATATGTCTTATCCAGCGCAAACGCTTATTATTATTATTATTATTATTATTATTATTATTATTATTATTATTATTATTATTATTATTATTACATTAGGTCTGTGGGCGAACGCTTGGGCAGTTTTTCATCTATTACGAGTTCCATTCCATCATTTCCCTTTCATTTTGTTTCCGCCTCATCTTTGAGCTGTGCTTCTAGGTTTCGTGGCGTCGTGCGGTGCTGGATATAAGTATGGATGTTTGCTCAATGGAAAATGGACGCTAGAGGGCTGATTTCATCAGCAGTCGTAGACTCCTCTGGTAGTTTCACACCTCCTGGGGGGTGTACCCTCCCTGTAGCAATAAAGGAATGTAGTATATATAGTATATGTAACAACGAGATGTGAATTCTTTTGAAGCTCTCTTGGAGAAATGAGGACATCACTCCACAGTTCCCAAAATTCTTTTTCGAGACCAAGAAAAGCGCTAAGCAAATCGATTGTTCTTTGTTGGTATTAAGCATAGCATCAGCAATACTATGTCAATATAGTGTTGCATAATATAATTTAATGTCGTTTAAGGGGACCGAGTACCTCATATCTGCACAACGTTAAATATGCAAAGTTTTGATACCACAGCTCCTAAACAGTTCAACCTAAGGAGATGATATTTGGCCATGATGGTCTCTATATCTTTTACTGTGTATTAAATTTAAATAAGTTGCTATTATTCATTTGGGTTATTTTTCCTAATTTTTCCAAATGTAAAAAATCTTATTTAAAATTTCAAAGTTATTATTTTTAAAGCCTAAGTATTCCTTTATCATGCATTATTCATATGTAATACAGAGAGTACCTTAATACTAATTACTGATAAACAAATAAGCTTCTAATTTGAATCATTTTCACATTGAGAGTACCTGAAGTTCTAAAAAAGTCAAACAGAGAAAAATAATGTTAAATTTTGAACATAAAATTACTTTTTGTAGATTTAGATCATTCCAGTTGATGCACAACTGCTTGATAACTAGAAGCAAGATTTGCAGGATCGAATCGCGGTAAAATGCATGTTCTGCATTCAACAGAAACTGTGGAAAAGGATGGGAAGGGCCCATCTAAAACAAGTGGTATGTTGGTGTGGTTGGATGCTGACGGGTTTCGATTGAGTGTAGACACAAACATTTTACCCTTGAAGGGGTTAATGACTGCTTACAGCCCATATCCTGGAATTAAATAAATTTATTTTCCTTAATTTTGTGAAGTTAAAACCAAATTTTTAAAATACCTAGAGGCCATCTTGACACAGGGACCAGCAGAAACAATAAAGTTGTTTTTTTTTTTTTTTTTTTTTTTTTTTTTTTTTTTTTAAGTTCCCTTGTCGTTCCCAGATTATACTACTGTGTTTTCTGTTTTTTTTATAGCGCTTATTTCCGCAACACACACACACAAACACCCATGCCCGAGGCGGGACTCGAACCCGCGACCCTCAGCTTGGCGGAGCGCCGGAGCGACCACTCCAGCGACCACGGCTACGAGGGCCGGCTGCTGTTAAAATATGGGGCACGTGCATAAACGTAACACAAGGCCTGCTAGATATACAGCTGCAGAATTAAACCCAAGGGGCAAGGAAAGGGGGCGTAACCATTAGAAACGAGTTGTAGGGGTTTAAATAATTTCTTTTAAAGGGCACTTCCAGTTGGGGTTCAGAGTCTAAACTTCAGAATAGTCATCTTTAAAACATCAGTGAACAAGAATCAGCAAAACAACTAAACAAATTTGGAAGATTTTAATCCATATAGAGGTATTCGTTCCCCTTAATAGTAGAGACAGAAGCAAGCGTTCAAAGATTTCTTAGAAGGCGGAAAGAAGACCTATTGGCATTATGGAACCTTTCTTCGTCTCCCTACTTTATGCAAGAATATCTTAGCGAATAGCATTGCATATATGTGCTTTAGATTGTAACCAGGAGGTTTCCTCTTATGATATATTTTTATTACATTTCTTGTGAAGAAAGTGTTGAACGGTGACAGCTGTAGAGGATGTTGTCGCTTCTAACGCTCCCCATATGGCCTATGACCTTCGGCGGATACATCATTCCAGCAAGCGATGCCTAGGCTCATTTCTTAGGTGGAGGCACACAGCGTTGGCTCCGATGATAGGGTGATGATGAGGATGGCGCTGGAATTAGAAGACCTACAGCTTTTACCGTGGATTCCGAGACATGTTGGGCCTCGGGGATACTTTACATGACCAAGTCAGGTGAAGGCGCCACCTGCGTCAGTACCCCGTCTTCTCTGATTGTTTCGAAGACTGCGCCGTGACAGTCCCGGGTTTGATGCCCGCTCGGGTTGGAGTCGAACGCGGTGTAGTGGTAGAGATAGAGGTAATGCTAAAATTCACTGTACCTGATTTCTTCATCCGACGTGGCTTTGTCTTGTTGTCCTTCTCGCTGTTACCCTGATTAGTTGGTTCTCAGCGGTGATGTTTGCATGGACTCTGCCTATCATGATTGTTAATAAGCTCGTCGATCTCAGTGGTGGTACTAGGAGCTCAGAGGAGAATTTACTACTCACTGTAATGTTTGGTTTATGGTTATTTATTGTTACTCCTTTACTCTAACACTACATAATGTTCCTGTTCACTTATCACCATTTTGTCTGTATCTAAAAGTCAACTCTTCAACTGTTCAACTGTTTAACAACTCTTTTAACAGCTGTTCAACTGTTCAACTCTTTAACTGTTTAACAACTTTTCAACTGTTTAATCTAAATGTCAACTGTGAACTGAACTATTTTGGGATGAATCTCGACTATTTAAAGAACACAATCTCCCACCTAAAATTTTCGTTTCGGATTTCTTATTGGTTAGTTTGTATATATCATGTGACCTTTTCCCGGGCTTCTCTCGTAAAACTGCCGTTCTTTATATTTCCCTCACTCCATACTTCCGGAGCGGAAACAAATAGTCATAAAACCTTACCCTACACTAACACAAAAGATCCCGTTTCCGCTGCACATGCGAACAGCATATTTTTACCCTAACTGCAGAGTTCAGGACGTTCTAAACTTAGTTAAACAGAAAATTATATACACGACAAATATTACGTTATACAGAAATTACTATTTACATGGTTTTCACATTGTACACATATATCATTTATACATCAAATTAAACACTGAATAATTTAGCACATAATAAAATTAATTTGGGCACATTCTGTCTCGCACCCTAAATCCAGGAATCGAATTCCGGACCCTGAGATCCGGAAACGAAGCCACTGCCTCCTGTTCTAAAGATTGAGAGGTGCAATCCTCTACTCTTCTGGAAATTTTCCGACCCACAACAGAATTCCATTTAGGCTGTTTTGAGGAAAAGCTAAGATTTTTACTCAGAAGAGGAATACCATTTATTGTTACACGATGACGTTATCGGAGGAGCATGTTTTGTTATGCGTTTTGCTTTCTTCCACAAGGACATAACCGTCTTTCGTGCTAAGTGCCCAAGCAATCGTAACATTTAGGCTGTATTGTATTTTTAGAGCTTTAGTAACACTGTCATATTTAGTTTTATATAAAAGGTTTGTTTGCCTTAACAACCTTCCATATTGCTTTTAATATTATGTAGGCATATGCTCGGTCCTGATCCGTGGAGCTGGGGGCTAGATGGTGGAACTCTGTTTCCGGCCATGGAATGCGCCCGGGTGTGATTTTAAGTCCCAGGTATAAGACCAGTACCCACTCAGCATCGTGAGCAAAGTGAGAGGTTGCGATAGGTAGCGATCTCGGCCACGGAGGCCAACATTCTGGTTGTGGTATGATCCCGTATCGGTTGGATTGTCGCCCAACTCTGTCATGCGTACATGGGCGTGAAGCCTACAGTCGGGTTGGCAGGTCAAGGCCCTTCATGTTGGGCTGTAGCGCCATGAATTATTATTATTCTTTATTACTCTGTTCAATAGTTGGAGTAGTGGATACTATATTTACAGCATATTCACATGTCTCATCCGTTAAATGTTTTAAGTGCTGAGACATGGGTAATTCGATCGAAAGGATATCTTATTTAATGCAGGATTACTAAATTCATTTATTCCATTTAGAGACATAGGACAGTAATCAGAATTCCGCTTATACGGTACAGAAGCCTAGAGCACATATAAAGCGTATGTTAACCTATAAAGAAGCCTGAAATCTGAGCCTTATTTGCTGGTAAAAATATAACTTCCATTCTAAGCTGATAAAGAGCGCTGTGAATTAGTGTTCCTCTAGAATTTGTGCGTTGGAACCTTATCTAGGATGTTTGCTATTAAAATATCCTCCAATTAAAAATGGAGCTCTCATTCCATGTGCAATTCTCCATAGGTCAGTGTTAGTAACTCCATTTGCTGAGACTGAACAAAAACATGTAATTTTCTAACATAGTTAAAATCCCACAGCCGGGATTGAATACGGTTCTCCCGCTCTCCGTGCGGTTGCTCTAACCATTTAGCTGCTGTGACAACATGGCGGTGGGACATTGATTTCCCCAATTGGCTCAAATTGTTTCCCAAATAGACCACCAGGCATCTCCCAGAGATGACAATCTCAATGGCGATCTGCCATTGCAAGTACGGTATTATTAGGTGCTGTTATCATTATCAATTGGGGAATTCAATGTCCCACCGGCATGTTATCACAGTAGCTTAATGGAGCAACCGCACGCAGAGTGGGAGAACCGTGTTCAAATCCCGGCTGAGGCATTAAATTTTTCGGTTAACTCTATTAAAAGCATTCCAAAGCCAGGCTAAGGTCAATAAAATAGAATTAATTTCAATTTAATTATATATAATAATTAAAAAATAAATACTTAAGAAACCCATAATTACCATTGTAATTTTTGATTAGCTGAATGTTTGTGATTTTATATTTTAAGTTAGTTTATATATGACATCTCATTGTGTGATAAGCATGCTTTAATAAAACAGTGAACCTGTTTTCTTATTACTTGGGTGACCAACTTGTATATTGCAACAAATGAGCACACCTGAACGGGATAGCTCAGACGGTAACGTCTGTGACGCGCATTCGGGTGGCCTTGGGTTCGATTCTCGGCGAACGCACTTCAACCCATGCATTTTTCGGGGGTTTCCCTGGGACGTCAGGCGAATACTGGAGTGGTTTCTTTCGTCCCTGGAATTTCCTGTCCCTCCGTTTCATTCACTAGTCATCCATCTTCCCGTTTTGTCCGCTTAAGGGTTGAAAGTGTCGGAGATAGGGTTTCGGTGCGGCGTGGCAAGGAAAGAGGATGCTTTCTGTAAACTTTCTCCGTCCCTCGGCCTTTGGCTGGTTGCTGGGGTATAAGAAACGCCCCTTTGGGGGAGGCGTTGGACCGTAACTGGGGCAGCATCCCCAGTCTGCCTGTCCGACTGCTGTGGCGTCTCAATCTGGAAAGTGTAGTGACCCTGTCATATTTGTGCCATCACGCCTGATTCCGGCCTCCGGATATCTCCCTTCACCACATTCCTTCCTCCCGGGGGGCGCCCCTCGTGGGGCGTCGGTACAATGTCATCATTTTGGATCGGTGCCGAATCCCCTCAATACAATCCAATCCAACACCAGTTGCTACGAAATGCACTTTATGTATCACTTACACACTCCACGTTGACACACACTCGGAACACAACTGTTCTGTCGAATCACAACGCAAAACTGAACTGCTGAGTCATCACTCACAACTGAATTGCACTGACATTGTCCACTTTTCACTCCGTTACTTCTTAATTAACAGAACTCAACAATTCTCAACTCTTGCATGTAAAGCGAAAGGTTCTAGAAAGGGAGGTTACTAGAACATGCCGAACGGAATGTTTCAAAGGGTAAGCGGCACACAATGGCTGTTGTCCTGCACTAGCTATTGTTCCGGCGGCCGCTCGAAGATCCGTCCAGGTGCCGGGCCCGATGTGTGGAGAAAATGAAAGAACTCGTGATATTATTTATTCCTTTAAATTTAATGTGTATATTCCGATGTTTCTTCTATTATAAGAACATATTTTAATAGCACTGGAATTTATGTTAGTATTACAATTTATGGTTGTAGAAGTGACAATAGCGTGTCTCTTTTGCTAATGGGGGTGTTTAGTTTCATTATCTTATTTATGTGTTCTTCTTCCAAATGAGCTACAACCCAAAGCAGATCGCGTGCCTCTTCATCTAGGACCACCAAGCTTCTGTATCTAATGCTCTCCGTTGTCAATTTCTCTATTACTTTCTCTACCACGTAAATAGTAGGCAGAGATAGTATTGCATTCCACCCAAAAATTCCATACCGAGATATCACCGAAAGTACATGTTTTGAGGCCCCTGAATACAAAAAAGCATTTTAGGAAAAGATTTGTGTGTCAGTCTCTCTCTCTCTCTCTCTCTCTCTCTCTATGCGCGCGCGTGGGTGTGTGTGTGTGTGTGTGTGAGTGAGAGACAGAAAGAGAGAGAGAGAGAGAGAGAGAGAGAGAGAGAGAGAGAGAGAGAACAGCATAGCTCAAAAAGTAGAGTCGGATCAACACCAAACTTTTTATTTAAGTTCAGTATCTTCCAAAGATGCGACACAAAGATTTTCAAGAAAATCCCCTTACCTAAACCACCCTTTACATGGAACATTTTAGAAAATTTTGGATTTTCTTAAAATGGCTTTAGCGATTTTGAATAAAGCAACATATACTAAACATATTTACATGGCAAAGAATACTCTACGAATAGCCTTAAAAGTCCTCTTTATCCGGTAGAAATTTTGTATAATCTTGTATAACTGATAAACGTTAAGCGATAGACGAAAATGAACTACACGATTAATGTAAAACACACAATTTCTTTCAAATATCCTCTTTTTGTGCCAGCAACCATTTCGAGGTACCCGTTATTAATGGTTCATATTACTTTCTCTACTACGTATAGTAAATAGGGTAGTATTGTATTCCACCCAAAAATTCGATACCGAGATTTCACCGGAAATACGTGTTTTGAGACACCCTGAATCCAAAAAAAACATTTTTGGAAACATGTCCGTGTGTGTGTCTGTGTCTGTCTCTCTGTCTGTGAACAGCATAACTCAGAAACGAACAGTCGGATAAACACCAAACTTGGTATTTAGATTCAGTATCTTCCAGAGATGCGACACAAAGGTTTACAAGAAAATCCCCCCACCCCAGAGTACCCTTTACATGGAAGATCTTGAATTTCCTGGGAACGTCTCCAAAAGTATTCTTCATTGTGAACGACTTTTGCATAACTGGTAAACCATAAGAGATAGACAAACTTTTACTACACAAAAAGGTAGATCACGTTAAAATACACAATTTATGTCATATAAATTTTTTTGTTGAGTGAACCATTTTCGAGATATTGCTTGTTATTCCCTAAATTTTTCAATACTTATTTTCTAAAATGGGAATTCGTTATTCATTTCTTTGTCTTGGATATGCAAAGAGTATTAATCTGTGGCAAAGTGAATGGTGCTGCACCTAGCAACCAGCTATTAAGAGATATGTTTGCGCTTAAAGGCTACTGTATTTCTATATTGCCCTTGTAAATATATATTTCCCTTACATCTACAAGAAAATTACCAATAAGATAGAGTCTGCAAATGTTTATCTCGATTAACATGAAGTAGATGGAGAATAAGCGTTTGTAAAAATAGTTTGTACAAGAGTATAGAAAGACATGTGAGTGTAACACATCAGATTTTTTTCAATACTTAGCCATTCTTTAAAGTCCTGTCGATATTCATTTGTCTGATTCCATTGAAGCAGTAGGAAGTTTAAGGCAGCGTATTCCGTCCAGTTCTTAAACATTTGACTATCGCCTGTTCCCGTTGTGTCTATAACGAAATATGTAATGCAGCTATTTCTGCAAAAGTTTATTTGGATTAAAATAAGGTAGATAGTAAAATAAGCTTTAGTAACACTAGTTAGTATACACACTAATAAACGATGGAGGGTAGAGAAAGTCATATGAATGTACCACATCATACTTTTTTTCAAGATGTGATGCAATTTTCCTTTACTGAGTCCATCCATCTTTTCCTAGGTTTATTGCCGATATTTTACCAACAACACCATGCCCGTCATCACCTTCTTAGATATACTTCCTTCATCCATTCTTTTTACATATCCTGCCCATTGTAATATTTTTAATTTGACAATAATGGTTAATTCAGGTTCCTTAAATGGGTCATAGTCTTGTTATATTGTGACTTTGTCAGTTTTACCACCGCCACTCACTCCCTCAATTCTCACCGTGACTGTTTTGTTGTTATTAGTTCAACTTCACTGGGAGTTCAATCATTCTGTTACTTCACTATGGTGAATTATTCAATTTTCTCCGTCACTTCACTTCCTCGTGATGTAGTCTCTTCTTCCGGACCGTTCATTCCCAGGGGAGTCGAACACAAGGCTTCTTCTATCTCTCCTGCAACAGTACTCACTGCACGCCACATCTGTCGTCACCAACTCTTTCGGAGAATCGCTCTTGATGCCACGCCAGAAACGCACTCGCTAACTTGCTTGCTCACTGGCTGACTCAATTCAATTCAACTCTAGTGAATCTCGCGCGAGAACGCTCGCTTATATAGGCAGTAGAGTCTCTCACAGAAAATTCTAGAACTATTTCGACACACATTTTGGAGGAGGGGTGAGAAGCTTACAGAATGTTCTGCTGATAGCACGCCCGGTGTTTACCCTGGTGAGTGGTACTTATCGTTGTTTATTCCGACCGCCCGGCGTCGACCTCCCGACAACGTTGTGAAGAGCAGCTGCGTTACAATATCTCATTCTCTATACTCCAATCTCATTTATTGAGCCATACATTCTTTTTAAGATCTCATTCAAATGCATTGATTAAATTTGCAAATGTCTTCGTCATGATGATGGTGACTGAGTGGCCTCTTAAAGAGCCCTTGCACGCAGGCTCAAGAGCCCATTGTGCCTCTTATTTTGACGAAACTCTAGGGCAATGGTCCGTATAAAACTTGACATCTGTCCTTTTTATCTCCTCTGATTCTAAAATGGACCCTAAGCATACATACCTATGCCAAGCGAAACCTTTGCATTTGCATAGTATATGCTGTGTGGTCTCAAAGTTAATCATTTCCTACATAAAGGGTCTTGTGTAAGGCCCATTATGCATAGATGTCTGCGCAGTGTTGTGTCCCGTAAAGTAGTACACAAACCTTCCGAGCTTAACGCAGGAGAAACTCACTTTCCGATTCGGACCCGATATTAGATCATGGGTTTTCCTGGCAGTGGTTTGCTTACTCCATATCTCAAGATGAGCCCTCGCCGTAACCTGGGTTATATCATACTTGACATTACTAGCCAACACTCCGCAAAAAGCCTTGGGCCCAACAAAATCATGCCCCGATCCCCTTTTCGCAAGAGT
This sequence comes from Deroplatys truncata, assembly GCA_030765065.1. Classification (NCBI taxonomy): domain Eukaryota; kingdom Metazoa; phylum Arthropoda; class Insecta; order Mantodea; family Mantidae; genus Deroplatys; species Deroplatys truncata. Next base: position 55,730,499 of record CM060987.1, read on the forward strand.
GCCTGCCATCTCATTTCCTCTAATACCAGCATGTCCCGGAACCCACAGAAGTGTACACATCTGCTCGTCCTTATTGCATATTATAAGTATGCATGACACAGGCCAAGATCCCATATACTTCAATCTGGAAAACCGTGACAAATAGTCAAAGAGAAATACGCCTGATTCCAGGGCCATATGCCACAGCCCCCGAGGCGGGAATCGTCCGTGAACCACGTCCTGCACCTGCCTTCGAGGGAGATCCGGTCTCTGGGTCACACTACTCCCTGAAATGTATTGACACAGTATAGGTTTGACTTAGGTTATACCTAGTCCCTATCAAATCCCAATCATCTGGGTTACAGGACACTTCTCCTGCAAGCAGAAAGAATCAGTGAGTGCACTTTGTAGGGTAGCTTTCTTCGTCATATTCCAGGCTTCATAGCCATAAATAACTATAGGACCTCAGGATATAATAATCGCATTTTTACTTTCCCTACTACGTACAGTAACTAGGTGAAGTATTGTATTCTACCCAAAAATTCGATACCGAGATTTAAACGGAAATACACGTTATGAGACCCCCTGAATCCATAAAAAGCATTTTTGGAAACATGTCCGTTTGTGTGTATGTCTGTGAACAGCATAACTCAGAAACGAACAGTCGGATAAACACCAAACTTGGTATTTAGGTTCAGTATCTTCCAGAGATGCGACAAGAAGGTTTTCAAGAAAATACCCCATCCCAAATTACCCTTTACATGGAACATTTTCGAAAATGTTAATTTTCTCAAAAATGGCTCTAACGATTTTGATTAAAATATCATATGTTTAAGATATTTTCATGACAAATAAAATGTATATCTTGAATTTTCTGGGAATGTCTCCAAAAGTATTCTCCATTGTGAACGACTTTTGCATAACTGGTAAACCATAAGAGATAGACAAAATTTTAAAACACAAAAAATGTGAATCGCGTTAAAATACACAATTTATTTCATATGCATTTTTTGTTGAGTGAACCATTTTCGAGATATTGCTTGTTATTCCCTTAAATTTTTCAATACTTATTTTCTAAAATGGGAATTCGTTATTCATTTTTTTGTCTTGGATATGCAAAGAGTTATAATTTGTGGCAAAGGGAATGGTGCTGCACCTAGCAACCAGCTATTAAGAGATATGTATGTGCTTAAAGGCTACTGTATTTCCAAATTGCCCTTGTAAATATATATTCCCCTTACATCTACAAAACAATTAGGAATAAGATAGAGTCTGCAAATGTTTATCTCCATTAACATGAAGTAGATGGAGAATAAGCTTTTGTAAAAATAGTTCGTACAAGAGTAGAGAAAGTCATGCGAGTGTAACACATCAGAGTTTTGTTTTACTGTCCATAGATTTGGATTTACAAATTGGTAAAAAACTATAATATGCCCTATTTGCTTTGTATATTCTGTTCGGGATTTCCTCTGCATCATCATTAATACTGGTAATGATTGTGTCTCGTTATGAGAATTTCTTTACTACTTCAAATGTATTTGTGCCTGTTATCAACTGTTGTTCTGTATTGGGAATATGTCCGTTACTGTTAGAATTTTTGTTTTGGAGCTATTTATTTGTGTTTCTGTGTTACTTCAACATATAATCTGGTGCCAGAATGATTGCACGTTGTAAAAACTGTGCTGCTTGTGGATGTAGTATAAAAACATTTTTGCTATTGACAGGTGGAGGTACATTCATATTAATGATGACTTGTTTGTTCCGCTGTTTTTATTCTGTAGTTTGAGCGGACCAGGTAACATGCATAATTTGCACTGCGCTGCACCTTGCACTCACATGTACATACCACGGTAATGTATATGGCAATATTTCTGTCTATGTCCATAATAATTGGCTGTAGAAACATTCATTGTCCTATACTTCTTTTTAAACTCATTCAAACTTCTTCCCCTACCTACCTAGTGTAGCATTTTAAAAGTTTGCCCTGAGCTTACAACCTTCCAACATCCACGGAAAGTCATCACATACATACTTTGTCCAGCTTTTCAATTGTCACTTTTCTCAGTTCTCGCTGTTACTATTTGGTCTTTACGTAGTTCACTTTCACTCGCTGTTCACTTCACTAATTTCACTTCTTTAGGGTAAACTAGTTCAATTCTTTGTCACTTCACTTCCTTCCTGACGTAGCCTCTTCACAATTCACTTCACACTGAACTGTGCGAGAACGCTCGCTTATATAGTCAGTGGAATCTTTCCACACGGTTCTCGAATGTTCCAGAACAATTCGACAACTTTCTGGAGGAGGGGAAGATAACGTTCCAGAAGGTTCTGTTTATCTGTCGATATCGCACTCGGTGTTAACGCTGGTGAGCTGCCGTTATCGGTATTTACTCTGACCGCTCGACACCTACCTTTCGATAACTTTGGGCCATAGCCCCTGCATCACAATACTTTCAATACCACTTGAAGTTTATATTGTTATTTTCCCCACGCTTTGGGAGCCAATTGGAAGAATGTTATACTGTTGTAGGAGTTGTGTTATATATCAACTGTTGGGGAACCGCACTTGAAGTAGTTGCAACTGCACGCATAGTAAACAGTTTCCGGTAGCCTTCGCCCCAAATGTATTTTTACTGTTTCTTTAAATATTATATATTTATGTTTGCCTCCGCTGCGTCCGTGTTATTGTTAGAGACATTCATGTCTTGGCAGGGTTGTGGTGCGACTAAGAATATAGGCTTACACAGATTGTAAGTTTACTTCACTCCTTTTACTATTGCTTGACACGATTTAAATAACACTTCACTGACAGAGAGCTGTGAGATTCTTTTATGAATTACTTGCACTTTTTAACACAAACTATTTTTCGTCTCACACGAATACGTATTAAATCTCTCGATGATGTGCCTAGTGTCCGGTTAGGAACACTGTTTGCAGGCAACTGGATTGATTTCAACCGCCTAAACTTGTAAGTTTCTGTATTTGAAGTCTGTGATTGGCTATTCCTAATCCAATAGAATACCTTCATTTAACTAAAGCTTTTTCTGGTTGTTGATTGACTACTTCTCTAAACTGTCACTAAAATTACATTATTGCTTCCAAGAATCACAACTAACATTTAAACTTTCTAATTCATTATTGCCTCAAGGTTACCTATTTGTTACCTCATTGTTAGCAACATTTACCCTATTATTCTCACAGCTCCTACATTAATAAATTACGTAATATATTCACATAACATTATTACACATGGATACAATAATACAAACATATACAATGTCTGTTGCATACATTTTTTATATATTGTTACATACACATTGTTATTGAATTTATATATTATATAATTTGACTGAAATCATTTAAGTGTTAAAAACACTGCCTCACACTTCACTGAACATCTCTATACTGATATTTCACCGTGAGGGTCGCTAGGATCTGAAATGCATTACCAATGGGATGTAAGACACTGTCAAACTTTATATGCATTTCGCCGTAAGTTGCACAACATAGTTATAAGAATCTGATGTGTTTCATTCACATGACTTTCTCTACCCTATATCATTTATTAGTCTCTTACAAAACCTTATTTTTCGGTCTACTTCATTTTAATCGAGATAAACCTTTGCAGAAATAGCTACATTTCACGTTTCGTTACAGATAAAAAATGGAAAGGCGATAGACAAATTTTCAAGAACTGGAGGCTAAATGCTGGCCTTAAAATTCCATACCCTTTCCATGCAATCGCAAGAAAAAGTGAATTTCGAAAGGACTTGTAAAAAGTTACGAAGTATTGAACAATTCTAACCATTAATGGTGGATATCCAGGAAATGGCTTATGCCACAAAAATCTTTAAAATAAAGAGTGTGTCTTAAAGAGACCTACATTTTTACTTTCTCTACTACGTACAGTAAGTAGTGGAAGTATTGTATTCCACCCAAAAATTCGATACCGAGATTTCACCGGAAATACATGTTTTGAGACACTCTGAATCCAAAAAAAGCATTTTTGGAAACATGTCCGTGTGTGTGTCTGTGTGTGTGTGTGTGTGTGTGTGTGTCTGTCTGTCTGTGTGTGTCTGTCTGTGAACAGCATAATTCAGAAACAAACAGTCGGATAAACACCAAACTTGGTATTTGGGTTCAGTATCTTCCAGAGATGCGACACGAAGGTATTCAAGAACATCCCCCACCCCAGGTTACCCTTTACGTGGAAGATTTTTCGGAAAGTTTAATTTTCTCAACAATGGCTCTAACGATTTTGATTAAAATATCATATGTTTAAGATATTTTCATGACAAATAAAATGTATATATTGAATTTTCTGGGAATGTCTCCAAAAGTATTCTTCATTGTGAACGACTTTTGCATAACTGGTAAACCATAAGAGATAGACAAAATTTTACTACACACAAAATGTAGATAGCGTTAAAATACACAATTTATATCATATACTTTTTTTGTTGAGTGAACCATTTTCGAGATATTGCTTGTTATTCCCTTAAATTTTTCGATACTTATTTTCTCAAATGGGAATTCGTTATTCATTTTTTTGTCTTGGATATGCAAAGAGTATTAATCTGTGGAAAAGGGAATGGTGCTGCACCTAGCAACCAGCTATTAAGAGATATGTATGTGCTTAAAGGCTACTGTATTTCTATACTGTCCTTGTAAATGTATATTCCCCTTACATCTGCAAGAAAATTAGCAATAAGATAGAGTCTGCAAATGTTTATCTCAATTAACATGAAATAGATGGAGAATAAGCGTTTGTAAAAATAGTTTGTACAAGAGTAGAGAAAGTCATGTGACCGTAACACATCACATATTTTAGAGTCAGGGAGCCTCAAAACGGTATTTCTGATAAAATCTCGGTATCGAAATTTGAATGGAATGTAATAATACCTCTGCTCACTATAGATAAGTATTAGCCATAAAAACTGGTCAACCCGCCACAAGTCACAATTATTACTAAATATTTGAAATTTGGGTACATATACCTGTTGAAGTAAAGTTATTTGTGAGTAATACTAACATGGTCACTAAAATAATAAGAAAGCAATATTCATGTAATTGAAATGTAAAGTAAACTGTTATCTCAGAACGTAAACCCACATAGTGAACCAGTCTCGGGGTAGTAAACCCTGAGTTCACTAGCAGGGAGATAGCAATCTCGAAGGGTGGTCGCACTTTGCACAGGATGAGGGAACTTGGGGTAACGGAAAATAACTACACCAAGTTCTATCAAAAGCTATTGGCTAAGCCATTTAATTAAGCGAGTCGAGTTTTGAACCCTCTGACCAGCTCCGATGTGCAGTAGCTTAAATACACATCACAACGACTTGCATGAAAATGGATCTAGCAGGGCTTGATTTACTTAATACAAAAGATACTGTATTAGGTCGGGGTTCGAGACCCCAGTTTAACGTGGACGCGTGTATTTAGGCGGCAGCGTGATGATTGAGAGATTGAGAAAGATGACAACAACGTAGCGAATACACTTCTAAAAGGCAGATAAGCAAAGTGTTGTTCCCGTTACTCGGTTTGTTCCAATTAAACAGATTTATGAAAGCTGATGCAACTTCCCGGTTATAGATCGAATCCCACGAAGGGTCGTTACAGCAGAAAATCTATTAAACGAATAGACTTAAATATTCAGTAGTATAACAGGTTATTTTATAGATAAAGTTACCTTTACAGAGCATCCGTATTCCATTAAGACTGGCATTACGATGTGTCGTATGTAATAACACTGTCACATAAATTCACTATTGCTCGATTTAGCCATTTGATCCTTCCTAATCCCTACGTTTTACAGTCGGTGATAAACCCACAAAAAGTGCTAGTCTCAAGTAACCAATGTTCACTACCTTAACGTTTGACAAGCGCCAGGATGTGAATGCATATCAAAATTACTCCAATATGCTACTCCTTTAGACTTTAGCAACTTAGATTTAATTAGAGATGACGTAATCTTGCATAGTGCTTAAATCAAAACAATCAGATGCGTTCCATTCACATGGCTTTCTCTACCCTCTATCGCTGAGTACACACATTCTTTTTACGAAAGATTTTTTTCCCTATCTACTTCATTTTAATCTAGATAAAACTTTACGGAAATAGCTCATTACATATTTGGTTATGCATAGAAAATAAGTAGTGATACACAAATGTTCAAGAACTGGACACTGTGCGCTGGCCTTAAAATTCCATACTCTTTCGATGACATCGTGGGAAACAACTGAAAATCGACAGGACTTTAATAGCTAAGTATTGAGCAATTGGAGCCATTAATGCCGGATATCTCAGAAATGGCTTATGCATAAAAAACTTATTTGAAATAAATTGTGTATTTTAAGGGGATCTATACCATCTAACCATTCATAACCATATCTCAGAAATGGCCTATGCCACAAAAAAGGTATTTGACATAAATGTTATATTTTAAAGAGATCTACAATTTCTGTGTAGTACGTTTTCGTCTATCGCCTTATGTTTAGCAGTTATACGAGATTATACAAAATTCGTTCCGAAGGAGTAGGGCTTCAGAGACTATTCCAAGAAAATTCAAGATATACATTTCATCTATCATCTATCATCTTTAATATATTGCACTTTTAATCAAACTCGTTAGTCATTTTTTTAGAAAGTCAAAAATTTCCATGTGAAGGGTAGTTTGGTGTAGGGGAATTTACTTGAAATTTCTGTGTCGCATATTTGGAAGGACTGAACCTAAATACCAAGTTTGGTGTTTATCCGACTTTTCGTTTTTGAGTTATGTTGTTCACAGACACACACGTGCGCGCGGATATTTTTCTAAATGTGCATTTATTTATTCAGGGACCTTAAAACATGTATTTTCGGTGAAAGTTTGGGATCTATTTTTGGGTGGTACAATGTAGATGGTAGAGAAAGTAAAAATGCTTATATACAAAAAATGAACTATTTGGAGAACAAAATTGATTAATTAGATAACGGACAGATCAGTCTATCGCAGTATTGCAATGCCATGTCTTACAAAGTACTTCCCAATTTCTTTATGTAAAGAATTTTAAGTGATAAAATGTACATGACTAATTGATTAATGAAAATGATTTTTGAACGCGCCAAAAATATTTATTGCTTATTTCGGTTAATATCCTTGACAGTCGGAAGTCTGTGTAAACTGTGACGGAAAATCGTGCGATTAAACCTTGGAGGGAATCGAACTACATTTTATCTGAACAACAGAAATTTTGGAGGGACTATAACTGTATCCTTTTTGGGAGGAAATCAGACACTCTTCGGTTCGTACCCGAATTAGTGTGGCTTTTCGACCAGGTAGCCCATCCTATGTGAATTGAAAATGTGCGCTTGATCTCCTAGAAACAAAATACCGTAAAAGCTCTGTTATGCGAAACATTTTTAAACGAAATAACGTTTAACCGAATCGATCGAAAAAATACATATTTTTGGTTAAAACTGATGGAAGAAACATCGTTTGTTAACTTATGTTGGGAATGACAAAAGGGATGCATAATGGTAAGCGTCAGTGTTTCCATCTTTTTAATTTCTCTACTACGTATAGTAAGTAGGGGAAGTATTGTATTCCACCCAAAAATTCGATACCGAGATTTCACCGGAAATATATGTTTTGAGACACCTGAATCCAAAAAAAGCATTTTTGGAAACATGTCCGTGTGTGTCTGTGTGTCTGTCTGTGTGTCTGTCTGTGAACAGCATAACTCAGAAACGAACCGGCGGATAAACACCAAACTTGGTATTTAGGTTCAGTATCTTTCGGAGATGCGACATGAAGGTTTTCAAGAAAATCCCCCCACCCCAGATTACCCTTTACATGGAAGATTTTTCGAAAATTTTAATTTTCTCAAAAATGGCTAACGATTTTGAATAAAATATCATATGTTTAAGATATATTCATGACAAATGAAATGTATATCTTGAATTTTCTGGGAATGTCTCCAAAAGTATTCTTCATTGTGAACGACTTTTGCATAACTGGTAAACCATAAGAGATAGACAAAATTTTACTGCACAAAAATGTAGATCGCGTTAAAATACACAATTTATGTCACATACATTCTTTTGTTGAGTGAACCGTTTTCGAGATATTGCTTGTTATTCCCTTAAATTTTTCAATACTTATTTTCTCAAATGGGAATTCGTTATTCATTTTTTTGTCTTGGATATGCAGAGAGTATTAATCTGTGGCAAAGGGAATGCTGCTGCACCTAGCAACCAGCTATTAAGAGATATGTATATGGTTAAAGGCTAGTGTATTTCTATATTGCCCTTGTAAATATATATTCCCCTTACATCTACAAGAAAATTAGCAATAAAATAGAGTCTGCAAATGTTTATCTGGAATAACATGAAGTAGATGGAGAATAAGCGTTTGTAAAAATAGTTTGTACGAGAGTATAGAAAGGCATGTGAGTGTAACACATCAGATTTTTTCTATTGTTAACTGTTTTGGGTCTTTCGTTAATGGCAGCCTGGCCCTTCCTTTAGTTAGCTGTCAATAATTTACGGTCACAGTCTTAGCGGCAGACTGTCATTACTAACGCTTAAGTATTCCGGGTGGGAAACATAGTACGAGGGCTGATCAATAAAGAGTGAGACTAATTTTTTTTCACAGATATTTATTACTCCATTTCAATATTGACATGATTATTTTCAAAGTAGTCTCCTCCTACTTGAATGCACTTTTTATAGCGTCTCTGCCAGTCCTCGAACACATGGTACAGGCCATTCTTTGTCAGGTCTTTGAGAATCACCTCAGTTTTCTTCAGCACTGCTTCAGTGCTCTCAAATCGAATACCCCAGAGCTTTGCCTTTAGTGATGTGAATAAAAAGAAACCACAGGGGACAAGATTGGGGCTTTAAGGCAGATGCGGCACACAGGTAATGTTGAATTTAGCCAAACATTCCTGGACTTGATTTGCAACGTGAGTCCACACGTTGTTGTGATAAGTTCTGGATGTTTCCTTGCCATGTGCTTCCTCGGTGTAGCCAATACTGACGTGTAGTACGCTGCTGTAACAGTGGTGTGAGTGGGAACAACAATCACAGCAGCTGTGTTGATGTTGACTTCAGTCATAGCAGAAGCCGAAGCACCAGGCCCACCTTGCTTAGCACAGAGAACTCGCTCTACTTTGAAGTCTTTGAACCAAATAAACACTGTTGCACGAGGTAGTGCATCTTCACCGTATGCTTGCTTCAGCTTTTCCGAAGTTTCAGAGGCTGTATGATTTAAACGAAAACAAAATTTTATTGCTCCTCTTGTGTCACCTTCATTTTGTGGTATGCGAAATTCAACTAGGGTCAACAATATACAGCATTACTACCAAACTACCGATACGAGAGTGCTGCCGCCTATGGACATTATACATGAAACCCCGCTCTTTTCAAATATTCATGGTAGAGACAGGAAACTCTCAAGAAAGCTACAGGAAAAAATCAATCTCAGTCTTTATTGATCAGCCCTCGTATTTAACAGCGAGATACAGACCATTTCGTCACTGCTTTATGGAAGGGATTTCCAGTTGCCGCCAAGCACCTAAACTAATGAGAAGGAAGTGAATTCTAGTTTTTTCCTTTTAAAACCCCTTCACAGCATTACGGTTGTCGGAGGATGTGAAGAATTTAAAGCCTTCTGACGTTCCGCTAATGAAACGGTGGCGTGACATAGCGACTAGAAAACGACATCACAAGAAAAGGCAAAAGAAGATAGGTGTCTTTTTCAATCAAAATTAGTACTGTCTATGTTGTTAGAAAATATTGTATACGCTATGGAACATACGTTGGGGGAGGATAAATACAGTAGCTTGCATATATTAAATGCTTTGTTAACTTTGTATGTATTGTCAACATTTACTTTTACCTAAAACTTTTAAAAAGTGTTTCTTAACCCCTAAAAATAATACTTTTATTTTTATCAAACTTTTGATTATTTAAAACCACCTTTCCCCTGGTTATTCCCGTTAACACAGGTTCTACTATAGATGCAGTTGAGGTCCTTTAGAAAATAGTGAAGTTAATAAATAAAAATATTATGCTAATGATAAAAGTAGAAACACCACGTATGGAATTAAAAAGCTGAAAACATGAACATAAAAAGTTCGAAAAAACTGTGCCCCAAGAAAATTAATAAGGATATTTGGTTGAATGTACATCGGAAATCAGCAATTCCAAACATGGACTATTATAATTATCTTAACTGATGCCAAAACGCCGACTTTATTTGGTGCATTGTACACTGCAAAAAGCAAATCTAGGGCCTTCATGATCCTTCAATCCATAGACTGGTTATAGTTTAGGGCCATTTAGTGTTTCTAATATATTGTTTTAGCAGCTTTGACAAAAGAAAACCAGAGAATACACAGACAAGTTTGCGCCTAGATTGAATCCTTGGAATTCAACGCATATGACGAGAGACTGTTGGGATTTTGTGGTAATTATCCATTCCAGGAGCAGATAGTATCAAAACTTAAGCCATACATCATAATTTACATTTAAATTCAATTAATAATACACGAGTATAAATAATACCTGCTTCTTCTTCTTCTTCATTTTTCTACTGTATAGAAATACTCCATTCTCGTGTTCGTAAACACAAATAAAGAATTTATTTCCAATTAAGGCGTCATTGCAATTATTATTTAACAATAGCAAATATTTTTTCTTTTGGGGATTACAAAATATAACAACAGCTGACAGAAACAGGAATGTGGTGCAGGGTTAAGTTTCCGATTATATATTTTCTCTAGTTTAGTTTCTTATCCTTTTCTATTATTTTGGGCTTCTATGGAATTCGACCTCTTTCTTTAATATATTTCCTTTATTGTCTGTACTTTAAAGTTCAATATTCTTAATATAATTTTCAATCTTCATCAGTAAAACCCGGATTCATTCATTCACTGTTTATCCTCACCTTATGTAGGACTTACACCCCCAGGACTTACAGGCGGTTGCCTGGGGTCAGAGGCCCGTCGAGGAGCAGACAGAATGTCCAGGATGGGTGATCGGCCCGATGCCTGGTATGGGATGAAGGAAATAGATGAAACGAAATGACGGTGAAAGGAAAGGTGATGATGGAGCAGTTGGTGGAATGAATGGCGGGGGAAACCAGAGAACCCGGAGAAAACCCGTCCAACACAAATCCCACATGCGGTTTCCTGGGATCGAACCCGGGCCGCCTCGGTGACAAGCGAGCGGTCTAACCGCTCGAACCCGGATTCTTTAGCTTAAACGTACTTCTTTCCTTGCCTTTTAACGAACCAATTTCGGAGTATTAATGTAACAGAGAGAAAATAGATCAACAAACTGTTGACTTTTGTTATTCTCATGAGAAATAGGGGCCCTTCAGACAGCGAAGGGGCATCACCTCAGTGGACTCCATGTGGGGTGAACTTCAGAATTTTAAATGGAACCATGGTGGACATTTTAGATATTCTTGTAATCCTTAAGAAATTAAGAAATTTTATTCAAAGCATTCTTTTTCTAAAATGAAAACTTGAGAATTTATAGGGTATCAAAATTGTATTTAACACACTTAATGAACCGCAGAAAGAAGTACTGCAATAATCCACAAGAATAATTTTGTGTTCACTGTTGGTTTCACAGTCATCTGTTTATTACTTTCTCTACTACGAATAGTAAGTAGGGGACGTATTGTATTCCACCCAAAAATTCGATACCGAGATTTCACCGGAAATACATGTTTTGAGGACCCTGAATAAAAAAGACATTTTTGGAAACATGTCCGTGTGTGTGTCTGTGTCTGTGAACAGCATAACTCAAACGAACAGTCAGATAAACACCAAACTTGGTATTTAGGTTCAGTACCTTCCAGAGATGCGACACGAAGCTTTACAAGAAAATCCCCCCACCTCAGACTACCCTTTACATGGAACATTTTTCGAAAATTTTAATTTTCTTAAAAATGGCTCTAACGATTTTGATTAAAATATCATATGTTTAAGATATTGTCATGACAAATGAAATGTATATCTCGAATTTTCTGGGAATGTCTCCAAAAGTATTCTTCATTGTGAACGACTTTTGCCTAATTAGTAAACCATAAGAGAGAGACAAAATTTTACTACACAAAAAATGTATATCGTGTTACAATACACAATTTATGTCATATGTTTTTTATTGAGTGAACCGTTTTCGAGATATTGTTTGTTATTCCCTTAAATTTTCAAATAATTATACTTTTTGTCAAATTCGTTATTCATTTATTTTATGTCCTGTACATGCAAAGAGAATGGAATGCGCCACATAGCAACCAGCGTTTAAAATATTTGACTATCGCTTAAAACCTACCATATTCCCCTTGCATCTACAAGAAAATTAGAATAAAAATTAACATCTCGATATCTCGATTAACATGAAGCATATGGAGAAAAAGCGTTTGTACAAATAGTTTGTACAAGAGTAGAAAGTCATGTGAGTGTAACACATCAGATTTTTTTTTAATTTACTGTTGTATGAATTCTCACACTCACAGCCAATGTTCGAAGTGAATACCACTTACTGCCAAACAGTGTCCTAGCCTGTCAAGAAAATTATCTAATGCTTTGTGTATTCAGGAAATGGGCGGATAAAATGCATCTCCGTTCTCATCCTCCGTTTGAGTTATAATAAATTATTGGGTCATTCAGTCTGGATTTTAAGTAGTTCCATAGATACTATTGAGATCTGTCGATTTAGGTGGCCAATCGATGTGCCCTCTTTTTCCAACCCATCTTCTAGAAGTCCTGAATCTAAACATTTTGTCACATCTCTTCCAAAGTATGCAGGCTCTCCAAGTTGCTAAAACCAAATGTAATTTTCAAAAACATTTTATCCACATCTGAAAACAAAACTTGGCAAGCTGGAATAATATCGTTCTGCAGCAAGTGTAGTTACTGATCAACGTTTAGGCTTCCTTCAATGAAAAGTGATCCAGTTATGTTTTCAACCGGCTCAGACGTTTACTTTCTGGGGATGTCCTGCATATTGTTGGATCATCCAAAGTACATTGTTCAGTGCCCAATATCGAGTTATGCCTATTACCTGTACAATTTAGGTAAAAATGGTCCTCATCATAACATTTTATTTGTTTTGTAAACCCTGGAATTTGGTTAGTCAGCTCTATTAACGTTTCAGAGAGTTCAGTTCTTCGGTCAAAGTAATCTTCACTTAATTCCTTTAAAAGTTGTATTTTGTGGTGGAAATCCTCCTCAGTGGCGTGGTCGAAGTCTTCTCGGAGAAGTTTGCCTTGCGTCTGAACTGTTGACTGTCCGTGCTGGTATATTTATGCTGAGAGCGCGTAGACCACGTCACTGAGGATGTCCACACAGTTGTGGACGAAACGTCTGGAACATCTATCCCCAGCAGACCACGGCATAACAGCCCGGAAATAATTTCTAGTTATACTGACTCCAGCCGTGAAAGACTTCTTCTCTCAGATCACTGCAATCCTTCTATTTATCTTGTGCATGGGTGTGAATTTTCTTGGAAAGACAGTAACAGGGAGCATATTCATTATTCGGAGTAGCTTTTGGTCTTCCATAGTTTCACTTGTTCTTCACGGTTCTTGTGTCATTGAACTTCTTTATAATTTTTGACACTGAGGACTAGGTTGTGTTTCTGTCTGGATTCCCCTGATTAAACAAATTTCACCCCTTTGTTGAATTCTCATTCTATTACCATATTCAACCGTAATTAAAACTTTTATTCTTTGCTTTTCACTGAGATTTTCCATGGTTAATAATAATAATATTCTATACAAGTGAAGACTAGGTTAGTTTTTGACAACGGTATTCATAGCCTCCTGTATTCTGTTAACAATTAATATTCACTATAAATTACTTTACCTTCTTTGCATAAAGTTACAGAATGTTATACCTATGCATTATTCCAATGTTTCTTTCTTTGCTTATTATGAATGTTATATACAAGTTCAATACCCTATAATCAATCTGAAGTTTTTATTTTAAAAACTTTTAACTACAAATTTCTTAATTTATTAAGGAATATCATATATCTAAAATTTATACCAAGGTTCCTTTTAAAATTCTGTAGTTCACCCGCTTACTCCACTTGGGGCCCCTGAGGTGCTGCCCCCTACGTTTACTTTGAAGAAGGTGTTTTGTTGGAGTTGTTTATTTATTTAGCTCCACGTATGGACGCCAATTTGAAGAAGAATTGTTCTTTACTTTGCTGCTACGTATGAAAAGCCGATTTGAAGTAGGAGTTGTATTACTTATATTTCAACTGTTGGGGAACCGAACTTGAAATTCGTTGCAACCGCACATATAGTAAACAGTTTCCGGTAGCCTTCGCCCTAAATGAAGCGTGTACTTTCTGGTGGCCTTTGCCCCAAATGTTTAAAAAATATATTAACTTTGTAATTTGACTGTTTCTTTAAATATTATATATTTATGTTTGCCTCAGCTGCGTCAGTATTGTTGTTAGAGACACGTTTCTCTTTGTAGGGTAATGGTGCGACAAGAATGTAGCCTTACACATATTTCAAGTTTTAATTCACTCCTGTTTATTAATCCTTGATAAAAATTAAATAGCACCTCACTGATATAGAGAGCTGTGAGATTCTTTTATTTAATACTTGCACTTTTAAACGCGTATACTATTTTCGTCTCACAAGAATACGTAATTAATTTCTCGAGGACACATCTCGCGTCTGGTTATGAGCACTGTTTGGAGGCAACTGAATTGATTTCAACCGTCTAAACTTGTAAATTTCTGTATTTCAAGTCTCTGATTGGCTAATCCTAGTCCAATAGAAGACCTTCATTTAACTAAAGCTTTTTATAGATGTTGATTGGCTATTTTTTTAAACTGTCTCAAAATTTTACATTATTGCTACTCTGATAATGGCTAGTAGCATTTAAACTTCCTTACTCATTATTGCCTCAAGGTTACCTCATTGTTAGCAACTTTAAACTTATTTTTCTCACAGCTCCTACATTATTAAATTACGTAATGCATTCACATAACATTATTGAACATGTTTATAATAATATAAGCATATGCAATGACTGTTACATACATTTTACAAATTATTACATACACATATTGCTTCAAGGCGGGGTGTTACTGAATTTACATGTTATATAATTTGACTAAAAGCATTTTAAGTGTTAAAAATGCTGCCTCAAATTAAGGCTCCCTACCTCTCATGAGAGCACTTTACTTATTGAGTCGTTTAAAAGTTATGGCCAATGTTCTATACTTTTTGTTCACGCTGTAAATGAATATTAATTGAATTTCATAGCGCCTAAAAATGCCTAAATGACGAATTGCGACCTAAACTGTCCTAAACCGGTTTTCAGTTCTTTAGTACGTAATTACTTGAGGCTGCCACTATTGCTGCTGCTTTTTCATTTATCAAGGCACATTATACAGCTTGGGGCATAAACACCTATCGGTTTTTAATGCAGTCTGAGCACTGTGTGCTTCGTCAAAGATACATTCTAGTCACGTTGGAAGATATTTATTTTTCTTTTTTTAATGAGCATGGTGACTGTTTGACTGTCAATTCTGTGTAATAATGCACAATGCTGGAGCCTTGGTTCTTTGTAATTTCTTGATACAATTCCTTTGCATGAAAGATGTAAGCTTTGGTTTCAACAAGATGGAGCCACCGCTCACACAGCCGACGTTAGCATGGAGACACTCAAAAGGATGTTTTGGTCGCCTTAATCTCACGGTATAGTGATACGCAGTGACCCACACGTTTACACAATCAGACTTTTTCTTGTGAGGATTTGTGGAAACCAGGGTAATTAATACATTCGCTTTCCCCCAAGTTGAAACAAGTTTGCAAAATCAGGGTTATTACCTGAAGGATATTACTTTTCAAAAGTGAAACATGTGTTGTGAAACTCCACCCAATTGCGTATCTTCCAACATAACTTGAATGTATCTCTGACCAAGCACACAGTGCTCAAACTATTTTAAAAACCGTCAAGTGCTTATGCCACATCCTATATATACAAGGTGGACCACTTAAGTCGAGACTGTACAATATCTCCAAAACTAAGCGTTGTAGAAGCAATGTCTTGAATAAAATTTGCTTGGTAAATGGGAAAAAGTAAACGCCATTGGTCGTGTTTTATTTGAAGGACATTGTGATGGTCCATTTTTAGAGTCAATTTAATCTTTTTAAATGGTAAACTACGTCTTTTATATTGTTTTCTCACTGCTCATAAAAAGCTAAACAACATTTGTATAAAGTACTTTGCAATTCTTCTTACACCAATGTAAATAGCAACGAAAATAATTGGGAACCAAGAATTTTTATTTTGTTTCCTTATTGCTCACTACAAAATCTCACAGCTTTTTATAACCAGTTTTCTAATGAGAAAACATACAAAATGTAGGTTCCCATTTAAGGAAATTAAATTGACCCTAAAATGACCACCATAACATCCTACAAACAAAACACGACTAATGGCATTTACTTTCCCCTATAATATCAAGCAACGTTTATTCAAGACATTTCTTTCTGCAAAGCTTAGTTTCGGAGATATTGTACAATATCAACTTAAAATATACCAGAAGATATTATCTGCTTGCAAAGCGTAACCCCACCACTCAAAGAGGTTTGGATATCATTTGCAATGTTTCCAGAAAAGAAGTACACGTAACATCTTCAACATAAGAACGTGTTAGGTGATAATACGAAATCCTTCATGCCAGAAAATTTGGACATGTATGTAGTTATTTACTGCAACCACGTCCCCAATCAAGTAAGGGTAAATGCGAAATCTATGATGTATATGTTTTCTTGTAAGCAATTTTGTAGAATACTCTTGTGCAACATGTACCTTTAAATAAGTCTTACTAAAACAACGAGAAAAAATCTGATGTGTTACACTCACATGACTTTCTCTACTCTTGTACAAACTATTTTTACAAACGCTTATTCTCCATCTACTTCATGTTAATCGAGATAAACATTTCCAGAGTCTATCTTATTGCTAATTTTCTTGTAGATGTAAGGGGAATATATATATTTACAAGGGCAATATAGAAATACAGTAGCCTTTAAGCACATACATATCTCTTAATAGCTGGTTGCTAGGTGCAGCACCATTCTCTTTGCCACAGATTAATACTCTTTGCATATCCAAGACAAAAAATGAATGAGAAAATAAGTATTGAAAAATTTAAGAGAATAACATTAATTCATTTCTGCGTTGTTAGCAAATACAAATAAGAGACAGTAAAATATATTCTGTGTTTCCGGTGATTATTGATAAGATGTACTTTTGTGAAAGACGGTTAAAGTAAATGTTACTAAAATAATAAAAACATAAAACTTATCCGTGTTAGAATTTATTCAAAAACATCTATTTTCAGTGTAAAAAAACCTAAAGCATATGCGTGTGGTCCAAAATAAGAAAAATAGAAAATTATTGGTGATCCCCAAAAGAAACCTAAAACAGCTAGTATATCGGCTATTTATTTTACTAGTCTTCTCCCCTTTTTACTTTCTCTACTACGTATAGTAAGTAGGGGAAGTATTGTGTTCCACCCAAAAATTCTATACCGAGATTTCACCGGAAATACATGTTTTGAGACACCAAGAATCCAAAAAAAATATTTTTGAAACATGTCCATGTGTGTGTATGGGAACAGCATAACTCAGAAACGAACAGTCGGATAAACACCAAACTTGGTATTTAGGTTCAGTATCTTCCAGAGATGTGACACGAATGTTTTCAAGAAGATCCCCCAACCCAGATTACCCTTTACATGAAACATTTTTGGAAAAATTTAGTTTTTCAAAAAGGGTTCTAACGATTTTGATTAAAATATCATATGTTTAAGATATTTTCATGACAAATGAAATGTTTATTTCGAATTTTCTGGGAATGTCTCCAAAAGTACTCTTCATTGTGAAGACTTTTGCATAACTGGTAAACCATAAGAGATAGACAAAATGTTACTACACAGAAATGTAGATCGCGTTAAAATACACAATTTATATCATATACATTTTTGTTGTTGACGGAACCATTTTCGAGATATTGCTTGTTATTCCCTTAAATTTTCCAATACTTATACTTTTTCTCAAATTCGTTATTCAATTTTTTTGTCCTGGTATTGCAAAAAAAAATGCAATACTCGACATAGCAGCCAACTCTTAAAATATTTGAGTATAGCTTAAAGCCTACCAATTCCCCTTGCATCTACAAGAAAATTAGCAATAAGATTAACATCGCGATATCTCGATTAACATGAAGCATATGGAGAATAAGCGTTTGTAAAAATAGTTTTTACAAGAGTAGAGAAAATCATGCGAGTGTAACACATCAGATTTTAAACTCCGAATGTTTCTTTGTTTTTGCTTACAAGAATTTTGACCTACGCCAGTAATCGCTGCTGTCTCCCAAACCACTAAAACTTATATCTGATAAACACACTCACACATTGTTGAAATGTACGTCAGTGGGGAGGAGGCGGTTCGAAGTGGTCTGGCTTTTACGCGAGAAAAATCAAATTAAAACAGTCATTACGCTCCTGATGTCTGGACGGAAAACTAAAGTGCAGGAACGTTACAGCCATAGGAGAAAAAAATCTGATGTATTACATTCACATGGCTTTCTCTGCCCTCTTTCGCTTATTACTGAGTATAGAAATATTCTTAGAAGTTTATTTATCTATCTACATTTTAATCTAGATAAACCTTTCCGGAAATAGCTGCATTACACACTTTGTTATAGATACAAAGGGACTAGCGATAGTCAAATGCTTAAGAACTGGACGTATACCCTGACCTTAAATTCCATGCTCTTTCCCGGACATAGTGAGAAACAACTGAAAATCGACAGGATTTAAAAAATGGCCAAGTATTGAACAATTCGAACCACTAATAACAGATATCTCGGAAAATGGCTGATGTCACAAAAAATTTATTAAAATAGAGTCTCTCTTTTAAAGAGATCTACATTTTTTTGTGTATACGCTTTCGTCTCGCTTAACGTTTACCGGTTATGCAAGATTATACAAAATTGCTTCCTAATGAAGAGGACTTCACAGGCTGTTCTCAGAATATTCAATATGCACATTTTGTTATGCACATAAATATCTTTAACATACGGTATTTTAATCAAAATGGCTAGAGACATGTTTTAGAAAATCAAAAATTTCGAAAACTTGTCTATGTAAAGCATAGTTTGGGCTGGAGGGGATTTTCTTGGAAATTTTACTGTCACATTCTTGGAAGGTACTGAACCTAAATATGAAGTTGGTTATTTATCCGAATTTTCGTTTATGAGTTATGCTGACCAAACACACACACGGACCTTTTTTTTTAAATCTGTAGTGATCATTTACATGCCTCTCTCAAACTTCTGTCGTTTATTAGTAGGTACACAAACTATTTTTACTAAAGATTGTTTTTCTTTCTAATATATTTTAATCCAAATAAGCATTTGCACAAATTTCTACATTACACATTTCATAATATGTAGAAAGGGAACAGCGATAGTCAAATGTTTAAGAACTGGACGCCATATGCCGGGTTTAAAATTCCATACTGTTTCCATGCAATCGCGAGAAACAACTGAATGTTGATAGGATTTTAAGAGAATGGCCAAGAAATGAAGAATTCGAACCTTTAGAAACGGATATCTCAGAAATGGCTTATGCCACACAACGCTTATTTGAAATAAATTATGTGTTTTAAAGAAATTTACTCTTTTTTTAAAGTACGTTTTCGTCTGTGACTTAACATTTACCAGTTATACAGTATTATATAAAACTCCTTCCGAATGAAGAGGACTTCACATGCTATTCCCAGAAAACTTAAGTAATACATTTTATTTTTCATGTAAATATCTTTCATTTACGGTATTTTAACCAAAATCGTTGAAGCCATTTTTTAGAAAATAAGAAATTTTGAAAGAATTGTAGCTCGGGGTGGGGGAATTTCTTGAAAATTGTGTATCATCTTTGGAAGAGTCTAGTATTATCCGACTTTTCGGTTTTGAGTCATGCTGTTCACATACACACACAGACCTTTTTCTAAAAATGCTTTATATGGATTCAGGGGACCTCAAAACATGTAGGTATTTGCGGTGAAATCTCAATTTCGCACCGTATTCGGTTTGTTATTCCTGCGCCGTGACCAGTGATTTTAACCGCGGTGCTCCATCGTGGAAACACCTTTCACCCTGCGACCTTTGGAAAGGTTTAGAATCTGTGTCTCCCATATATGTGGGAGATAATGGAAAATTGGTGGGCCCTGGTCTGGAAAGTCATGTATGTGCAGCTGGAAGCTTGGAAGTTTCTGAATATCGTCTTCTCCGCTATGCTGCGCGTTCTACTACTTCGCAGTAGAACGCGTAGAGTTCGTGCATAGGTTTGCTATACATTAAATGAACAAGAAAGTGTTTGCTTTCCAATTCTTAAATGGGTTAAGCTAAATAATGGTGGAATTAACTGGCGTTTAATACCTGATGATGCTTCCAGGAAAAGAATCAACAGCAAAATAGCTGTGCAGAAAGGGGGCGATTTAAGTGAAATGAATGGTGACTTCAATAAATCTATACACGTAATAAAACAATATATAACCGAAGTGTTACAGGCAAGATTCACTTTCTCTACCTCCAGTAAGTAGAAGTAGTATTGCAGTCTACCTAAAAATTCGATACGAAATTTTACCGTGTTTTGAGTTTCACCGCGTGCCTACGAACAGCATAACTCAAAAATTCTGATGTGTTACACTCACATGACTTTCTCTACTCTTGTACAAACTATTTATATAAACGCTTATTCTCCATCTACTTCATGTTAATCGAGATAAACATTTGCAGAGTCTATCTTATTGCTAATTTTCTTGTAGATGTAAGGGGAATATATATTTACAACGCCAATATAGATATAAAGTTGCCTTTAAGCACATACATATCTCTTAATAGCTGGTTGCTAGGTGCAGCACCATTCCCTTTGGCACAGATTAATACTCTTTGCAAATCCAAGACAAAAAAATCTGATGTGTTACACTCACATGACTTTCTCTACTCTTGTACAAATTATTTTTACAAACGCTTATTCTCCATATGCTT
The DNA here is from genome assembly GCA_030765065.1 of Deroplatys truncata. Classification (NCBI taxonomy): domain Eukaryota; kingdom Metazoa; phylum Arthropoda; class Insecta; order Mantodea; family Mantidae; genus Deroplatys; species Deroplatys truncata. The sequence goes on from CM060987.1 coordinate 55,751,564, forward strand.
CATGTTAATGGAGATATCGAGATGTCAATCTTATTGATAATTTTCTTGTAGATACAAGGGGAATATGGTAGGTTTTAAGCGATAGTCAAATATTTTAACGCTGGTTGCTATGTGGCGCATTCCAATCTATTTGCATGTCCAGGACATAAAAAAAATTAATAACGAATTTGAGAAAAAGTATAAGTATTGGAAAATTTAAGGAAATAACAAGCAATATCTCGCAAACGGTTCACTCAACAAAAGAAATGTGTATGACATAAATTGTGTATTTTAACGCGATCTACATTTTTCGTGTAGTAAAATTTTGTCTATCTCTTATGGTTTACCAGTTATGAAAAAGTCTTTCATAATGAAGAATACTTCTGGAGACATTCCCAGAAAATTCGAGATATACATTTTATTTGTCCTGACAATATCTTAAACATATGATATTTTAATCAAAATCGTTAGAGCCGTTTTTGAGAAAATTAAAATTTTCGAAAAATGTTCCATGTAAAGGGTAGTCTGGGGTGGGGGGATTTTCTTGAAAACCTTCGTGTCGCATCTCTGAAAGATACTGAACCTAAATACCAAGTTTGGTGTTTATCCGACTCTTCGTTTTTGAGTTATGCTGTTCACAGACACACAGACACAGACAGACAGACACACACGGACATGTTTCCAAAAATGCTTTTTTTGGATTCAGTGAGTCTCAAAACATATATTTCCGGTGAAATCTCGGTATCGAAATTTTGGGTGGAATACAATACTTCCCCTACTTACTATACGTAGTAGAGAAAGTAAAAAGTAAAAATCTGATGTGTTACACTCACATGACTTCCTCTACTCTTGTACAATCTATTTTTACAATCGCCTATTCCCCATATGCTTTATGTTAATCGAGATATCGAGATGTCAATCTTATTGCTAATTTTCTTGTAGATGCAAGGGGAATATGGTAGCTTTTAAGCCATGGTCAAATATTTTAACGCTGGTTGCTATGCGGCGCATTCCATTCTCTTTGCAAGTCCAGGACATAAAAAAATGAATAACGAATTTGAGAAAAAGTATAAGTATTGGAAAATTTAAGGGAATAACAAGCAATATCTCCAAAACGGTTCACTCAACAAAAGAATTGTATATGACATAAGTTGTGTATTTTAACGAGATCTACATTTTTTGTGTAGTAAAAGTTTGTCTATCTCTTATGGTTTACCAGTTATGCAAAAGTCGTTCACAATGAAGAATACTTTTGGAGACATTCCCAGAAAATTCGAGATATACATTTCATTTCTCATGACATTATCTTAAACATATGATATTTTAATCAAAATCGTTAGAGCCATTTTTGAGAAGATTAAAATTTTCGAAAAATGTTCCATGTAAAGGGTAGTCTGGGGTGGGGGGATTTTCTTGAAAACCTTCGTGTCGCATCTCTGGAAGATACTGAACCTAAATACCAAGTTTGGTGTTTATCCGACTGTTCGTTTTTGAGTTATGCTGTTCACAGACACACACACACACACACGGACATGTTTCCAAAAATGCTTTTTTTGGATTCAGGGGGTCTCAAAAAATGTATTTCCGGTGAAATCTCGGTATCGAATTTTTGGGTGGAATGCAATACTTCCCCTACTTACTATACGTAGTAGAGAAAGTAAAAAATGAATAACGAATTCCCATTTGAGAAAATTATTGAAAAATTTAAGGGAATAACAAGTAATATCTCGAAAATGGTTCACTCAACAAAAAAATGTATATGACATAAAATGTGTATTTTAACGCGATCTACATTTCTTGTGTAGTAAAATGTTGTCTCTCTTATGGTTTACCAGTTATGCAAAAGTCGTTCACAATGAAGAATACTTTTGGAGACATTCCCAGGAAATTCAAGATATACATTTTATTTGTCATAAAAATATCTTAAACATATGATATTTTAATCAAAATCGTTAGAGCCATTTTTGAGAAAATTAAAATTTTCGAAAACTCTTCCATGTAAAGGGTAATCTGGGGTGGGGGGATTTTCTTGAAAACCTTCGTGTTGCATCGCTGGAAGATACTGAACCTAAATACCAAGTTTGGTGTTTATCCGACTGTTAGTTTCTGAGTTATGCTGTTCACAGACACACAGACACACACACGGACATGTTTCCAAAAATGCTCTTTTTGGATTCAGGGGATCTCAAAACATGTATTTCCGGTGAAATCTCGATTTCGAATTTTTGGGTAGAATACAATACTTCCCCTACTTACTGTACGTAGTAGAGAAAGTAAAAAGAAATGTAGTATAAACACGAAACTTTGTATTTAATTTCAACTTCCAAAGAAAGTTTTTTAAGAAAATCCTCCACCCCAAAATATCTTTTATATACCCAGGGGAAGGCGTCAGCCGAGTGACACTCCTCCCTGTGGGCTTTACCTTGAATCTAATAAGCCCCCCTCCGCTTACGCACGAGGATGTAAGTGGATAAACCACTTACGCGCGTCATCCCTAGGAATGACTACCGAAAACCCATTTAGGACCGACAGCAATCTAGCATACTACCGGCTATCCAGGGTGGTACCGGAAGACCCTGAGGCATGTACAGGCGCACCCAATCACCCACGGGTCTCGGAAACCACCCTCCGAGCCCAACCCAATCCAAACGACACCCCTACGTGTGTGGCTCGGACGTTTGGCCCAGCGTACTTCTAGTTACGTCAGAACTACCACGAGTACTCAGGGTCCGCAGCGCCCGCAATACGGCAGCTGAAGGGATCGAAACCTCCCTTACTGGAATAACCCTAAAATATCCTTTATATGGGAGACTTTTATTTTCTAAAAATTGGCTCAAACGATTTGGACTAAAATACTATATGTGTAAGATATTTTTTATTGACAAATAAATTGCATATCTTGAACTGTCTCAGAATAGTCTAGAAGCATCTTCATTCGGAAGGAATTTTGTATACTTTTGTATAGCTGATAAACCGTATGAGATAGACAAAAACTTACTTCACAAAAAATGTATATGTTTTTAAACACACAATGCATTTTAAATAGCTTTCTTGTGGCATCAACCCTTTCAGACATATCCATAGTTAATGGTTTGAATTTTCAATACTTGTCATCTTGTTTTAAGGTGCTGTTGCTATTTAGTTGTTTCTGGAGACATCGTTGAAAGAGTATGGAATTTTTATAGCGACCTGGTTTTTTTAAACATCTCAGTATTGATTCAGTCTTCTCTGTCCATCTTGTGTCTTCAAGAAATGCGTAATGAAGCTACTTGTGTTAAGGTTTATCTATAAATAAGCTTTCGTAAGAATAGTTTGTAGGATCTATAAAACAATAAACGATAGTAGGTAGAGAAAAACCATATGAACATACACATCAGATTTTTCATTCTAAACACACAACCACTGAAAACAGGTTACTAGGTTGGTAGCCAGTTGGAATGTCACTGTTATTTTCGGGTAACGGTTGTAAATGTCGCGGTTACAATGCGTTAAGGTTACATGTAACGGCTACAAGTAACTATTAAGCTATTTGTTTTCATGATTATCACGTTGTCAGTTAGTTACTTTAATGGTTACGAGTAACGATCATACTAAAGGGTTGGATTGTACAGGGGAACTGAGCTATATAAACATTCCAAATACAAACCACGTGATGCACACATAGCAAAGGCTTCCTTCGGTGGTCCCATGTAGATTTACGACACGTAAAAGAACTTCAAGCGTGATAAAGAGGCCTCTTTGCAAAATTTCCGGTCTTTCACGCACAATATAGAATGGAACGCTAGGAATCATAGTAGTTAAACAGCGTCCATAAATAAATAAATAAAAAACTAACATAGCAAAAAGCAAAATACATCAGTTTCCAACATCATCATGATTGAAATTAAGCATATAATGACTTTAATATTCTCGTGGTACGTTAGATAAAACATTGTAATGAACCAATGGCATTTTGAAAGGCGGTGTTAGAGAACAGAAACATTAACGCCCAAACAGACATTATTAACTAACATCACAAAGGATGCATATAAGCTTAGTTGATTACATATAAGTAGCAATGTGCATAACTAGTAGGTATTTTTTCTCGCCAGATGGTGTATTAGACCGACAGTGCCACTTAGATCTCTTGTGAAAGAGATTGAACTACCTGCGTGTTGAGGTAACTAGTTCCCGATACAAGCACATGCAGCGAATGTCACCCAGACTCGGTAACCGTCTCTGTTACAATGGGATAACTATTATGCGGTCCAAATCTCTTGACGTTTGAGGCGTGTCCATTAATACGGCACTAGCGAATAGCGGCAGTGGGCCGTTGCCTCATAAGGACAGTACCCTCGCAGCTGGTAAAACTCTAATTGCGTTTTCCTGAACAAGTACAAAAATAATCATATTTTTACACCAAATGGTTCGACATTAATTTATAGTTATCTTTGGTGATGTTTAAATTGAGACTTTTAGTTATAGTTAGGGTTGTAATAGTAATAAATTCATTTTAGTTGTAGTTATTTTATATATTATGTCATAGACATAATTATCACTTAATAATGTGCAATTCTCCATGCCCTAAATAACTTTAGAAATGGTTATCCCATGATATTTTCTAATACAGCTACAAACTTGTCATGAAAATCCTTTCAAAGCCCCCTGACGCAGCTCTACAAAACCTTATATGGCGTTTATTTAACAAACAACGTGAATTATGGTTTGTTTCATAACATAATACCATTGGAAAACCTATGATTAAGTGCATTTAATGGTTATTATGCTTACTTCTGTAAAATGTCGAAACCTAGAATCAAGTATCTGTTACATGTGAAGAACGTGTGAGTTTTACAACATTCAACACCTCGTAACTTAGAATGCACTACAAAAATAGCCATATAAAGAATAAGGCAACTGAGAACTTTAAGCAAAGAAACAGCAACTGTCATCACATTCTCGAGGCAGTATCAATAAGGGAATTCATTGCACCATTGACGCGATAGCTCAAGGTTAAAACATTGTTAAAACTTTGACAACGCAAAAATGCTGCTGGTGTGCTTTTTACAGCGCGCTTGCTGGAAGGTTAAGCGACTCAGTTGTGAACTCAACTGTGGTGTAGCTACTCAGTTCTTACAGTGATAGCCTTTGTCCTAGCGTTTATAAAATTAACTCTTTCATGAAAATGTCGCTTAGTAAGCCCAGTAGTACCAGTGGATATACCAACAAAGTTAGAGCTGATGTCTTCAGTGTGTATAATTTCTTTAAAAAGTATCCAACGAAGAAAACCGTGAAAAATCTTAACTTCACGAAATGTCAATAGCTTAGGCCGAGGCATGCTCATTAATACATCAACTGTTTCACGTGTGTTGGGAAGCGAAAAGGGAGAGGGATCCGCGAAATTGTTTACATCGCCGAGAAAGCATATACACATACCTAAGAGAGTAACAAACCTGGATGACTTCGAAAAAGATGTACGGACAGTGTTTTTAAATTTTATGAAAAACACGATATCGAGGATGATGAGGATATGCCGTTAGCTGTGCCACTTGAATAACAAAGGACGCATAGAAAGGTATGGTTTTTATTTCTCTATTTGTGTATTACATTTCCTCTAACACTCCGTATTGGTTGTCACGAAACGTCAAGAGATTTGGATCATATAGTAGTTACTTCTTCGATACTTTTGTAACAATTAATTCGTAACTTTTTAATGCCTGTCTCCATTACTTCTGTAACCGTTACATTAAGGTAACTATTACAATAACCATTACGTTAATTTCTGCCCATACCTAGTAGCCAGACGGGGGGCTAATGACCTTGCAGTTGATCGCCCTTAAACACAAATAAATCAATCAAATAGGCAGATAGTTCCATAGGTGCGTCAGAATGGCTGAATTGGTTACTATGAAAGTTTGTTGGTAAAGCTCCACTTACAGAATAGACTATTACATGGTGTCTTAAGTACTTTCCTCTAGGTCCACCATACTAAAGGCTTCACAGCCTCCACTGCCCAAAAAAACTGCCTTTTTTCAAAAAGGTTTCGCTGTAGCTTTTAATAATAATTGTGTGCAGCACAGTTGTGACAAAACCTGAGTAGCAGATATTGCGATGCAGCTGTGTCCCAAACTTATCGGGAGGCCGGCGCTGGGCAGTTGAAGAGAGAGCAAAGATAAATGACGCGGTAGCGCTCTTGCTCAAAGTAAACTCCAGAAGCGCCATCGACAGATAACCAGAATCTTCTGGAAGTTTCCCTTCTTCCCGCTTCTCGAACGTTCGTATAAGCGAGAATTCTCGCGAGTGGGTGTGTTAGCGAGGTATTGAGTTGTGCAGTGCATTTCTGGTACGACATAAAGCGACTTCTCCTAGTGAATCCCTAGGGAGGGATTACCTCTCTTAATCCCTCGCGAATCCCTCGCACTTCTCTGAAATGAACGGATGAGAAAAGCAATGAACAAGGAAAGCCTTGGAGATGACGTTTATAATAAAAGCAATTATGTTGAAACTTTGAAGAAAAAACTAAGAAAGACATTGGTGAAGGCTGTATATGAATTAAGGTATCGTATAGTGGCTAAACTTGGACGTTGTGATGAAATGAACAAGCTGAATAAGTAATGGAGTTGCTTTGGAAAGTGTACAAGTCTACTGATGGGACGATACCACTATTTCTCGATACTCGATATCGATACTAATTTTTGACCACCGATACCCGATACTCACTTTATAAAAAACTGCAAATGCGATAGCTTGTTCACTGTATTATATACTTATTGGTAGTTTTCTGTGTGTAAACCCAAGTAACCAATTTTTTATTGTATGTTAATTCTGAAATTGTTCCTGTTTGTCCTTCTCCAATTGGCAGAAATGTTTTATATTGATAATTTCATAGGTTATATATCCCCTATTGTTAGTCAAGGTTAAAAAGTAATAATAATAATTTTTGCTTCCCTTTTTATATAACTATATTGTGTACTGAAAACGTTCTTTTAAAGGATTTTCTACCCATAGAAAAACAAATACTAGCAAATTATTCTTTATTCTGCATTATTACCAATATAAACTAATATACATTATTCTTGAAGCTCAAACATAAGAATAACATGCGCTGTATTATCTCCGTCTTAACTTCCTTTTTGTTTCTTCTGGATTCACAGGTTTGGTTACCGGAGTAGGTAAATGTAATGGCTGAGAGTGAGTCACCAAGCCAGGCTATTGCAGAAACGTGATTTAGGGTGTCAGCTAAATCAGCTTCATTCACAACTCAGTTAACGCTACATGTTACACGAGAACCTCTACTCCTTCCCCCAGTGTTTTGCATGTTTTCATTTAGACACAAGAGTCGATAAAATGTTGCATTGATTTACCCACAGGAAACACAGTCAACGTCTATCAAGAACTATAGTCCAGCAACTCCTTGGGGACACGTGCGAGGCAATAACATGAAGTCTTGACTCCTTTCATTCCTTATCCAGCACAAAGTTAAACGTAACAATTTTCAATAATGCAAAACTAAAACATTTAAAGTATCCAATGTTTCCCTCAAAATATTAGATATACTTCGATACTCTGAGTATCGCTATAATCACTCTGAAACTTTTCAGAAAACGATAAATAAATTGTCTGGTGCATTGTTTGAAAACAAACTGTTTATTAAAGCATGCATTAACAGAAATTATGAAAGAGAGAGAGCGCTGAGGGAAGAAAATAAATCTGATGTGTTATAATCCCATGACTTTCTTTACTCTTGTACAAACTATTTCTTCAAACGCTTATTCTCCATCTACTACTTACCAACCGATATAAAAACTTATTCTAGATGCAGATACTTATTGCTAATTTTCTTGTAGGTGTGCAAGAGGAATATGGTAGGCTTTAAGCCATAGTCAAATATTTTAACAGCTGGTTGCTATGTAGAGCATTCCAACCTCTTTGCACGTCCAGGACATAACAAAACAAATAACGAATTCTCATTTGAGAAAAAGTATAAGTATTGGAAAATTCAAACAAAAACAAGGGATATCTCGAAAATGGTTCACTTGACAAAAAAATGTGTATGACAAATTGTGTGCTTTTAACGAGATTTACATTTTTTGTGTAGTAAAATTTTATCTGTCTCTTACGGTTTATAAGTTGTGCAAAATTCATTCAGAATGAAGAGAACTTTTGGGGATATTCCCAGAAAATTTATCATATACATTTTATTTGCCATGAAAGTATCTTAAGCACATGATTTTTAGTCATAATTGTTAGTCATTATTGAGAAAATCAAAATTTTCGAAAACTTTTCCATGTAATAGGTTGTCTGGGGTGGGGGAATTTTCTTGAAAATCTTCGTGTCGCACCTTTGAAAGATACTGAACCAAAATACCAGGTTTGATCCGACTTTTCGTTTTTGAGTTATGCTGTTCACAGACACACACGGACCGTTTTCTAAAAATGCTTTTTTTATTCAGCGCACCTCAAAACATGTATTTCCGCTGAAATCCCGATGTAGAGTTTTTGGGTGGAATGCAATACTTTCGCTACTTACTATACTTAGTATATAAAGTAATAACCGACGATAGATAATAATTAAGATAAACGGTATGTATACGAAGACGAAAAAGAAACTGGGAAAAAAGATGATATAGGAAGCTGGTTTTGCATTGAAGGACCCGCCTTGGGCAGAAAGCAATATTTGATTGAGTGACTATATAAATAGCTAATGCAGACGCATAGTGACAGCAGAGATTCATTTATTTTTATTTCCTATTTATTGTAATTAATTTAGTGGAATACTATACGAACTATATACATATCCTTAAAACCTCGGATCCAGGTATCTTAAATAATTTCTTGCACAGCGAGAAGTCTGGGTAATATCTTTAAAATACCTGTATACCACAGAGGAATTTCATTTCCTGGGATAAGGCGTTCTCTTTTATTCTTATATGTCTCCCTTTACTGCAGAGAGGGATCCATTTATTCCATAAAGAAAATGCTCTTAGAAGTAACTCTTGAGGAGCCACATTGCCACAAGCTACGAAATAACAGGCGACATCAATTTTCTCAATCCGTTGTCGAGTCTTGATACACGTTACTCCACTTTAGAAGTTACAGATCCGAGGCTGAAGTTATGATTCACATCTTCCGGTGAAATGTTCCCCACGTGCCTTCTGAAATCGATTTAGAAGCTACGTTGCAGTATTTTGATATATTATGTCACTTGTGTTACTGTTACTTTGCAGACAAGTAACCATTTGATTTAGATGGGGATTAGCGCGAACATTATGTAAAACTTCAATTCTCTGTTTATGATGTGCTCATTTTATTTTAACATTAAGGTTTTATTTTGCGAAAAACAATTTTTCAAAAAGAGTAACAAATGACGATAATGACGATATGTCATGTTCACTAAGATACTATTTAAAACTTGTTAAAATGTATATTGATATTTCCAAGGCATTTGATAACATCAACCATATCTTCTTCTGTTGAAACTTGCCAAATATGGATTCTCAATTTCTATGATTAATTTAATTACATCATATTTAATGAACAGAAATCAGTATGCTATGTATGATAGTTTCCAATCCTCTACATTTGATGTGAATTCAGGAGTTCCTCAGGGCTCAAACCTGGGACCTCTTTTCTTTATTTTATTTACAAATGACTTACCTACTTATGTATAAATTGCTCAGAATGTATTTTGTTTGCTGATGATTTAAAATTATACATAAGAATTGAGAACCATTTGGATGAGTCTAACTTCAGGATGATATTAATAATGTATTCGAATCGAGTATTTCAAATTGTCTTTCTTTTAATATTGATAAATACCGTGTATTAACTATAGCTAGAGGTAATAAAATATGTAAACCACTGTACACCATGAGTGGCAAGTGCTTGGAAGTTGAATTAACGCATACTGGGTTTAAATATAAGTGATAACTGGTCGTTTAATTAGCACACTGATAGAATGGTTAACGAAGCTCATACAAGTTTGGGATCTTTACTTAAAAAGTCTAAAGATCTTAAACGTTTTTCGAAATATTTGATTTCATTTTATGGTACGCTAGGTTTAAACCGAATATGTTTCACCAATTTAGAATCAATATTTTCTATTCTTACAAAACAAATCGAAATGATTCAGAAAAGGTTTTTTAAATTTCTTTATTCGAAGAAATATAATAGATCAGCATATAGCGATGATATACACTACCAGAATCTTATAGGTGAATTTAATATTGACAAACTGAGTGTTATAAGAGCAGTTACTGATCAAACGTTACTTTATAAATTGGTTAACTATTTTATACATAATCCATTCTTCTTAGAACAATTAAACTTTAATGTAAGGCATTTTACCCGAGATTACGTTTTCCTTTTATCTCTGTTTCCTAGTCTATATCATATAAAATTGTATTTTATTGAGAATGTATGTATGTATAATTTATAACAAAATATCACTGGAAAGCGTACTTCATTTTTCTCTCGATTACTCTTCATTTATAAATATTGGGCGTTACTGATTGCTTGGTTTGTTTGCGTGTTTGTTTGCTTGTCTGTTTATATTTTGTCTGTATGTATGCTTATATATTTTTTATTTGTCTAATCCTTGTTTATTTAAGGGAATTTGAAGGAATAAATAAATTAATGAAATCGGTTGCTTTTTCTTCTTATAATTGGCTAAGTATATATTTTAACTTTAGGTGTAGTACGATCTTTTCACTAAATAAGTTCATTTTCAAGGATTAATTTTGGACATTCCAGTCTTTATATATTGTATATATTGCTGAACTTCGCTTTGCCATCAGATAGCCTCTGTTTCACGGCCGAAAATATGTTATCGGTGAGGTGTGACTAGGCCCGCTGTGTGCTCTATCTCACCTGTGGGTTTGGACGGGGAGAGCCCAGATTAAATAATCGGTGTCGGCATGTCTGGATGATGACAGGTCAAGTAGAAGCACCCAGTGTGAGACCTATTTTGTAAACATATTAATATACTCACTTTTTAATTTAAGGATTTCAAATACTTTTGAAGCTTTTCATTTCAAAATTATTTCACAATCTTGCATGAAAATCTTTCCTTATGAATCTAGATGCGTGCTTGTTAATGCGAACCACCAACGTTTGCATTGCATGTATTTATTTATATGTATGTGTGTACATATAAATGCATTATATACATATACATAATGTAAAAAATTGGTGGTTCAGATTAATTCAAGAGTGTTCTAATAGGTCGTATAAGTATTAAATCCCTAACATTACAGCATTAAGTCAGAAAGGCAATAAAAATCACATATGTATAAATATAACAAGTAACTAATATAGCTGATAATAACAAAATAATGTGAATATTAAACTATAATTATTTTTTCTGATTAATACATGGCTCCATATCATGTCAGTTAATTTTCATGAAGATTGCTTGAATAATTCACGGGCTACAAGTTTTAGAAAGAAATAACGGGAAAGCGTTACTCCAGCAGTTGACCTCTCCTTAATATCATTTTTCAAGGGGGGCTTTTGTTTCCGATCGAACACTTCAAAGGTCCCGAAGTGTGAAACATTTTACGTAGAGAAAGTAAAATTAGTGACACATTTTATATAAAATTAAACTTATAGTATTATTACTCCAAATAACAATTGCTTGTGATACTGCAAGAACAATAGAAACAAAACCATTGAAACCGCAACCTTCTGCGACCACGTGGATTGTTATTGCCAGTCCGAAGGTTATCTCTAGCGTACTGGCATTGGCTGCTCGTGGGCTGTTCTAGCGAGCCAAATCTCCACATGTCTGAACTGTATGCTAGAATACTTTTGCCCATAACGGCTCTCTGGTTTTCACTCTTAAACGCCTGTGACTTCATTTCATACTTTGCATTTTCTTTAAACTGCCTCTAAAGCAAAATTACAGGCTGTTAGATCTGCAGAAATAGGATATTATACATAAGAACTTCCACTGAAACTTACACTAACAATAATACATCCGAGTTACTGTAACGCTTTGTAGTAAAAAGTGATTTTGATAAACTTTTTCGGTGCGCTTTTGAATATAAATCAAATTTTGTGTGGATAAAACCGAGGCTCTTGTTTATTGTGATCCACGGAGTGATTTTGACAAACGCTTAATGTTTTCTCTAAATTGGTTTAGTTTCTCCTCTGTTAAAATTGTATTCGGTCCATTTAAAACTGGCCGGGGCTAAGAGGGAGCTGAAATCGTGTGCTTCCGTGAGCGTTCGGGAGAGCCAGGCTTTGTTCACAAGAGTGCGTATATTCTTGTAGTAGTTATAATGGGGAATACAACTATAATCAGTCCTCCATGATGTAGTGGTTACCATGCTAGTTACTAGTTCCCGAGGCCGCGGGTTCAAACCCGGCGGGCATAAAAATCCTTAGTATGGCTTCCTTCGGAAGGGAAGTAAAGTCGGTGGTCCCGTGTCATAGATACACGGCACGTAAAAGAACCTCAAATCTGATAGAGGCCTCTGAGCAAAATTACCCGTCTTTCAATGCCCAATATAGAATGGGACGCCAATAACCACAGCACTTAAAGGGCGTCCATGAATAAATAAGAAAACAACTATAATCACAAAAGTTTTCCGAGAATTTCATTCATATATGAGATTTCAAACAATTTTTCAGAAAGCTTCAACACTGGATAGTAGTACCAAAACACACTTTATTGACCTATCGTTCTCAACTGGAGTATGATTAAAGCTCTTTACAATGCGACGCTTAGCTCATAGGTAAAGAGTTAGCTTACCGTTCCTGAGACTGCAAGTTCAAATCTCCGTGGAACTACTCAACTTCCCCCCTTTAATTTTAAATGCATGAGTAAAAATATAACAGATTCTTCATATTTTAATAGTCCGTCATACCGATAGATGGCAACCATCACATTAATTTATTGGTTGGATGAGGTGTATACTCAGTCAAAATAGTTTTATAACCAGAAATTTCACCATTGTTGTAATTATATTTGTAAGTAAAATGAAGTAACACAAGCAAAATTATTTACTAGTCTGCCACGATCCGAATGCACCGCTGTGTTTTACTGACAATCAAGTCCTGGGATCAGAGGTGAGTGAGGGGCGATGACAGGACAGTCGTACAACGAAAACAGTACTACATTTGCAGGCTTCAGCCAGGCTAGTAAATGAACTCGGAACTGTGTACGTTTTCTTTACCTGACTGTCCTTCCTATGTACCGCCCACTTGTTTCGTAACCATTTAGTTCCTCTTCCCACTATACGCATTCATATCGTGGCCGATTAGTAAATATATTACAGTAAAAGGAGTTGTAAAAAATAAAATGTAACAATCCACTTGGAGAATCGAACTCGAAGTTCAGCGTGTTTTGAAAGTAAGTACCGACAACGTTTTACAAAATAACGTTATTTTCTAAATACTTTCTTTCCACATAGTTATCGCCGTTGTTCAGCCACTTGTCGTAACGGCAAGTCAGTTTTTGTTTCACTTCGTCAAAGATGAAAACGAAGTCCTTACTTCTTGTCATAACACCATCGTCATTGAAATGTTTTCCACCAAGGAATTTCTTGAGATGAAGAAACGATGAAAATTGCTTGGTGCCAAATCCGGACTGTGTTCGAATTGTTCCCAACCAAACGTTGCGATCAGAAGTTGAGTTTGTTTGCCTATGTGTGGTCAGGCATTGTCATGAACCAAAAGTATTCCAAGCGAAAGCATTCCACGCCTTTTGTTCTGTATTGCACGACGGAGCTTCTGTAGTGTCTCACAATAGGCATTGTGGGTAAACGCATTCTTGGGCAAGAATTAAAACAGAAAAAAATCTTGTCTGTCCCAGAAAACCGTGCACATGATCTTGCGAGTCTGTTTGAATTTCTTTTGGGGATGTTATGCACCTTCACTCCATGTATTGTTGCTTTGATTCAGGAGTGATGGGAGACACTCGTGTCTCATCACCTGTAACGATGCACGTTAGCAAATCATCGCCTTCCTCAACAAATCGCGTGAGAAAAGTCAGTTCAGCGGCAGGCCACTTCTTCTTGTGCTCATCACTAAGATTTTGGGCACCCATCTCGACACAATTCTGACACTATGATGTAGAGAATTGACCTTGAAATTTGTGGAAAATGTGAAGAGAACACCGATATGGTGAAACGTCTTCCCACGAGAATGTTCTCTTCCACAGCTTACACCAAATCATCTGTTTCTCCAAAAACATCACACAATTGGCGATGAGTGCTTGCTGGTGTAACGTTCCTCGCATTCAAAAAACGAATCACTGATCTGACTTCACAGTCGGCGGGTCGTTCTATTGTTTTGAACATTTCGAAAGGCTCTAACAACAGGAAAACACAAAGTGACGATAGCCCACAGTTGTGTCTGGCTTCCTAATGAAGGAAGTGATCGCGCATGCCCGAAATCGCGACTGCAGCGGCAAAATATTAAAACGGTACTTAACTAAAACCATGCCTCTCATTATAGTCGGCCAAAGCGGCGCACAGAAGTTGACGGTTGTGAATTTAACTGCTCACGAGACCAGCTGTTAGTTTGACCAAGTATACGTTTTCTTTTTAGTTTGTCTACTACGTATAGTATGTAGGGGAAGTATTGCATTCTACTCAAAAATTCGTTACCGAGATTTCAACGAAAATACGTGTTTTGATACCCCCCTAATCCAAAAAAGGCGTTTTTAGAAAAAGGTCCGTGTGTGTGTCTGTGTGGATGTGGTCTATGTATCTGTGAATAGCATGACACAAAAATGAAAACTCGGATAAATACCAAACTTGGTATTTAGGTTCAGTATCTTTCAAGGATGTGACACGACGATTTTCAAGAAAATCCCCCATCCCAGACTACCCTTAACATGGAATATTTTTGAAAATGTTTGTTTTTCTCAAAAATGGCTCTAACGATTTTGATTAAAATATCACATATTTAAGGTATTTTCATGAAAAATTCAACATATATTTTCAATTTTCTAAGAACTTCACAAAAGTCCTTCATTCTGAATAACATTTGCATAAGTGGTAAACCGTAAGAGATCGACAAAGTTTTACTACATAAAAAATGTAGATCTCGTTGGAACACACAATTTATGTCAAACTATTTTGCAGTGAACCATATCTGAGATATTCCTTGTTATTTATTTAAGTTTTCCAATACTTATATGTACCTTTTCTCAAATGAAATTAGCAATAAGATAGTTCCTGCAAATGTTTATCTCGATTAATATGAAGTAGGTTGAGAATAACCGTTTGTAAAAATAGTTTGTATAAGAGTAGGGAAAGTCATGTTGTCCAGTAATCTGTTCGTGTTATCTTATTTACTAGGCGCCTGTTATTGTTTTATTATTTTGAATTTTGGGTTCTTTGTCCTCCGGTTAGCTATTATTACTCATTCAAGCAAATATCTCTGAGCAAGGCATGTAAACGGAAAGGAGTTGTTACTAAAAGATAACACTGATAAAAGAATTTATTTTCACACTTTTATTGCCGTCACACTTAATTAATAGTTCAAATCTTTAATCTTTATACACACCTGACTGAAACTGGTATATTTCCGAATGTAATTACTGTCGTATTAGTTGCCGCGTACTTCACATTTTGTAACTAACTTAACGACGCAAGAGATTCTTCCAAACAGTATGATGTGCACTTCACGATAGATTCTTCAGGACTGCGCGACGTGTACCTCGTGAATGATTCCATAGAACTGCGTGATGTGTTCCTCGCGAATGATTATTTAGAACTGCGTGAAACATGCTTATGGCTCGAGAGTATATACTCCTTCACCTCGAAATGCCTAAACATTATAATAGAGCTGCTATTGGTTACCAAATCGCGCCAACATTTGCGTCTGTTTTGTCAGCCAATCACATTTACTAACACATATGCTCAAGGGAAGATATTCCTCCATTTCTAAAGAAAGGCACGCTACCCTGATGTCATTTTTGTCTCTTCTTAGTGATAAACAACTCACCCCATCGGTTCATTGTTACCCACTTTTATTATCAGTTTCAGTGAGGCCGTGTAAACCTATTTCCTAACAATGCTTGTGGCTAACAAACATCTAAAATCATTGTCATACAATAATGTTAATTTACACTACAATCACTCTGGCAATCACAGTGTTGTGATATAAAATACTGCCTCATACGCGCCACTAGAAACATAGTTATAAATATTTACAAATTTTTTTGGAAATTTTATAATTAGGTTTTTAGTCTCCTGAATCTTGTAACACACGGTATTTGTCACTTGGACGTAACACTGCACACGCATTTTACACACGTTATACATCTTGCCTTTTTCTCGCCACTATTCACTGGCTTACAAGTTATTTTTTATACATCAAATACTGTACTCTGAACTATTTAGGTCACTGTTACAAAATGGTTATACTTTCTTAGGTTAATGACATAAAAATGTATACACTCAAGATTTTTTCCCGGGTTCATTTTGTAATTATTGAACATATATACCAAAATATTCATCCTCTACACAAATATATTTACATCTCTTAATTATAAGACATAATTTCACATTATCTATGTGCTACATAAATCTTTGGCTTTAATTATCCTTACCCTTTTTTATTGTTTTGTACTTGATATTCACAAAACCCTTTGAGTTATATCTACATACTTTTACTTTCATATGACATTAATTTATCCTTATTACATGCTTCATTTGAAATGTGGCTACAGTTTACTAAGAAAATGTCCTTTTTCCCCTTTAAACATTTATTTTTGTCTTGAATTTATTTATCCTTTCTTATGACATATATACATAGTTAACCCTCTTACATTTTAATAGTTTATTCTGTAGTTTAGCTCTACGTATCCTGGATTTGCTTTTCTTCTGTTTCTTTTTTTTAGCCTCTTAAAGGATTCATATGAAATTTCGCCCCCTGATATCACTTGTAACCAATCTAAAGTTTTCTGATCCAAACCTATTTTAACAATTATCATTTTCAATGCTTCCAGTATCTTTTTAATTCGAAAGTACTCTGACAAGTCTGCAATAAACTGTACTGGATTGGAGTTTTCATTAAATTTTGGAAGTGGCAAATCATTTAAGATATAATTATAGTTTTGCATGTGCCTTATTCCCATATTTAAATTATCTACTGTTACTTGTGCACTCTGAGTTTCGGCGTAGGCTATAAATGAACCCGCCGTGTCACTCACATTATTAATTATACTTGAGGAAATACCTCTATCATTATTCTGTGCATCAGATACATTGACATCACATACATTAACCCTTGAACTCAATTCTAACTATTTACAGTACCTTGCAGATTTTCTATTTTTTGTTCCAATTTTATACTATTTTCATTTTGAACATCTTGGTGCTTGTTAATTTCAGAAGTTAGTTTTTGATCCAAATTTATAGACAAAACTGACTTCTTCGGACAACTTGTTTCTTTGTTTCCGATTCCTTCTGAATTTCAGATATCACCCCTCTGAAATTAACTTGCGCCTGAATTAAATCTGCATTCGTAGCCTCCATAATCTCTCTTAGCTCACTTGAAATGCTATCCATTCGCCTCCTAACGCTGTACATTTTACTTCAACATGTTCAATTTTATTATTAACCTCACTTTTTTGGTTAGACATTTCTCTGCTCATATCTGACATTTTCTTTGAACATTTTCCTATCTCACTTGCTATTATTTCCTGATTTTCATTTCTCATTCTTGGCATACTACTATCTAGCTTCATAAATTTCTTTTCAATTTCTTCCCTGTTTTGATCTAATTTTTGCTCTAATTTCTCATTTATCTTACCAATATCTTCCATTAATTTCCTATTTCTCTTTTCCAGATTCTTTATTAATGTTTCACCAAAATTTCTCAGCATTTCCATTATCATACCAGCATCAAAATTAACATTTTCTGCTCCCTTTGTAAACCTTCATTTCCACCACCTGTTACAGTTACCTCACCCTGTTGGATACAATACTCTGGCCCACATGCCTAATACGTCTATCTCTATCGTCGGCTATCTGCCCTGAAATCTTTAAACTGTCCCAGATGTTTGAGTTGACTGACCTGCCAATCTATTCTCACTTTCTTCACTGATATTTCCTATCTCAAATCCTACATTGTTTGAGCTATTTTCCGTAACCTGCATTGAATTACGGCCAACAGTTACATTATCCCCTTCCATAATTGTTTCTTCAGTATTAGACATTGTTTTCTTAATCCTTCCGCTTCTCAACAACATTTAATTTCTCACAATTTTTTGTTTTGTTTTAGGATACACATAAAATTTACAATTTTCTAACCTTTATGATGCTATCTGATGACGTTGTTTTGATGTCCAGCTTCCTGCCCCTCTCTCCCAGATGCCTATGTCACCTCTGCGTCGTACTACCATGGATCTGCGTCGTCTTGCTGTCTTGATGTCCTGTAGTCGAATTCCCCTGTTGTCTTCTGTTCTCGTAGTCACTGATGTCCTCTCATCCGTCGTCGTCGGTTGTTCTGGTGGTTGTTTCTGGGATCTGCGTCTTGTAGTTAATTGCACTGCTCCATTCGCTCCACGTACTGGTTATTTCGCCCCTTCCTGGTTATTTCGCCCCACGTTCTGGGAGCCATTTGTCGCAGTAATATGTTCGTGTTATCTTATTTACTAGGCGCCTGTTATTGTTTTATTATTTTGAATTTTGGGTTCTTTGTCCTCCGGCTAGCTATTATTACTCAGGCGAGCAAATATCTCTGAGCAGGCCGTGTAAACGGAAAGGAGTTGTTACTAAAAGATAACACTGATAAAAGAATTTATTTTCATACTTTTATTGCCGTCACACTAAATTAATAGTTGACATCTTTAATCTTTATACAAGCCTGACTGAAACTGTTATATTTCCGAATGTAATTACTGTCGTATTAGTTGCCGCGTACTTCACATTTTGTAACTAGCTTTACGATGCGAGAGATTCTTCCAAACTTCAGGATAGATTCTTCAAGACTGCGCAACGTGTACCTCGTGAATGATTCCATAGAACTGCGTGATGTGTACCTCGCGAATGATTCTGTAGAACTGCGTGAAACATGCTTATGGTTCGAGAATATATACTCCTTCACCCGAAATGCTTAAACATTATAATAGAGCTACTATTGGTTACCAAATCGCGCCAACATTTGCGTCTGTTTTGTCAGCCAATCACAATTACTAACACATATGCTCAAGGGAAGATATTCCCTCCATTTCTAAAGAAAGGCACGCTACCCTGATGTCATTTGTTTGTCTCTTCTTAGTGATAAACAACTCACCCCATCGGTTCATTGTTACCCACTTCTATTATCAGTTTCAGTGAGGCCGTGTAAACGTATTTCCTAACAATGTTTATGGCTAACAAACATCTAAAATCATTGTCATACAATAATGTTAATTTACACTACAATCACTCTGGCATTCACAGTGTTGTGATATAAAATACTACCTCAATGTCAGTGAAACACATCAGAGCTTTTTATTCTTTTCCCACCAAATCGGACAATTCAATTTATTCACAATAAAGTAACATGCGGTTCTGAAAGGAAGTAGTTGATTACAAACTTTCAACAAGCACACATAAGCCTGGAAAGGTAGAATCAGATGACTGAAAAATTCAATGCCATAACCGGGATTTGAACCACAGATCTCCCGGTCTTCGTCCGGTTGCTCTAACCACTGAGCTACCATGGCAATGCCGACACGACATTAAATTCTCCAACTGATTCGCATTTTTCCCGGTAAACCACAAGGAGATCTCGAGAATTTTTCAGTCATCTGATTCTACGTTTCCAACCCTGTTCAACGCACGGCTTGTGTGAAAGAACAATTAATTCCACATATAAACCTGTTCTAATGGAGTCAAAATTTACTGTTGTCGCTGTGAAGTGGACAGGGATTAATTTTATAAACTGCCCCAGGCTAATGTATGCGTAGTAACCGAGGCGTATGGTATGTATGGGAAGGTTAAACTTTATAAAACATAATATGCATATGTTTACTGTGTAATTAATACAGAGTTCAAGCATCATAATAACATTGGTCCAGAATCCTACAGTAGATTTTTACACTTTTTATTGTATAAAGCGGTGAAGTATACTATTGTAACATTCACAATTAGACTGTTCTGGCACTTAATTGGCACAGTGCATATGAATATTTCTTTGAAGGACGTAATAAATTGTGTTCCCTTTCATCTGGTGTGAAAGTGCTCAATTTGTCTTTGGTTAGACAAATTGCGGCTTTATTCCGCAAGAGGAAAGGATGAAGTGAAGGAATCACAGGAGCCTACAGGCCGCAAGCAGACAGGCCACAGAGACGCGCGGAAGTGTCTAATAGTTCCTGGCTCGAAGACCCGATATACTATTGGAACTACAATAAAGAGAGCGATGTACGACCAATTCAGGCAGGCAACCCTCTTAATGTCCAAGGGAACAAGCATACGCGCCATCTCTCCGGCACTACCGCACACCATGAGGCCCAGAACACACCTAAAACATGAAGGAAACAGAATGAAAGGAAAATGAGGGAAAGGAAATCGTAGTGAATGAGAAATTAACCCAGCATTCATCTACCGATCAGAGAAGGGCGCAGGACCCATTCCTCCCGTACCCAGGTAGCTTAGCAGGTAACAACCTTCATTTCTCCAATGGGAGCACTCTAATAGCCAACAGGTAATAAGTCGGATTTCTCCCGTTTTCTCTCTATAAACACGAAAATTTGCACGTTTTAAAAATTAGTTACAAAAATTAAAATCGCCTCTAAAAGTCAATTTATTACTTCGTTTAAGAATAGTGTTTGCAACACATTATAATAGTTGAGGTCCTTGTTGAAGCAGATACATTTTGCTGTTCTTAGGAAACACTGCATACTTCAACACAAAAGAGAGCAGATTTTAACACTGTCAAAATTCTTCATTAAGCTTCAGCCTGTTGTCGCCAGTCATAGTTTCCATTGCGAATTTGTAGGGAAACGATGGACCGAACTACTAAAGCGAGTGCGTCTTCTCTAAGTATTCCATATTTTGAGAGGTGGTAGTACGATCCAAAACAAGAAAAAAGATCTAGTAAACATTGGTTCTAAAATGCATAGCTTAAGAGCTATGAGCATCGTTCATCTTCGTTGATGTAAAACATCTCTTCTACTGCATGTTTTTTGCTATTACGTACGTCCTACAAATGACTGTAAATCGTATTCACAGTTCTGTGTAATTGGAACATACATTCTTAATTAGTTCTAATGGAATCACTTTGTGTTTTGATAAGGTTATGAAATACCACTACATTGTAGTTTTATCTATAAAGCTTTGGTGTATGCAACCCCCATTAATGTTGTATAAACACTACAGGAAGGCTTCATCAATGCCTGCCAGAGCATCCGTGACCAATCCGGAGTGGTGAGAGTGCATGATTCCCTAAGACGTCGGACAGAAGCATGCCTTACTATGAATGGGCACCATATTGAGCACTTCTTTAGTGATGGTACACAATTGCAGGTTGTATGTGATCGCAAGCAGGTTACGTTAGAAGCTATGCCGTTTCACAGTAACAGTAGTGTGTCCTCATCGTTTACTGCATTCTGTAGGCCATACGTAATAGTAAAGAGCCTGCAGTAGAAGAGCTCTTTCACAACAGTAAAGATCAACAAGTCTTCATAACTCTTAAGGCATCCAGTTTAGAACAGTTTACTGGGCATTTTTTCCTGCTTTGGTCCATACTACCACCTCTTAAAATATAATACTTTTCCTTTAACATCCTAAGTATGTATCTTTATAAACATTAAATTCACATACATACACACACATACATTTACACTCTCACTCGTACTTTCAGACCCTGGGAAAGATGGGGAATAATCCTGGCTAAAGAAAAATTCCCATTCTTTAGCCGGGAATTAAACTTGGGGCCTCTGGATTGGAAAACTAGCATGCTAACCTCCAGACCACAGAAGCAGTCTCCGCAGAGCTTCTTTGGTGCATTTTGGTTACATACAACAAACTCCAGCAGTAAATAATACTTAATTTAGTAATTCCTATCGACATATACTTTCAAAAATAACTTACACCCCTGTAAGATAAGTTTTCACTTTCTCTACAATCTATCGTTGATGGATGTTTCGGAGTGATCATTGTATCTCATCCAAAATTATTTACCGAGTTTTCACCGGAAATATATGTTTTGAGATCCCTTGAATCCAAGTAGATTTAATTTCCAGAAAAGGCACGTGTATGTCTGTGTGTCAGTTTGTGAAAGCATAACTCGAAAACAAAAGGTCGACTGAAATCAAACGTTATAAGTTCTGTATTTTTCAACGATAGACAGGAAGACTTTCATGAAGTTTGTCCTACCTTGGCATGGAAAAATGTTCGATATTTTTTATACCTGAATAAGGTTTTATTCGGGGTTTTACCTTATCCTAAGATAATTCGTCTTATCCTAAGAAGTCGAATTTCGGGTATTCTAGGGACCCCGTGACCCCTGAGGGCCAAATGGTCCTTGAAGACTGAAAAAACTGATGTTAAGATGGCAGGATATATGCAATTTATTTTCAACAATAAATCTGTCATGTATAAATTTTTGGTAAAAGATAACTTATCTATCCCTTATTTTAATTTCTGAAATTTGACAATCCTAATTTTTCTTTCCGTTAGGTTTCCACCTTTAGGTAACCAACTTTTGACTCCGCCCAGCCGGCATCAGTTCTCTATGTGCCTGGGCTGAAAAATAATCCAGACACAAATACGAACCAATGAACGATACTATAATTGGATGTAAAACAAAAGCTGGTTCTGTTACCGCCTCTATGAAGCAGTTTCACTACGATTGGTAGACAAGAACAGACTAAACTATTACAAAATAATTCAGCCTTCTAGAGGAAGGTGTGAAGAATTATTTGTATGTGTTGTTAAATTGGACGACATTTGTATGAGAGCTTTCATCAGCGACATGGCAATAATGAAATGTATATAAATAAAACGATAGGATGGAATAAAAACAGAAGTTCTGAGTTGTGATGTTGCCCTTCGGTAGTTCTGACGTATTTTGGGGGAGGTGAAGTACCCTGTCAATCCAGTAGCTAGAATTATGCTCAAAAACAGAGCAGGTTATGCTAGCAGAGGGAAGAGTAGGTTATCAGTACTAACGTAAACAGCTGTGTTCCATTATGGGCCACATTTTATACACGTCAGTGTAAAGTCAGTACACGGAAACGTCCCAATGCTTCTGGTTTAGTATAGTGTTTTTCTTTATTTAATGTTGGTAGAAACTCCTTATCATCTGTGTTCTACACCAACTAATCTCTTACTGGTTTGAATTTAAATCCGACACACACGCATTAGCCTATGAACAAAGGTCAGGCCTAGGTGAACGGTGAGATGGGAGGAGTACGAAAACATTTCACATAAAGGAAGGAAAAGGGGGAGTAATACAACCATTAAGTGGGGTGCTAGAACCATGTACTGAGTGCCGGATGGGCTTGGCAGAGGCAGTTTAGTATTTCCCTACTAACATAAACCACCGTGCATTATTTCGACACGATTCTACCGTGGTGTTGTGTGGTCAAGTATGACACTATCAGGGCGGATATACCTTAGATGCAAATGCTCACGAATGTCTATTTTGTTTATCGATAGAACGATAATGGTCGAGATTTTTTTACCGTTTAAACATTTGCAAGGCCAAACCACGTTCAGCGTGATTCAAACAATTTAATACGTGTTTATAGAGAACGTTAGAACTCGTGTTTTATTTTAACATTATCAAAGAAACAATGTAAATTTGCAAGAAACTGCAAAGAATATTTTCTTGTCTCAGACCACCTCAATAAGTATTCAGCTGAATATTAAATCTGTAACTGTTATGTAGGGTGGAAGATTGGATTTGAAGCATCATGCAAATTGTAACAAACATAAAAGTAGTGTTTACTGACAGATGCATATCAGAAAAGTCTCCTTGTGCCTTCAGACTCCTTAGAATATCAACATATATTAGCAATAGAGGGTCCAATGTCATTCCATTTGATGGAACATCACTTGAGCTATTGTTCTAATGGATTCGATCCAATATACAACTACATAAAACAATTTATTTATTCGAAAATTGCTCACAATAGCAACACAAATGAAATTTTATAAACTAATGACAGTGCCAATGGAAGTGAAAATTGGGTTATGAACAGGATAGACGAAAAAACAATGAAACAGCAGAGATTAAATTCCTAGAATAGTAGCTGGATATACTCTTCCAGACAAACAAACGAATTAAGGGAAAACGGTTTTATATATAAGTATATAATTTAAATGAAGAAACCTGATGTGTTACACTCACAAGACTTTCTCTACTCTTGTACAAACTATTTTTACAAACTCTTATTCTCCATCTATTTCATATTAATCGAGATAAACATTTACAAAAACGATCTTTTGACATGCAAAGAGAATTACATTTTACACATAGCGACCAGTTCTAAAAATATTTCACCATCGCTTAAGGCGTACTATGTTCCCCTTGTTTTGTGTTTGCAAGGGCAATATAGAAATACAGTAGCCTTTAAGCACATACATATCTCTTAATAGCTGGTTGCTAGGTGCAGCACCATTCTCTTTGCCACAGATTAAAACTCTTTGCAATTCCAAGACAAAAAAAAATGAATAACGAATTCCCATTTGAGAAAATAAGTATTGAAAAATTTAAGGGAATAACAGGCAATATCTCGAAAATGGTTCACTCAACAACAAAAAATGTATGACATAAATTGTGTATTTTAATGCGATCTACATTTTTTGTGTAGTAAAATTTTGTCCATCTCTATGGTTTACCAGTTATGCAAAAGTCGTTCACAATGAAGAATACTTTTGGAGACATTCCCAGGAAATTCAAAATATACATTTTATTTGTCATGAAAATATCTTAAACATATGATATTTTAATCAAAATCGTTAGAGCCTTTTTTGAGAAAATTAAAATTTTAAAAAATGTTCCATGTAAAGGGTAATCTGGGGTGGGGGATTTTCTTGAAAACCATCGTGTCGCATCTCTGGAAGATACTGGACCTAAATACCAAGTTTGGTGTATATCCGACTGTTCGTTTCTGAGTTATGCTGTTCACAGAGACACACACACGGACATGTTTATAAAAATGTTTTTTTTTAATTCAGGGGTTCTCTAAACATATATTTCCGGTGAAATCTCGGTATCGAATTTTTGGGTGGAATACAATACTTCCCCTACTTACTATACGCAGTAGAGAAAGTAAAAATCAATGAAAATAAAAATATATACCAACATATATTAAGGATAAAGGAGGAAAGAATACCAAAAATTGTATTAAATTATAAATCTAGAGAATATCGCCAAGAACAAGATGAAGCGATGTGTATAATTGAAAATAGAGCAGGTGGACACGTCTGTACTTTGTGGAGGAAGAAGAAAAAGAAGAAAATTGCTCAAAAATTATCTTTCGAAAGAATCAAGTATAAGGCCGTTCTCAATAATACCATAGCTTCATATTGAAGGGGGTTAATTGTTGCTGTGATTGCACATTTACTTCCCTTGCTGCGATAAAAGTTTGAATATACGTTGATTCATATTGGTTTTCACAATTTTCAGTGTTTATATTCAGACGGTAACAATTAAGGTGTGTAGATATTTTATTTTTACCACTTAGAGCAGAAGTATTACCAGAATCTACGTCACACAATACGTAATTTGGTTTTCCTGGTGAGTATTTTCAGTACCTACAGGATTGCCATTGTGTACCGCAGTTACTGTTATTTCTTCTTCCTAAGGTAGCGGCATATTTCACACGATGTAACCTCTTCTTCCGGATGTCCACTCGCTGTGGAGTCAACACAAGACTTCTCCAATTTTCTGCAGTTACAACACTCGCTGTACATCACAGCATTTGTCAGGAACTGGCTCGGAGAGCAGCAGTTTTGTCGTACCAGAAACGCACTTGCGTTCACTTATATAGCCGCTGGAAATTTCCAAGAACGTTCTATAAGGAAAGCTTCCAGAAGATTCTGATTATTTGAGGATAGCGCTTGCGGTGTTTACGTTGGGCGAGAGCGCTGCTTATCTTTGTTTATCTCTACAACTGCCCGGCGTTGACCTTCTGAAGCTGCATCAGAATATATTCTATTTTTATCAAGTATAGTCGGAAATTATTAATATTTATTACTTTTTTGTATTAATTACGTTTGATTTTGGTATATAAACACATGATTCAGTTTAAATCGTGGCTTTTGACTAAAAAGTGATTCAAGTACCCGTTTATATCAAAAAATTATTACTCTAAGAGTGAAGGAATTTCAGAAGCATAAAAATACACCCAGAAAAAACAATAACTCATATTATCTGAGGAAATGATAATGATAATTTAATCCACAATTATAATCTTCATTCCAGTTTTTCGACAACTACTCCTTAGTACTAATATGTATTAATCAGAATACTATAATAGCATCCATGAAATACACAAAGCTATAGCCTCTTACATAATTATACATGTTGGTAATTAAATCAGCATATAAGTTTGGCTATTCACTGCCTTTGCGTTAAACGCATCAGTGGAAAATAATTTTACTGATGATGCTAATCTGAATTTCTCAATTGGATTTTTATGTTGATGCTTAATGACAAGAGAACTCGATAAAATCAGTGGTGTATAAACGCTCATCCTTTCCAATGATTATTCCATGCTATTGTGATATTCCTTATATAATTAAAATAAATGACCACTAAAAGAAGAATTATTTAGTGCGTTTGAATTGAAGTGATTCATTAGCATTTTAGCAATTTTAATGCAGAATCTCTCTTCAAACCAACGCTTTGGATTTGAAACTGTCGCTCTACGTATATTAGAGATTTTTTAGACATATAGTTATCTTTGCAAGATTTAATTTACATTCTGGTTTTAGTCAGCATGCCAGATTGTTTTTAATTAGATAATGTACATTTATGAAATTTCAAACACTCTGATTTGTGCTGTACAAGGTGTCCATTTCTCTTGCGTAACTCAGATAATTTTTATATTTGAAATCGTATTCGAAATATTTTGTACTTTCTCTACTACGTATGGTAAGTAGCTAAGTATTGTATTCCACCCAAAAATTCGATACCGAGATTTCACCGGAAATATATGTTTTGAGACCCCCTGAATCCAAAAAAAGCATTTTTGGAAAAAGTTTGTTTGTGGGTGTCTGTCTGTCTGTTTGTGTGTCTGTAAACAGCATAACTCAGAAACGAACAGTCGGATAAACACCAAACTTGGTATTTAGGTTCAGTATCTTCCAAAGATGCGACACGAAGGTTTTCAAGAAAATCCCCCACCCCAGATTACCCTTTACATGTAACATTTTTCGAAAATTTTAATTTTCTCAAAAATGGCTAACGATTTTGATTAAAATATCATATGTTTAAGATATTTTCATGAGAAATAAAATGCATATCTTGAATTTTCTGGGAATGTCTCCAAAACTATTCTTCATTGTGAACGATTTTTGCATAACTGGTAAACCATAAGAGATAGGCAAAAGTTTACTACGCAAAAAATGTAGATCGCATTAAAATACACAATTTATGACACATACATTTTTTTTTGAGTGAACCATTTCGAGATATTGCTTGTTATTCCCTTAAATTTTTCAATACTTATTTTCTCAAATGGGAATTCTTATTCATTTTTTTTGTCTTGGATATGCAAGGAGTATTAATCTGTGGCAAAGAGAATGGTGCTGCACATAGCAACCAGCTATTAAGAGTAATGTCTATGCTTAAAGACTGCTGTATTTCTATATTGCCCTTGTAAATCTATATTCCCCTTATATCTATAAGAAAATTAGCAATAATATAGAGTCTGCAAATGTTTATCTCGATTAACATGAAGTAGATGGAGAATAAGCGTTTGTAAAACTAGTTTGTACAAGAGTAGAGAACGTCATGCGAGTGTAACAGATCAGATTTTTCAATTACCGCCGTTACCTATGAATTGCGCTCCTTAAGAAGGGTTCAAAAAATATCGTAAAGCTACCATTCGAAACGATTATACAACGAATGATGAATCATGTCAGCATGTTTTGTTTCCTTACTTAAACGTCCTTCACGCACACTGTCGTGCATAAAATGTGGCTCATTCCCCTAGATCGCCATAGTGTTTTTCCCTCCGTAAGGTTTCCTTCAGGTAACCTACTTTTAACTCCACTCAGCCTGTATCAGTTCCCTATGTGATTGGCCTAAAAAACAATACATGTTCATACAACCAGCCAATGAGCGATGTTTATAATACATGCGCAATGAAGGGGTGGTTCGGATACCATCTTTATGAAAGAGTTTAGCTGCAATTGGAACTTAAGAAAAGGCTACAACAATTACAAATAATTCGACCTTCTAAAGGAATAGATGAAGAATTACTTATATGTATGGTTAAACTGAACCAGAGCAACCATATTTACATATATGAGAGCTCTCATCAGTGACATGGAGACGACGTTTAAAATTGTTGCTGCCACTAAACGGCAATAACGAAATTGGCATCAACAAAACGGTAGTGTAGCATGAAAGTGTAAAGTTTAAGTTGTAATCTTACCCTTCGGCAGTTCGACAGTTACCATGTCAATCCAGAGACTAGAATTATACTGAACAATATGAGCTGACACACGCATATGACTTTCTCTATCCAGTATCGTTTATTAGAGGGAATACGAACTATTCTAATGAAGCTTATTTTCCTACCTACCACGTTTTAATCCAAATAAACCTTTGCAGAAATAGCAGCAATAGCTACATTTCATTATAGATACAAAGAGAACAGCGATAATAAAATGTTATATGCTGTCTTAAAATTCCTTACTGTTTCCATTCAATCGCGAGAAACAACTGAATGTTGACAGGACTTAAAAGAATGACCAAATAATGAACAATTCGAATCATTAATAACGGATATCTCAGAAACGCTTTGTGCCACAAAAAATTTATTTGAAATAAATTCTGAGTTTGAAACGTGTTTTTCTAACCCAAGAGGAAATTGATTGAACGAAGGAATAATGGCAGACTTGTACTTAAGAATATATTACATAATTAGCAAGTCGAATTTCTTTCGTTTAATAAATGTGCATTCAATACATACACAATTACCTTTTTAGAAACCCTTATTCTTTCACGATTCTTTACATGTTAACGGCTTCAATACATTAATTAAATTACGATAATTACGTACTTGCTTCCTGCTATCACATTTAACGATATCTTTGAAATCTAAACCCCAATAAATGTATAGTTCGGACGACCAACCTTTCCCCGGTGAATAATTGCAAAAGAGAATTTTGAATCAGTTAAACCAAAACAGAATTTATAAATACCGCCCGGAATGCCTTCTGTCTAAACGCTGTCCTGCTGTTTCGCTCGTGATCTCTCTCGCCGTCGAAGAAAGACTAATCAGCCTTGTGGAGTGCACATTGAGGAGAGCTGCAACTAATCCGGCGCCTGCGCAGTCGACGATCACCATCGCCTGATGTACTACACAACTCAACTTAACTGCGCGCTTTCTTCTTGTTGTCGTCTCCTTGACAAGCCACTACCATAGTCGTTTCACTTCTGTTGCCATACATGTCAATCTTCCTTTAGTGGAACCCGTCATCGCCTAGAGTAGGTTTCTCCGGGGAGGGTCAATTTGGCACAAGTTTTAAAGACTTCTACAGTTTTTGTGTAGTACGTTTTCGTCTATCGCTTAACGTTACACAAGAGTATCCAAAATTCCTTCTGAATGAAAGCACTTCACAGCCTATCTCCAGAAAATTCAAGCTATACGTTTTATTTGTGATGTAAATATGTTCAATTTGTGATATTTTTAATCAAAATCCTTAAGAGCCATTTCTAGAAAATCAAAATTTTCGAAAAACATTCCATGTAACGGATAATTAGGGTGGAAAATTTTTTGAAAATCTTCGAGTCGTATCTTTGGAAGATACTGAACTTAAATACCAAGTTTGGTACTCATCCAATTTTCGTCTTAGAATTATGCTGTTCACACAGACAGACACATTGGCAGACACACACTTGGACTTTTTTCTATAACTTTGATGTGGTACATTCATATGACCTTCTCTGCCCTCTATCTTTATTAATGGGTATAAAAATAATTCTTACTAAAGCTTATTATTCTATCTACTACATTTTAATCCAAATAAACCCTTGCAAAAATACTACATTACACATTTCGTTATAGATACAAAGAGTACAGCGATAGTCAAATGTTTAAGAACTGGACGCTATATGCGGCCTTAAATTCCATACTGTTTCCATGCAATCGTGAGAAACAACTGAAAATCGATGAGAGTTTAAAAGAATGACAAGTATTTAACAATTCGAACATTTAATGACGAATATTTCAGAAATGGCTTATGCTACAGAAAATATAAATTGTGTGTTTTAAAGAGATCTATACTTTTTGTATGATACCTTTTCGTTTATCGTTTAACGTTTAGCAGTTATACAAGATTATACAAAATTTCTTCTGAATGAAGAGGACTTCACAGGCAATTCTGAGAAAACTCAAGCTATACATTATATTTGTCATGTAAATATCTTTAATATTTGATATTTTAATCAAAATTGTTAAAGCCACTTTTAAAGAATCAAAATTTTCGAAAAATCTTAGTGGGGGTGATATTTTGTTTAAAATCTTTGTGTCGCATCTTTGGAAGGTACTGAACCTAAATAGTAAGTGTGGTGTTTATGCGACTTTTCGGTTTTGAGTTACGCTCCTCACAAAAACACACACTCACATGGACCCTTAGATTTGTTTGGATTCTGGGGGCCCTAAAACATGTATTTCGGGTGACATTTCAGTATCTAATTTTTGGGTAGAATGCAATACCTTCTCTACCTACTATGTATGTGATAGAAAAAGTAAAGTAAAAAGATTTTTCTTATCAGTCGAAATAAGGTTAGTTGACGTACACAAGATAAAGGTCACACCCTGCTTTATTCTCAGATATTTGTATTCATGGAGAATAATAATACTAACAGTATGAGGAACAACGCGATTTTACAGCATACAAAGCGAGGCGCCAGTTGGGTAAGTTTGGAAACCAGTGTTTCAGAATAACAAATGAAACTAGAACAAACGGAAGTCGGAAGTAACAGTAGACAATCGCTGCCATCATGTAAAGGAGAGCTCGTCTCCAGTTTTAAGGGGTAGATATGGATTTTTGGGGGTTTTCAACTGTAACTACCTACAGAATAATGAAGCTCTGAGTCTACAGCAGCAGTGATAATAAAGGTAACAGTTTCCAGTTAGTTTCTACAAAGATTAGCAGTATTTGCCTTACAGCAAAAGTTAATATAATAGTGAACCTGTTTTTATAATTTAACAGTTGCGCATATACATTCGTGTTGCTGTATTTCTAGCTCACAAATGGAAGCTATAAAACCAATTATCTCCCCAAAATTATACGAGAGCTGTCCAGAAAGTAGCCTCCAGTTTGAAATAAACATGGAACTGGTATAAGTATAAACGTTTTATTATGTAATCTGAAAACTACAGCTTTTCTCTATTTTTTCGACATAGTCTCCAAACAGATTCAAGCATTTGACATACCTTTTCACAGTCTTTGAAAATTCTGCATAAAATTCTGCCACCTGTGGACTAAGCCAACATGTCAAGGCGTTTTGAAGCTCTTCGTCATTGCCAAGACGCTGAGCTGCAAACCACATTTTCATGTACGAGAACAGATGGAAGTCGCTAGGGGTCAAGTCCGGGTTGTACGGAGGATGGTCAAAAACGTCCCATTTGGACTTGGCCAAAAGCTCATTTGTGTTGTTTGCTATGTGAAGGCGAGTGTTGTCATGCAAAAACTCATTAGATGTCAGAATACCACGATGTTTGTTTTGCTCTTCTTAGCTTTTTCACACTTCGCACTGATTGTTATTTCGGCGTTCATGTTGTTAGGTTATAACTAGCAAACACACGACAATACGATGCTCCACCTTGCAAAGATAGAAGCGTAGTAAACCACTGCGCACGCTGATGCCGAAATAGCTGTGCCACCCCACTACCCCTCGTGCTATGCATAAACGGAGGTTACTTTCTGGAAGCCCTCGTAAAACAATGAACAAATCCAGTGGTAGATCTGCACCTAGCTATCTGTAGCAGCTCAGGCGGGACTTAGCAAAGAACAAGCTCTTGTAATTGAAACCAATGAAGGAATGCCAATCAAAGATACCGAACGGGAATGCTCAGACAGTAACGTCTGTGGACTGCATTCGGATGTCGTGGGTTCGATTTCTGTGTCCGGCCTTCCTACCCATGAGTCTTTTCCCCCAAGTCCTGTCCCTCCATTTCATCTCCATTCTCGTTTCAGTTCACCTTTCCTCTGCTTTGTTTCTTTCAGGGTTGCAAGTGTCGGCGGGAGGTCTCGGCGTGTGCATTACAGGGGTAAAGGATGCTATGAGTAAACCGGACTGCGAGTGGTCTCCGGGTCCCGAATGAGTAAGCCCACAGAGGGGGGGGGACCCGACTGCACCAGCCAGCACCCAGGGAGTTCGGATCTGTAAATGGTGGGGACCCTGCCCTTTGCCTCTTGTGCCTCCTGCCCAGCCGCCCTCCTCTCCTCTCGCCACATCTCTTCTCCCCGTCAGGGACCTAGGCACAAACAATCTGCGTAGGTGGAAGTGCTAATTCCCCCTCTGCTTCTCGTGCTATCCTGTCCTATCCAATCAAAGATTACATATTTTGATGGATAAACTAACTCAACCTAGGAACATCCAATTTTAGAATATGCAGTTACTTAGCTAATGAAAATATCATCGAAGAACAGGCTTCTAAACAAACCAGGCTCTCTATGTAAACAATGCTTTGTTCTAGAAATAAGGCCTCTTCTGAATAAAAACAAGAGCCATTTCTTCAATGTACATTCTGTAATACCCAAACATGTAATCAAGAACGCCCAATGATACACGACATTAAGACAATATCCTCAAAATCACTCATCGGGGCGGAAATTTCAGTTTCCGGCCACACTCATATTATGAACCTTCCTCACCAGATGTACCTACATAACACCTGACGATTTCAGTAAATTACCCGAGAGCTTACAGATCAAGTATGATGGCATTCCATTTTCTATATACCTTTCTTCTAATAACGCCGTTTATTTTCTCTGTGAAATGTTCAAGAATTGTCCTTGGGGCTTTTCGGAGAAATACTTACAAATACCATGCGTTTCATTTATAGCCGGGCCATAGATCGCGCATACGAGGGCGACACTGACAATTTTTAGAAAATGAAACAAAGATAAGCTTTAAAAATTTAAATTATTTTTTTAAATATTCCCATATAACATCAATAAAATTTTGCAATCCATAAAACCAGTCCTTAAAGCAATGATGCCAGTCTTCCTGAGACACTTCAGAAAGCAGGTTTTTATCTATAGTGTTCCACTGCCTCATCTGATGACTAAAAAGTGAAACCACGCAGTTTGTCTTTCATTTTTGAAAACAAAAATAAATTACAAAGTGCTAGGTCAGGGCTGTATGGTGGAGGGTCCATGGTGCTGACCTTTAGGGATCCAGATACTCGATTGTTAGTTTTGCTGTTTGCGACGATGCGTTGTCATGATGTAACATTATTTTTCCTTTTGGGTTTTTTCACGAACTTTTCAAACATTTGTGTACTAATCGGCACTAACGGTACGTCATCTTTTAATGCTATAGTAGCAATATGGCTCGTTTTAGAAAAACTAGAACCATCAGCCAGCACTGCAATTTCGTCGGACCTTTGTAGGCTTAGGTTCTGTTCGAAAGACCCATTGAGCCCACTGAGTTTCGTTTTCAGGATCATAACAATAAATTCAAGATTCCTCACCAATAATGACATTGAAAATCAAATTTAAAGTGCCGCCGTGGAATGTTTCCACAGTTTTTCTACATGAATCAATGCGTTGTGAGGCAGTCTTTTTAACATTTAAATGATTTCAGTCAAATTATATAATATGTAAATTCAATAACAGCCCGTCTTAAAGCAATATTGTATGTAATAATTTGTAAAAATGTATGTAACAGTCATTGCATATGCTTATATTATTTTAAACATGTTCAATAATGTTATGTGAATATATTACGTAATTTAATAATGTAGGAGCTGTGAGAAAAAGGTTAAAAGTTGCTAACAATGAGGTAACCTTAAGGCAATAATGAGTTTGAGAGGTTAAATCTTACTTGTGATTCTTGGAAGCATTAATGTAATTTTAGTGACAGTTTATAAAAATAGCCAAACAACCAGAAAAAGCTTTAGTTAAATGCAGGTATTCTATTGGAGTAAAAATACCAATCAGAGACTTGAAATACAGAAATTTGCAAGTTTTAGACGGTAGAAACCAATTCAGTTGCCTCCAAACAGTGCTCATAACCAGACGTGTTGCTTCTAGATAGTGCTCATAACCAGACGCGAGATGTGTCCACGAGAAATTAATTACGTATTTGTGTGAGACGAAAATAGTATACGTGTTAAAAAGTGCAAGTATTAAATAAAAGAATCTCACAGCTCTCTCGATACCAGTGAAGTGCTATTTAATTTGTGTCAAGGATTAATAAAAAGGAGTAAATTAAAACTTAAAATCTGTGTAAGCCTACATTCTTGTCGCATCACGCCCTGCCAAGACTTCCATATCTCTAATAATAATAATACTGACGCAGCCGAGGCAAAAATAAATATAATATTTAAAGAAACAGTTTAATTACAAAGTTAATTTTTTTTAAATTTGGGGAAAAGGCCACCTAAAAATACATTTGTGGCGAAGGCTACTGGAAACTGTTTATTATAGGTGCTGTTGCAACTACTACAAGTTCGGCTCCCCAACAGTTGAAAATATAAAACAACTCCTTCAATACAAACTACTTCAAATTGACGCCCAAAGCGTGGTAAAAAATAACGTAACAAACCATCTACTACAAATTGACGCCCAAAGCGTGGTGCAAACAACGAAACAACACAACACTTCTTCAAATTGGCGCTCATACGTGGAGCTAAACAAACCATCTACTTCAGTGGTTATTTTGATCGGGAATCCATCGACAACATATTTTCCTCGCGTTTAATTGTTGATTAAAACGTTTTGTGTTTGACTCACTCCAATGTCGCCCAAGTAAATCTGTAAGATGTTCTTCGATTTTCTTCAAACATTGCTCGAAAATCAGCAATATTTTCATCAGTAACAACAGTTCTTGGGCGTCCTTCACGAAATTCGTCACTAAGAAAAATTCAATCTCCTTTGAATTCGGTGTACCAATTATAAATTGTTACCTTAAATGGGGCTTCTTCGCCAAATACATTTCTAAGCCGATCTTCACATTGTTTAGGCGTTAATGACGATTCAAAATCGTTAAAAACCATAGCCCGGAAATGTTCTCTAATTAAATTCATTTTTGTATGAACACAAAGTATTTAAATGGTGATAATGAATAAATTATTACAGAAATTCCGACAAACTACGCGGCAATCAACTCGCAGGGCATTAGAAAATAGCTGTCAGATATAAAGAAATTTAATTTGTTTTTAGAAACATGGTGTTCTTAAAACTTTCAGTATGCGAAGTTCGCTTTCACTGCAATGACCTCGTATTTTTCAACAGCGCATTAGAGGTGGGCTACGCTCAAGGGTACGTTTATCAGCTGTGCTATGCTCTGTCAGTTGGTGCTTCGAGCTGTAAAGACTAGAGTTTGTTTATTGTGCATCTCAAAAAGTTTATTGAGAATTGTGTGTGAATTACATTAAATTATTCTTATTAGTTCACTGAAACGGTGACGAGAAATTCACGCTTGAACAAAAAAATTTTATATATAGGATAATACGTAAAAACCGAGTCGTGTAGACAGGTGTGTCGACAATTTATGAAGATTCCTGGTATTCTATTTCGAGACAGACTGTTAAATGTCTGGTATTTAAGTTTAGGACAACGGGAACCTAAGAAGTAAAAAAGAGATATTCTAATAGAGGAAAAAAAATGTGTTCATGAATTACAACCTTGTGACGACAAAGGATGTCAGAAATGCCTCAATTCAGATGGACACTACTTTCAACACAACTTATAACAAGGTTAGGTCATTATAGTGCATGTTACTGTCACTCGTGAGTAAATAATGAAGTTTTAGAACGAAAATCCCCACAGTCCATGGTCACAAACGTAAAATTTCATCCTTCGCGGATCAAGTGAAACTAACTAATGAAAACAAAGCCCCTCTACATTCACATTCTTCGTATGCATATCAAGATACTTGAGAATATGAACTGAACCTCCCCAAATATCTGTACGAAAACAAGTACAAATGTTTTCCCATGAAATACGATGTATTATATTGATTCCTGAAACTAACAGTCAGTGACTTTTTAAAGAAAATAACAATTTTTAAAAAAAATACATTTTATTTCTCAGCATAGTCTCCTTTCAATTCAATAGACGTTGTCCAACGTTTCTCCAATTTTTTTAACGCTTCCAAAAAAATTATTTTTCGAAGTCTGCAAAATATAAGGTTGTTTCTGCCACGATGTGTTTACTGGACCTGAATTTCTTCCCAGCGAGTCAATTTTTCAGGTTTGCGAAGAGTAAGAAGTCGCTCGGAGGCAAATATGTGGAATATGATGGGTGAAGTAGCAGTTCGTAGCCCAATTCCACAAATTTTGCGATGGCAGTGGCTGACTTGTGTGCAGGTGCATTATCCTGGTGAAAAAAAAACTCTGCCTTCACCAAATGGGGTCGTTTAACAATTCCTTGTGAAACTGATCCAACATTGCGGCATAATATGAACCTATGATCGTTTTACACGTTTCCAGGTGGTGGATGTCTATCACACCTTGTGAATCCCAAAAGCAGCTGCCATGCTTTTTCCTGTCGAACGGAATGATTTTTCGCTTTCTCTGGAGCAGGTTCGCCGAAGGAAATCCACTGCTTTTATTGTTGTTTGGTTTCAGGTTGATATTAATGGATCCAAGTTTCATCAACCGTGATATAACGCCGCAAAAACTCATTGGGGTTGAGCTGGAACATGTTCAAACATTCCCTGTGAAACGGTCACACGATTCCGCTTGTTCGCAACTGTGAGCAATCGTGGCACCCATCCAGGTTTCTCATACCGAAAACTTCGTGCAGAATGTTATACACCCGTTAACTCGCGATATTTACGCTCTTGGCTATCTTATGGATTTTTACTCGGTGGTCTACCAACACAATATCGTGAACTTTGTTCACCATTTCTTCTATTTTGACCTCAACCGGCCGTCCTGTGCGCACGCACCTCTTGTGCTCGAACGGCCACATCGAAATTCTCTGTGAACCACTTGTGAATTATGCCATGTGATGGAGCAGAGTTCCCATAATACTTGTTCAGCTTTTCTTCCGTTTCCTTCACCATCTTACCACACAAAGGTACTGCTTTATCAGTACACGAAATTCACTTTTCTCCATTTTCTACGAAGCAACACACATCTGCTTAGTTTAGACGCTCTCAACAATGTTCTAAGAAACAAATGACGACGAATTTCTGCGATTATACCCAGAATAGATGTAAGACTTGAGTGCAGACAAGAAACCTGTGATTAGAACGCTATCTCTCGTCAAAGTCATGGACTTATCAATCCACCCTCGTACATATACTTTCGAGAATATGAACTGAACCTCCACAAATATTTGCAAGGAAATAGTACTAGATGTTTTCCCATGAAAGACGATGTATTATATTGATTCGTGAAATTAACAGAACACGTTTAGAACCGTTTTTGAAACAAGATAAATGATGTTATAAAGTCGAGATGTCAGGTGCATTGATGTTTTGTTAATTCACTAGCAATTATTTTCAGTGAAATTATTTTCACCATTCTTTGCCTTACAATAGGCAATGAAGCGATTAAATGCTATATCATGTTGCGTAAGTACCTTAAGTGTTATTCTTTCTGCTAATCATGCAATTTCACTTCCATTTCAGTTTCTTTTCAATTCATAATTTCCGCCCTTTAATCTTTATGTAGGTTAGGTAAAAGTAACGTTTTAGATCAAAGAAAGCTGCCAATATAACGTATAGATTAACTTTGCAACGAAATGCGATAAATTGAAGTATGACGATTTGTAATGTGAGCGCCATGGAAAATTAATCATTTGAAAACATAATGAAAAGTATAATAGAGGGTGCATACATTGGTCTTAAATGTTTTACACGTTCAAACTCATACATCGCACGGGTAAGATACACCGTACTGCTTATATAATCACTGTAGTTCACATATTTCAGACTATATCCATCACTTTGAACTTTAAAGTTCGTGATGTTTACAAGAAATGAAGGGAAAATGGCATATAAACAACAAAAATCACACAAACAAATTAGAAGAAGAGAAAGAGAAAAAGCTTGTAAACTATTGTTTACAAAACCAAAAAATACACGCCCCTAAGCCACTAACCCTCCCTCTTCCATCCTTGACCCTCTTTCTTACACTCCGATCTGAGCTGCATAACCTTTTGTAAAAATGTATCAATTGCTTTCCAAAACCTAATCAAACCAAGTCGTGTTATTAAACACTAGTGCGATATTATAAATTTTAGGCTCGTGTGCTGTATGTTAGAAGTTCTACTTTTAGACCATGTCGTCTAAAAACACATTTAAATATTCATTTTGGTTATAAGAAGATTAGAGTACCCTAAAGCGATAGTCAGATTTGTACAAAGTGGATCGATGTAATACCTGTGAAATCCCATGCTTTTTGCATGACTAGCAAAAGGCAATTAGTGGCTAACCAGAAAGCATAAGCCGGGCAAACTATCGGCTAGTGATGAAAAAACTACAATAGTGTTGAATGTGTATTATAAGTTATGTGAGAAACATCAACACTTACGTGAAAGAGGTGGTGAAATTATCTTCGGAGTTCACCAGTGTTTCGAGTACAAGTATAAACAGTGCTCATAAGAAAAATCTGAAGCAGGAAAAGTATTACACCCGGGAAAAAAAACATAGCGTGTGAAATACGCGATGCAAGAATGTAACGATTTTGTGAAGAATGCAATTTGCGTAACAATGCACAATTTCGTTTTTTTTAAAAATGAGCCGCCTACAGTTAATAAAATGCGTTTCTAGAGAGCGAATAAGTATATGTTATCGCATACCTGTTACTTTCCTTTTCGCTGTTTCTTTTAGAATTAATATCATTATATGTGCAAACTTCTATTTTGTTGTAACTGTCAAACTTATTTCCTTTAACCCCTAACAAAATATGCTAGTCACCGTTTAAGTTGTCGAAATAAAGGTTCTGTCCTTTTTGTATTACGTGCAGCATGTATTCGCGACATTGTAGCGAAAGTATGACTATTTCTTACACGAATGGCAGAAGAATACATTATAATGGTGGACTGTACACCTTTTTTTTTTTTTTTTTTTGTCGCGGATCAACCTAAGAGTGAATACAGTTTAGGCAGTTCCCCGCTGACCTGTGTTTACATGGAATTGCCCTGTTGAGTTCTGCAACTCTATTAACGCACGAAGGGATATCTACACACTTGAAATAAGGCGTGGTTGGGCCATCTGGTATAACTCAGCGAATTTACTACGTATAGTAAGTAGGGGAAGTATTGTATTCCACCCAAAATTTCTATACCGAGATTTCACCGGAAATACATGTTTTGCGACCCCCTGAATCCAAAATAAGCATTTTTGGAAACATGTCCGTGTGTGTGCCTGTGAACACCATAACTCAGAAACGAACAGTCGGATAAACACCGAACTTAGTATTTAGGTTTACTATCTTCCAG
This sequence comes from Deroplatys truncata, assembly GCA_030765065.1. Taxonomy (NCBI): domain Eukaryota; kingdom Metazoa; phylum Arthropoda; class Insecta; order Mantodea; family Mantidae; genus Deroplatys; species Deroplatys truncata. The sequence continues at coordinate 55,791,283 of CM060987.1, forward strand.
AGATGCGACACGAAGATTTTCAAGAAAATCTCCCCACCCCAGACTAGCCTTTACATGGAACATTTTTCAAAAATTTTAATTTTCTCAAAAATGGCTCTAACGATTTTGATTAAAATATCGTATGTTTAAGATACTATCATGACAAATGAAATGTATATCTGGAATTTTCTGGGAATGTCTCCAAAAGTATTCTTCATTGTGAACGACTTTTGCATAACTGGTAAACCATAAGAGATAGGCAAAGTTTTACTACACAACAAATGTAGATCATGTTAAAATACACAACTTATGCCATATACATGTTTTTGTTGAGTGAACCATTTTCGAGATATTGCTTGTTATTCCCTTAAATTTTTCAATGCTTATTTTCTCAAATGGGAATTCGTTATTCATTTTTTTTGTCTTGGATATGCAAAGAGTATTAATCTTTGGCAAAGGGAATGGTGCTGCACCTAGCAACCAGCTATTAAGACATATGTATGTGCTTAAAGGCTACTGTATTTCTATATTGCCCTTGTAAATATATATTCCCCTTACATCTACAAGAAACTTAGCAATAAGATAGAGTCTGCAAATGTTTATCTCGATTAACATGAAGTAGATGGAGAATAAGCGTTTGTAAAAATAGTTTGTACAAGAGTAGAGAAAGTCATGTGAGTGTAACACATCAGATTTTTAAAAAAGCTTAGCCATGCAGACCTAATTAGACTTGTAACAGTACTTACCTTATGTGTTTACAAGAGACAGGTGTTTGCATACCAATAAGGTCCTCAGTGGTGGTAGAACCTACATACAGAAATAAACTAAGTGCCCTTCAAGAGTTGCCTTCCCAGTGGTTTTTGTTTACCAGGAGCGGCTTCTGGTGTAGTGGCGCTGTGCCATGGCACCACTATTACAAAACGAAAGAAAGAGAAGTATATAGAAAATGCTCGTAAAACAGAGCTGCAAGCCCCAAAATGCAATTCGTATAAGTCACGTGATCCGATATGCGCAGCCTGAAATCAGCAGTATCTGTTGAGTATCATTGAGAACAGTGAATTTACCCTCGAGTCTTCGTCGATCAGTGTTAATTAGTAGATCACACATTCACACTCTCATTCATGCCTCCAGATTCTGGGGAGGATAGGGAATAATCTTGGCTAGAGAAACATTCCCACCCCCAACCAGGAATCACGATTTTAATTAAAATACCATACGAAAGATATTTACATGACATATGAAATGTATATGTTGAATTTTCTGGGAATAACCTGTGAAGTGCTCTTCATTGGAAAGGAATTTTGTGCTATCTTGCGTAACACGTAAACATTAAGCGATAGACGAAAACTACTGCTCAAAAAATAGATCTAATTAAACACACGATTTATTTTAAATAGGGATTTTTTGTGTCATAAGCCTTTTTCTGAGGTATCCGTTCTTAAAGGTTCAAGTTGTTCATTTCTTGGTTATTTTCTTAAAGTGCTTTCAACATTCAGTTGTTCCCTTTGTATCAATAACCAAATGTGTAATGTAAATATTTATGCAAAAATAAGTTTAGTAAGAATTGTTTGTATACCCACAAATAAACGATAGGGCGTAGAGAATCACATCTATCACATCAGATTTTTCTATAAATACTTTTTTGTTTCAGGAGGTATCAAAACATGTGTTTCAGATGAAATCTCGACATATAGCTTTTGGACGGAACACACACTACTTCTACTTATTAAAAAAATCTGATGTTTTACACTCACATGACTTTCTCTACTCTTGTACAAACTATTTTTACAAACGCTTATTCTCCATATGCTTCATGTTAATCGAGATATCGAGATGTTAATCTTATTGCAAATTTTCTTGCAGATGCAAGGGGAATTGGTAGACTTGAAGCTATAGTTAAATATTTTAAGAGCTGGTTGCTCTGTGGAGTATTCCATTCACTTTGCATTAACAGGACAAAAAAAATCTGATGTGTTACACTTACATGACTTTCTCTACTCTTGTAGAAATTATATTTACAAGCTCTTATTCTCCATCTATTTCATATTAATCGAGATAAACATTTGCAAAAACGATCTTTTGACATGCCAAGAGAATTTCATTTTACACATAGCGACCGGTTCTAAAAATATTTGACTATCGCTTAAGGCGTACTATGTACCCCTTGCTTTGTATTTGCAAGGGCAATATAGAAATACAGTGGCCTTTAAGCATATACATATCTCTTAATAGCTGGTTGCTTGGTGCAGCACCATTCCCTTTGCCTCACATTAATACTCTTTGCATATAGAAGACAAAACATGAATAACGAATTCCCATTTGCGAAAATAAGTATTGAAAAATGTAAGGGAATAACAAGCAATATCTCTAAAATGGTTCACTCAATAAAAAAAATGTATATGACATAAATTGTGTATTTTAACGCGATCTACATTTTTGTGTAGTAAAATTGTGCCTATCGCTAATGGTTTACCAGTTATGCAAAAGTCGTTCACAATGAAGAATACTTTTGGAGACATTCCCAGTAAATTTAAGATATACATTTTATTTGTCATGCAAATATCTTAAATATATGATATTTAATCTAAATCGTTAGAACCATTTTTGAGAAAATTAAACTTTTCGAAAAATGTTTCATGTAAAGGGTAATCTGGGGTGGGGGATTTTCTTGAAAACCTTTGCGTCGCATCTCTGGAAGATACTGAACCTAAATACCAAGTTCGGTGTTTATCCGAGTGTTTGTTTCTGAGTTATGCTGTTCACAGACACACACAGGGCATGTTTCCAAAAATGCTTTTTTTGGATTCAGGGGGTCTCAAAACATATATTTCCGGTGAAATCTCGGTATCGAATTTTTGGGTGGAATACAATACTTCCCCTACTTACTATACGTAGTAGAGAAAGTAAAAAGAAAGAAAAAAAAGTGGAAGTGGTTTGAGTATTTCAATGGATGGATAAAAAAAGAATACTTTTATAATTCGTGATTATAAATCGCAAAACAAACGAAATGAATTTCAGAAGATCGTTATATAAACTGCGAAAAGGGAGGTTTGGTATTGAATAGTGATGATGTGCTTCATTCCAGATTTCAAGGGCAGCGTTTTGGTATTTAAGATATCCCGCGCAAATTATGTTTTCTCCGAAGTCAGAGTTGTCAATTAACACGGGTAGGACAGTAATTATTATTCGACTCCCGTTCTGCTGATTAATCTGGTCTGGGAAACGGGGCAAGAACCAACTGCAAATAAACAGGACGCCCAACTAAACCCACTAAAAGCGGTCGCTGCATACTAATCTGTAATTACTGTCCTAGTTCGCAGTACCAATGCTTCATTCCCAATGCAGGACCACCGTGTCACACTTGCAGCCAAATACCTTGTGCAGAGCTGGGTTTACATGGGTCGAGTATTCGTTCAAGTTACTTGAACTAGTGTAGGAAATGATACGGTAATTTGTATCACAAATTACTCAAATGTAAATAATTATTTTAATATGAATATGTATTTTTATGTAACATTGATTTCAGAGGTTTAATAATTGTAATTATTATTGGTAAATAATATTATATGGCATTACTGAAACTGTTAACAATAACACAAGAATGCAGCGGTGGAGTGAGTTGTTTATCAGTACCGGGAACCAGGAAGTTACGTAATGTTTCGCGCCTTTTCGGTAAAAAAAGCTTCCAGAATGTTCTCTAAAAGAAATATGTATTAGTGGTTTTCATTGGATGTTAAAATAGACGCTAATGTTGGCGCGTTTTATAAGCCAATAGCATTTCATTTATAATCTTTAGGCGTATCTTGGGGCTAGCCTATAAATAAGCCAGGTCGAGGTAGCATGTCCCCCAGTTCGGCAAGATTCTCAAAACATTATAAATCGTCCCCAGTGTTCAACAAGATTCTAAACACATAACACGTCAGCTCCCAGTTCGGCAAGATTCTCAAAACATTATAAATCGTCCCCAGTGTTCAACAAGATTCTAAACACATAACACGTCAGCTCCCAGTTCGGCAAGATTCTCAAAACATTATACATCGTCCCCAGTGTTCAACAAGATTCTCAACACATAACACGTCAGCTCCCAGTTCAACAAGATTCTCATGTCGGTCTCTCAATTCGTAAAGTTACGCGCAGCAGAAGTACGAGAAATTTTATAAAGTATTATACAGTTGAATATATAAAGTTGAAGTACGTGAGTTAAAAGTGATAAGCAGTTATTATAAACAGTTTCAGTATGGCGATTATCTAGATAAATCTGTGAAAGTGTTCGTGAACGTGTTCTGCAATAAAGATTATAAAACCAATTTCTTCGTCAATATCATTTCTAGACAAAAGATTCCTTTCCGCTTCACACCCTGCAAGATAAACATGTTAGATCCCAAACAGCTGGCCGGCGGACATTTAAAATAAATTATTTAAAAAAAACTGATACAAATTGCTACGCCAGAGGGAACTATGGACCAGACCAACGAATGACGTCACACAAGATGGCTTCGCGTGAAGTAAACACATATTTGCTCTCGTAAATTGGCTTCCACAACGTGGTGCTATAAACACGTAAAATTGCTATTGCAAATTGGCTCCCATACGTGGGGCAATTAAAGTTATGTAAACAAACATTTATTTGCAACAAACAATTAGCTCTCGCAGAAATCAACTGCTCAAGTAGTGAAGGTCATTCAAGAGAATTTACGTTTGTTCAGTTGTTTTTATACAATGTTTTCTCTCACACTGTGGCCACCGAGAGATGACTCGTGTGCCGGGCGCTGCAGCTTTGACTCCGGCTGAAACAGCTATAATATCCGTGCAACCGCCTCGTCGCCACAGGAGGCATCAGGCCGCAAGCAAACAAACCACAGAGACCCAACCCACTACTGGAGTTGCCAGTGAGAGCTATGAAGGACGCTTGCAACCAGGCAGCCCTCTAGCAATCCTCTTTCCTTGCAGCAAGCATCCACACTATCTGTCCGGCACCGCCCCACACCACAAAACCTAGCACACCTGAAACATGAGAAAGAAGCGGAATGAAAGGGAAATGAATGAAAGGAAATCGTGTTAGAAGTAAAATTACCCCGGTATTCCCCTATCGACCAGGGAAAACCACAGAAATCTCTAGTCGTAGTGGGCGGGAATGAACCCGCGCCTCTTGAATGCGAGCCTTACATGTTACTGCGGAGTCAGCTCTCTTAGTCTTCATACGAGATGGTCCAACCGCGTCGTATTTGACGTGTGCAAATAACCCTTCGTGCGTTAAAATAGTTGCAAAACTTAACGGGGCAATTCCAAGTAAACACATTCAATGGGAAACTGGCGCGTTAGCGCCCTAAAAACCAGCTACTACTACTACTACTACTACTACTACTACTACTACTACTACTACTACTACTACTACTACTACTACTACTACTACTACTGCTGCTGCTGCTGCGGTTCTCAGAAACGTCCATATGGATATACGGAGATGGTTGAAATATCCTATCAATCAACAGGGGCAAAATTTCCAACAGCTATTCAATAAGCGAAGTCAGAATAATAGTACCGTTAGATGATGATAATAAGAAGAGTAACAATAAAATTCATAATGGCAAGCGCAAAAATGGCAGTGAAACACTACATGCTCTGTTTGTTGCTTATAGTCGTAAAGTTAGACAAGAAAAGCGTAAACACGATTAAAAAAATAGCTATGGACGGATACGGCTAGGACAAACAAAGACATTTTAATTATTTGTCAGTCTAAAGTCTCTGTAACTGAAGTGGAAAATATTCTAAAACCTTTCCGGTCTATTTTTGTCTATACCTTTGACAGTACAATCTAGTGCAAGGGTCTATTATCACGGACTGTACACACTATTTCAACTCTGTGAACTGTCTCTCAATGAGGGCGATCCACTCATTGTCTTTGTTGATAAGCAAGAGGTGTAGAACGAAGCTCGGCTGCCCCATAGCTGAGTCGGTAGAGCATATGCCTGCTGTGCGATGAGTCCCGGGTTCCATTTCCGGCTTGGGGAGGGAATATTTCTCAAGCCAAGCTTAGTCCCTATCTTCCCCAGAGTCTGGAAGTATGAATGAGAGTGTGAATGTGTGTGGTGTATGTGATCTAATGATTAAAGCCGAAGATTTTCTAGATACCCAAAGACAAGCGAATACGATAACACCATTCCTATTGGCAATAATATGTTCCAAAGGAAAGGCCGCCGATAAGACCATTTAGGTTAAAGAATGGAACTTGAAAAAAACAAAGAAGAAGAAGCTCACACTAATTAGTCAGTTCCCCACTGATCTATGTTTACATGGAATTGCCCTGTTGAGTTCCGCAACTCTTTTAACGCACGAAGGTGAAATACGGTGTGGTTGAGCCACCTGGTATAACTCAGCCAACTTATGGGGTAATCTTCTCATACGTTCATTTCAATTTTTAAAAAAATTCAATCACGCAGACCTAGATATACTTGTAACAGTATACTCTCCTTGTGTGTTTACAAGAGGCAAACATCTGCATTCCAATAAGGACCTCCATGGTGGTAGAACCTACTTGGAGAAGTAAGCTAAGTGTCCTTCAAGGATTGCCTGCCCAATGATTGATGTTTACCAGGGGCGGCTTCTGGGGTAGTGGGCTGTGCCTTGGCACCAGTATTATAAAAGGAAAGAAAGAGAAGTGCACCGTCTTTCAAGAAAGTAAATGTACACTTTTCGCGGATCAGTATCATTTAGGTGTTCCGTGAGTAGGGGGTGTGAAAACTAAATAGACCGTAGATGTATACTGTCGTGGTCGCCATTTTAACCTGTCACTCACTTCGAAGATTTCTATCGCTATATTAACCTAGTATGGCGAAACATGGACTAAATATCGGAAAACAAGTTGCAAGTATCTTGCTACTGAGCTATTAACCACATGGCATTGCCAAGAAAACGGAAAACACGTTCTTTGCTTTTTAAGCACCATTATTCTTAGCTATCGCCTTCTTTTTGTTATTTATAATAGGTGGAGTAATTATATTGTAACTAGTAGTTACACGGAATATACCTTTTCAGTTTTATGCATTATTGCAGCGTATGTGTGTGCATTGTCGCGTCGGACACATTATTGCTGTGTATAATGATATTTTTGAAGTAATTATTTCATTTGTAACTTTAAATTCTTATCCGGCGCCGCAATTCCCTCCAATTCCTAGTCAAGGGGGATGAAGGCAAGTTGATGGAAGAGCCCCTTTGTCTGAGAGCGTGGCGTCGCCAATAGAGTCAGTCGAGTGTATATCTTCAGAGTGTGTGATTTGTATGTAGGAGTGCGTGTTGCCGTGTGTGTGCGTGAGGCATTTCCCCCAGTGTTTGTCCGTAACCTTTTGGAACCATGTAGCAGTACCAAGGTAACTTTATAATAAACCAGAGTTAAATGTGAATTCTTGTGTATTATTTATAAATATCCCACGCCCGCTTTAGCTTTGTGCAGCAAGTTCCTGGTATCTCTTGATTGCCACTGATGCTACGTCCCCCAATGTTTATGGCGGGGTATCTAAATTTAATATTTTAGCTGCAAACCTTTTGGCCTCACCCCGGTGTATAACATTTTACTCCATCGAATTATACACAATTACATTTTGCAGCTGTAAGTTTGCTTTTCTCAAGATGAGAATTTATCAGTTTCTTGTTGTTTTATGCATTAGCTTATTGTTGTGATCAGATGCATTGAATACAGCATTTAGGAGTTGGCCCCATTAAAATTATCATTCTAACACCTCGCATTTTCTTCGAAATCATGTAGTCATAACTTAGCTGCAAGAGAACTGTAAATTTGTTTAATATTGCGTCTTGCAAGCTGAAAAAATTGGAATAAAAGGTATGAGCAAATGCTGGAGTTCGAACCGTGAACCCTCAGCAAATTTGAAACAGCGTGCGTTTTACCAATGAGCTACGACAACAAATGTTACTGATAGATGTTGGTACATAGATGTAAGTTCTATTCCATGTATTTTCCGTTTTCTTGGCAATGCCATGTAGTTAATAGCTCAGCAGTAAGAGAATTGCAACTTGTTTTGTGATATTTGGTCATGTTTCGCCATACTAGGTTAATATAGCCATAGAAATCCTCGAAGTGAGTAGGAGGCTAAAATGGTGACCACGACAGTATACATCTACGACCACGGTCGATTTAGTTTTCATACCCCCTACACACGGAACGCCTGAATGATACTGACCCGCGAAAAGTGTAAAAAACTTCTTTAAAGATAGTACAGGAATTGCGCATAAAACATTATTTCGAATATGTATTCTCTCATATGAACAGGCGCGTTAAGCGGCGTGCGCTCTGCCGGTAGTTTTCTGAAGCTTGGACCAATTCTAGGTTGACACCGTAGCACTGTGTATAAGGCTACGGTGTGTGGTGCTTATGTGAGAGGTGGAACCAAGATTAATCTGACCCAGAGCTTACATTCGACCCGTTAGAACGCAGTAAAACACAGAACCTAGCGACAATGGCGGAATACATATTCCGCGCTCAACCTTCCTTTAATGCAGAGTTAAGCATTGGTAAATGTCAGCTCTATAGATACACTTAAATTAGTATACTATGCATATTTTAACTCTATCATTGAATATGGAATATTATTTTGGGGAAATTCGGTAGAAAGTAAACGAATATTCCTCATGCAAAAGAACGTTATAAGAATCATTTCCAGCACTCATAGCAGACACTCTTGCCAACATCTTTTTAGAAGACTGAAGTTATTAACCCTACCTTGCATGTATATATTTTCAATCTTAAAATTCTATGTATGCAATCGAGCCACATTTATTACAAACATGGAAATTCATGAGATAAACACTAGACAAAAGGGTAACATCCATCATCCCAGTGCAAAGCTTTCTTGCTTCCAGAAAGGTGTATATTACGAGACCATAAAAATATTTAATACTCTCCCTAATGATCTTAAGAGAAAAGTTGACAATTTCAATGTCTTTAAAACTGCTGTTAAAGAGTACCTATGCTCAAAAGCATATTATTCTGTACAAGATTATCTGAATGACAAATTATCCTGATGATAATACTTATATAGCTCTGTAAGTAGTATTAGTAAATATTAATGACAATTGCCAGTCATATTTGATGCCTGCTCTAGAATTAATGAAGCTATTTAAATTTATGTATATTAAGAACTGACAGTAAATGCTATGCATTACAAATCAAATAGAACAAAATGATCAGACGAACAAAGGTAAAATCCCAGTGAATGTTAAAATAACTGTTCTTGCCTATACGTATGTTAACCTTATAACAGTAAGGAGGTATTCAACTCTGTACAAAATTACACTTGTTTTGCTTCATTTTGTATATAATATGTCTTTATTTTATTTTAAATGTTCTGTATACTATGTAATATTTATGTATATATGTAACTTTATTGTACATTTCCCTGACACGCATATAATATGTGTCTATTTTATTTCAAATGTTCCATATTCTGTGTAATATTTATGTTTATATGTAATTTTTGTACATTTCCTTGACATGTTCTATGTTCACAAGCCTTTACGGCTGCTAGTGAACTCACAGAATACAATCTAATCTAATCTAATCTAATCTAATCTACCATCTTGCTAGTGCTGGAGCATTTAGAAACGCGAATTAATGCTTAGTTAAATCGAATACACCAAAATACCCTTATAAATAAACATACGAAACTGCCTGAAGAGACAAGACAAGTTAGGTTACATGTGAAGGCTCTTCTCGCTGTATACTTCGATTACAATGGGATAGTGCATCAGGATTTCCTACCTTATGGTCGTACGGTCAATAAGGAATACTACCTGGAAGTTATGCGCGTGTGCGTGAAGCAATCCGAAGAAAACGACCAGGATTGTGGCAAAACCACTCGTGGAATTTACATCACGATAATGCACCCGCTAAACACCTCAATGCTTGTTCGTGAGTTTTTGGTAAAAAACAAAAACCGTTATGCTGCCTCAGCCACTGTATTCGCCGGACATGACGCCCTGCGAATTCTTTCTATTCCCAAGACTGAAGAGAACTATGAAAGGACGACGTTTTGTCCACCATTGATGAGATAAAAACAGAATCGCTGAAGGAGCTTAACACCATAACGAAAAGTGAGTTTCAGAAGTGCTTCCAAGATTGGAAAAAGAGCTGGCACAAGTAGTTTATATTTGAAGGGGACAAAGTTGATGTTGATGATTAAATAGAAATTCTTTAAGTGAAAAAAAATCCCATTACTTTTGAGCACACCTCGTACATGTGGTTTTAATATAATTATGTCATTAGGTTTTGAAACTAAGAGGCATTATTTGTATATTTCACAGCAGCAGGGTGATTGGTAATAATTGATAGATTTTTAGAGAGCTGTTAAGTATTATTTCTCACGCATACACTAATGACTAAAGTGACCACTTTGAGGAGTATTTTTAACACTTAAATGATTTCAGTCTAATTATATAATGTATAAATTCAATAACAGCCCGCCTAAAAAGCAATGTGTGTATGTAACAATATATAAAAATTATGTAACAGTCATTGTATATGTTTGTATCATTGTATCCATGTGTAATAATGTTATGTGAATATATTACCTAATTTAATAATGTAGGAGCTGTGAGAATAATAGGTTAAAAGTTGCTAACAATGAGGTAATAATGAGGTAACCTTGAGGCAATAATGAATTTGAAGGTTTAAATGCTACTAGTCATTTTTGGAGCAACAATAATGTAAATTTTGAGACAGTTTAAAAATAGCCAATCAACAACCAGAAAAAGCTTTAGTTAAATGAAGGTATTATATTGGATTAGAAATAGCCAATCAGAGACTTGAAATACAGAAATTTACAAGTTTAGGCGGTTGAAATCAGTTCAGTTGCTGCAGACAGTGATTGTAACCGGATGCGAGAGAGATTTAATACGTATTCGTGTGAGACGAAAAATAAGTTTACGTGTTAAAAAGTGCAATTAATTAATTAAAGAATCTCACAGCTCTCTATATCATTGAAGTGTTATTTAAATCGTGTCAGTGGAGTGAAGATAAACTTAAAATCTGTGTAAGCCTACATTCTTGTCGCACCACAACCCTGCTAAGAGAAACATGTCTCTAACAAATACTGACGCAGCCGAGGCAAACATAAATATATAATATTTAAATAAACAGTCAAATTACAAAGTTAATATTTTTAAACTTAGGGCGAATGCTACCGGAAAGCGGGTACTATACGTGCGGTTGCAACTACTACAAGTTCGGCTCTCCAACAGTTGAAATATAATGCAACTCCTTCAATACGACCTACTTCAAATTGACGCCCAAAGTGTGGTGCAAATAACGTAACAAACCACCTACTTCAAATTGGCATTCCATACGTGAAGCAAAACTACTACTTCAAATTGGCGTCCAAGCGTGGTGCTAAAAAATTCGTAAAAATAATTTACTACTTCAACTTTTCTGTCTTTTTTTGTGAAATTGCACAAGCGCATCCTATCACCTTCTCCAGGAATTACTATGTCAAATTCGTACTGTGCTTTTTACACCTTGTATAAGAAGAGTACAGAAATAGAAATTTAGAAGAAGAATAGAACTACGTTTTAGCTCCGGAACTCATTGTTGCTTTTGTAGGAGGTATTTTCCGATAGGAGACAAAGTAAACACAAGCGATAATTAAAACCTTACCTCTTTTTACGGCGACACTCATTGTTGCTTGTAAGGAGAATATTATGAACTTTGCAAGAAGGCAATAAATAATGTTTCAGTGCAGTCACGTTCATTGTAGCGGCTAAAGAAATGAATTAAATACGCATGCAACTTTTAATAATAAACTAATAAAGAGTAATCAAAAAGGCAACAAAAGGCATTTATTTCGGCAATTATATATTTAAAAGACACACAAATAAGGTAACCAAGTGTCCTGTATTAGCCGGGACAGTCACTTTTTTACTTTCTCTACTACGTATACTAAGTAGGGGAAGTATTGTATTCCACCCAAAAATTCGATACCGAGATTTCACTGGAAATACATGTTTTGAGACCCCCTGAATCCAAAAAAGCATTTTTGGAAACATGTCCGTGTGTGTGTGTGTGTGTCTGTGAACAGCATAACTCAGATACGAACAGTCGCATAAATACCAAACTTGGTATTTAGGTTCAGTTTCTTCCAGAGATGCGACACGAAGGTTTTCAAGAAAATCCCCCCACCCCAGATTACCCTTTACATGGAACATTCTTCGAAATTTTTAATTTTCTCAAAAATGGCTCTAACGATTTTGGTTAAGTATCGTATGTTTAAGACATTTTCATGACAAATAAAATGTATATCTTGAATTTTCTGGGAATGTCTCCAAAACTATTCTTCATTGTGAACGACTTTTGCATAACTGGTAAACCATAAGAGATAGACAAAATTTTACTACACAAAAAATGTAGATAGCGTTAAAATACACAATTTATGTCTATACATTTTCGAGATATTGCTTGTTATTCCCTTAAATTTTCCAATACTTATGTTTTTTCTCAAATTTGTTATTCATTTTTTTTTTGTCCTTGTAATGCAAAGAGAATGAAATACTCCACATAGCAACCACCTCTTAAAATATTTGACATCGCTTAAACACTACCATCTACATGTACAAGAAAATTAGCAATAATAACATCTCGATTAACATTAAGCATATGGAGAATAAGTGTTTGTAAAAATAGTTTGTACAAGAGTAGAGAAAGCCATGTGAATGTAACACATCAGATTTTTTTAAGGTAAAAACGTGACGCTAAAATGTCCTTTTTTGTGGCAATGACGTATCGGCATAAAACGCCGTTAACTATATTTTTCAAAATTTCAAAACGTCCTGCTTTGCATCAGTTTGATGAAAAATTTAAAGATACTGACAAAGCAAAGCGCTGTTTATATTATGGATCGAAGACATACACCTGAAACCGTGTGGAGACTTCGTTTGGAGAGGTACACTTGCGGACCACAGTTGAACTGTGCCGGTCTGCACTATGAACGAACAAATCGTAATCACTCGTGTTTTATGTGAATGCCACAAAAACTGTAAACGCATATGCTTGAGTCAAAAAAACTCATTACAGTTGTGAGTTTGGTAGAAGACAGTAATGTGTTCTGCATTTGTGAAGTAATAAAATACAGTGAATTTTTGTAAACTGCGAGCAATAAAACACTTGAAAGTAATAATATGCCACCACCGAAAAGGAAATGTGTTTTAATAGTGACCTACAAAGGAATATTGTAAATGAATAAAAAAAATTTCTGACTCAGGTGCTCGATGCAATAAGTGTGCATCTACTTTCAGTATAAGTCATGAGAGGGGGGATCGGGTATATCACAACATATAAACAGTGAAAAACTTAAAAGGATGTTGCGTGCAAGTACTTCTTCTAGCACTAATTTATTTAAAAGTGAAAGTTTTGGTGACAAAGATATGAAATCAGCAGTTGTTGAAGGAGCGTTTGCTTACCATGCTGTCCACCTCAACCAATCTTCCAGATCAATGGACTGTACTTCTAGACTTATCCAATGTATGAGGAATAACTCCTGCGCTAATAGTTCAACAGGTTTGTTTGATTGGAGTGAATTCAGAGCTACTATACAGAGTGTATATTTATTGGTGTCATATATTTGGGGGACATTTCTTGAAATCAAAACAGTAAAAAAAACTTCATGTGAACATAGGTCTGAAAATCATCTATTTCAGAGTTACAACACAAAACCGAAAGTTACAAACATTGCTCGAAGTGGCTTCCTCTTGCTTTGATGCATGCAGCAAGCAAGCAAGTACAGGAGTCGCATAAACCAAGGACTTCAAATGTCCCCAGACAAAGAAATCCATTGGATTCAAATCAGGCCATCGAGCAGGCCGTAAAATTGGTCCCCCCTCGACCAATTCCTCTTTGCGGAAATCGATCATACAAAAACTTACGAACTATCATACTGAAATGGGCTGGAGCCCATCGTGTATATACCACATTCGTTGGATGATGTCCAGAGGCACATTATCAGTTAAGTGATGCAACTCATTTCTGAGAAACTGGTGATTGGTTTGTCCATTCAGACGCGGAGGGAAGAAGTAGGAACCAATAAGGTGATCATGAATGATTCCACCCCAAACTTTGAGAGAGAATCTCTGTTGATGGTTGTCCTGTCGTACTTCATTAAGATTTTCAAATGCCCAGTTATGAGTGTAATGAAAATTGAAGAGTAATACCAGCCTCATCCGTGAATAAGATACAGGCTAGGAAATTGATGAACACAGCGCACTGCTGTAACATGCGTTGACAGAAACGTCTTCTTGGCTCAAAGTCTGCACACGTTGAAGGTGATACGGGTACAGAATATTTTCATGCAGAATTCTCCAGATAGTCATATGACTAACTCTTTCCCTTAGAGCCATACCTCTTGTGCTTTGTAATGGGTCTGCATCCACAGCACAAAGAACTCGTTCTTCAAGCTCATTGCCTCGTACCGCTCTTGGTACCCCAACATCCCCAGTACTCCTCTCAAATGCGTCTCTCTCAACCGTTGATGAATTCTTGGAATGTTTTTACACACGGTAACTGCCGGTCAGGGTACCTTTCTGCATTAAGTTCACGTGTTCGTGCTGCATTGTCGTTTGTACGGCCATACGTGTAGTGCATATGTCTGTTCACTCACGGAATACATCTTCTTTGACCTATAAAAACGAAACGTTGATTTTCAGACCCATGTACATATGAACTTTTTTACTATTTCGATGTCAAAAACACGTCCCCCAAATATATAACACCAATAAAGATACTCCTGTATATGTAAGTTACACATTATTTATTTCCCTATTATTAGTTTCGAAAGCTTCGAATTTATGAGGAAACAAATTTATGCATTCTCTTTTGTCCCTTATTTTCATTGAGAAAAATTTAAAATGTCCCGCGTAGGTATATATAGAGAGATCGAGCACAGTTTTTTGCGTTTATATGGGAAAGGATAGGGAAAACGAGGCTAGATGCGACGGTTCAAGGAGGAAAATGCGTTTATATGGGCGAGATAGGGAATACGAGGACTGACGCTAGGCTAGTCAGATGCTAAAGGAGGGAGGGATATGCTTTATACGAGAGAGATAGGGAATACAAGGAAAGATGTTAGGCTAGACAGAGGCTGAGTAAAGTATGGTTTATATGAGCGGTATAGGATAACGATGAGAGGTGTTAGACTAGACAGGGCTTGAAACGTAGTGCACGGTTTATATGAGAGATATAGGAAAACGAGGAAAGGTGTTAGGCTAGACAGAGGTCGAGGAGTAGAGTATGGTTTATATGAGAAGTATAGGAAAACGAGGAGAGGTATTAGGTTAGGAGAATTGAGTATGTGTTTATAAGGAGAGACGAGAAAACGGTGAGAGATCCTATGCTAGGATAGACAGGTGTTAAAGTTAGGTTAGATAGGAAACCAAGGAGTGATACTCAGCTAGAGGGGGGCAGGAGGGAATACTCTTTATGAGAGGTAGAGGATCAGGGGAGTGGTGTTAGGCTAGACAGAGGTTGAGAGTAGAGTATGCGTTTATATGTATGGGAAGTATAGGAAAACGCGGAGAGGTGTTAGGCTAGACAGAGGTCGAGGAGTAGAGTATGGTTTATATGAGAGGTACAGGGAAACGAGGAGAGGAGTTAGGCTAGGCAGAAGTCGAGGAGTAGAGTATGGTTTATATGAGAGGTATAGGAACAGGAGGAGAGGTGTTAGGCTAGACAGATACTAAAGGAGTAGCAATATGGACTTATATACAGGAGAGATAGGGAATAGGAGGTGCTAGACTTGAAAGCGACTTTAGACGTGAACTTAGTGGAAAACTGTTTGATGTCAATGTTAGACCGCTAATTCTAGACATGCCCATCACGTAACCTATTCAGGGAAAAGGTGAGTTGTTCAGGGGAAAAAGGTGACTGCTCAGGGAAAAAGGTGACCCACAAAGGGAAAAAGTCGACCAGTAAAGGGAAAAACGTGACCAGCAAAGGGAAAAAGGTGAGCAACAAAGGGAAAAAGGTGACCACCAAAGGGAAAACGGTGAGCCATAAAGGGAAAAAGGTGACTGCTCAGGGAAAAAGGCGACATGCAACGCGAAAAATGTCATCAGCAAAGGGAAAAAGGTGAGCAACAAAGGGAAAGAGGTGACCACCAAAGGGAAAAAGGTGAGCCATAAAGGGAAAAAGGTGACCTGCAACGGGAAAAGCTAACCCACTAACACTAACAGGTAAGTAATTCAGCTAGTATTGCAAGAGGTTGACTGGATCATAGCAGTGTATGATTTCACAGGTAATTTAGCTAGTATCGTATGTATTTAGGCTAATTCATCTAGTATCACAGGATAGATTCCAGAGGCTAACTGTATCATGGCTCTGCATGATTTCACAGGTAATTCAGCTAGTATCGTAGGTATTTAGGCTAATTCAGCTAGTATCACAAGAGAATAGATTCTAGGGTAGGGTATAGCATAGTTTCATATTTCACAGTTAATTCAGAGGGTATCGTAGGTATTTAGGATAATTCAAGTAACATAGGTGTTTAGAGTAATTAAGCAAGCATTACAGGAGGGTAGGTTACAGGAGTTGGTTATAACCTAGCTTCGTATTTCACAGATAGTTCAGGTAATATCGTAAGTATTTGAGGTAATCGACATAGCTTCACAGATATTATTGATAAATTCGGTCAGAGATTTGTATCACAGCTATTTAAGGTAAATGCAGGTGATTCAGGTTGTATCAATGGTATTTGAGTCATTTTAACAGGTAATTCAGATAGTATCACGGGTGCTCGTGCTAATTTAGAGCAGGAATTCGTATCAGAGCTAGTTAAGGTAATTTCACATGATTCGGGTAGTATCACAGGTATTTATAAATCATTTTCACAGCCAATTCAGCTAGTATCTTGAGCATTTAAGCTAATTCAGCTAGTATCACAGGAGGCTAGATTCCAGAGGCTAACTGCATCACAGCTATGCATGATTTCACAGCTAATTCAGCTAGTATCGTGAGCATTTAAGCTAATTCAGCTAGTATCACAGGAGGCTAGATTCCAGAGGCTAACTGCATCATAGCTATGCATGATTTCACAGCTAATTCAGCTAGTATCGTAGGTATTTAGGCTAATTCAGGTAGTATCACAGGAGGCTAGATTCCAGGGTTGGGTATAGCATAGTTTCATATTTCAAGGTAATTCAGAGGGTATCGTAGGTATTTAGGATAATTCAAGTAACATAGGTGCTTAGAGTAATTAAGCAAGCATTACAGGAGGGTAGGTTCCAGGGGTTGGTTATAGCCTAGTTTCGTATTTTACAGATAGTTCAGGTAATATCATAAGTATTTGGATAATCAGCATAGTTTCACAGATGCTCGTAATAATTTCGATCAGAGATTTGTATCACGGCTATTTAAGGTAAATGCAGCTGATTCAGGTTGTATCAATGGTATTTGAGTCATTTTAATAGGCAATTCTGATAGTATCACAGGTGCTCGTACTAATTTAGAGCAGGAATTCGTATCTGAGCTATTTAATGTAATTTCACACGATTCGGGTAGTATCACAGGTATTTAAGTCATTTTAACAGGCAATTCAACTAGTATCACAGGTACTCATGGTAATATAGAGAGTAATTCGATTATAAAACTTTTCTCATCCAACGTTACAACAATTTATATACTTTTTTCTAAATCTTACAAACTTATTATATGTTAAACAGTTATTGTACGATGCGGAGAGGGATAAACTGCATATTGGTTCACAAATTGAAAAGCTTTACGTCAACATACCTTTATTTTAGTTCGTTATAGATGTCTCTCCCCTTTTATCTAGGCTTGAGACTAGCACTAGGATTGCTCCTAATGGCAGGGTTACCACCTTCCCTTCCATCTTCTTCTTTCTTCATCAGGCGTCAGCTATCTGCATATACAGCACACAGATACCTTCTTTTTAAGATTGTAGACTCACTAGAAAATCTTTATCTTTAACTTACATTCTTTTAAGCACTGTTTGTAATGGCGTAATGTCCATACGCATATGTTGTTATCCCGTCCTCAGCAATAATTCTTTTATCATCAAACGGAGTCAATGCAATTTTATTCACTTGTACTGTAGCAAGGGCATGCTTTCGTGATAGGATCAGATTCATAGGTGTTCTGATGATTTCACTGGTTTTAAGACAGTCTGTATAGCTGTCAAACGAAATGTACTGCTTAATAGCGCTACGTTTTATACCTTTAATCTTTTTTATCATTGACCCTTGAATATCTAAGGCATACATCTTAGGACGTAGTCCAACAAAGCGTAGGATGATTTTGCTATTAGCCTCATCTTTAAATTTTCCCAATACCTTCTTGTTCTGAGTAGAGTAACATATATGGTTGGCAGGGTAATCAGCTGTATCGAGATGCTCAAGAAAACGTAGCTTGTCCTGGTACACATCTTCAGTTGTTACACGATGAATGAACGAATCAGTGTCCATATACATAAGCTTCAGGTTTTCAGCTCCATAATAAGGCAACAAAACGTCGTAATGATAGTTATACATTAATGTCTTGGAGATGTCCGACACACTCATACCAATGTATATAGGCTTGTTGAATACAATCTGACGAGAGGCCATATGTACAGCAGCTAGATTATCAGCATATATCGTCCTGTCGATAAACGTAGGCTTGGCGATCAGCTTCTCTAGAGTTTTTTCATTGGTCACCAGTCGTATATCCATACGGTTACGCAGATTCTCCATAGTTTTTCCAAACATAGCGTTGTTAAAGAGCTTGTAGAGATCCTTCTCGAAATCATTTGCAGCTTGTTGTCGTAGCCTGTTGTTAAATTCCACATAAGGTTTCAACCAGTGAGACTGTCGGAATTGTAGCACACGATGGATTTTTGTTAGTCGTAGTCCATGACTAAGAGCTTGCTTCAAAGCCATGTAATGCACTATATACTTCTTTCGAGGTCCAAGATGAGGTATCAGTTTCTTTGTAGATGATTCCAATGGTTTCATACACTCTGGCAGGAAAGGTAGATCGTTGTGTAGATCGTGAAGTTCTGCAGGATACTCGATGTCGACTTCTAATATGTACCCATGAGGATCATCTTCTTGTAGTGTTTCTAAGTTGATTTCTT
This sequence comes from Deroplatys truncata, assembly GCA_030765065.1. Classification (NCBI taxonomy): domain Eukaryota; kingdom Metazoa; phylum Arthropoda; class Insecta; order Mantodea; family Mantidae; genus Deroplatys; species Deroplatys truncata. Next base: position 55,810,383 of record CM060987.1, read on the forward strand.
CAGGCGACACCCACTGAAATCCACCAAAAGGAAGGGCGTGACACATTGCCCACCCATATTGGTTATTTGCGTCCTCGTATGTGATAAATTGGGTTGGTCTCGTCGGATCAAACTTCTCCATATAAGTGTTATTAGCCTCAGCATACCGATGAGAAACTTGGCATAAACCTCCTCTTATACCTGATTCCACCATGAGTAGTTGATCATAATCTTGTAACAGCTCTAACTTAATTCCAGTATACAGTAACATAGCGTCCCATGTTAGACCTGGAGAGGTAAAATAATGGGCGGGATCGACTTTGTGTGTTTTAAGGGTTTGCTCTCTGAACGTCTCAAAGACGTCAGCTAGAAGAAGTACATCCGAAGTTAAGTAGAGATCGCTGTACTCTCCCAGGTTTCTCACATTAAACAGCTCCCATACATTTCTAGCATGATCGTAGTCAGCATCAGTAATTTCTTCTTCATTTAATCTATTGTAGAAGGAGTCCTTAGGAGGCAAGCAGGTCTCGTTCAGGGCATCCCATGACGTAACAAAATCATATGGAAATACACCCTTACGGGTCATCAACTTCAATTTGTCTTCTCCAAAGTACTTTAGCGTTTCAGGATACGAGGTTAGATTTTTTACCAACTTATCCAAGCTTGTACTGAGGAATCGGAAGCTATCCACAAATCGAAGCTTTATATCTCCTACATACTTGGTGAATGAGATATAACTTTCTTCAGAGTTAGGAATTACCTCCACACGTTCACTTGTACAACCCAGCTCCTTAACAATGAAATGAGAGTCATATCCGCTAAGGTTATGCATGAAGACTGGTATATATTTAGGTGTTTTGCAGGCTAAATTACATTCATTATGAAGACTTCCACGATATTCACCGCTGATGTGATCATGGTCGCGTACTTTATAGTTCTCTTCTGTAAAGGGTTTTCTACACAAGTAGCATGTCGTAGAAGACTCGAAATCCTTTTGCTGTTGATCCGTAAGTTTCAGAGGCTTAGCAGATTTGTATATATTACCAATCATTTTTGCAAGAGATGTCAGGTACAGCATAAACTTCTGAGCAGCATCAGCACCACGATACACATAGGGATGCTTAGGAAGATCAGTTTCGAGATGTTCAACACTGGATGTAGGTTTCACGTAAACACAGAAGCTCATTGGTGTGTGCTCTTGATAAGGTGTTGTATAGGAAGTTTCAGGATTGGGTGTACACGTATGGCATGGAGTGAGAATACTCTCAAAATCCGCATAGATGACATAAGGTACTTTCAGCATCCTCTCAACATTTTTAAACTGTACAATTGATTTCTCCTTGGTAGGCATAACTACCCTTGCAACACCATGTTGAATACAGACGGTTGCATGTTCTTGTAGTTTTTCCTGTCCACTTCGTCCGCTCTGGTCATCAAAATGTGTAAAGCAGCGCTTACAAGTATAAACCCGTCCATTATGGTTAGTTTTCTGGCGTCGAACGAGTTTCTCAAAATTCTTTATATACACGTAGTGATGTTTTCCACTACTATCATTCAATAGTAGCAGGTCGCGATGTTCAGGTAGTTCAATATCAGCAACCTTTATCGGATACACTTCATGCTTCTCATCCAGCCCGAAAACGTTAATAGACATATTGTTAAGCTTCTCAAATTTAGGTATTTGAGAAAGTGGAGTAGGGTAGGAAACACAGCTGAAGTCGTACTTGTCTTGAAGTTGTTTGTATTTATTCACACGCTGTGCATTCTTCCCTATGAATTTAGCTAATACAGAGTACATGAAACATTTCTCGTCGGTAAAGTTCTGAATGTTTATACACGCTTCTTTAGCTCCGACAGATGACGGTAGTGGTATGTAGCTACTTCCTCGTAACGGGTTGTACTTGTTGATACGAAGTCGAACTCCTTCCACAGCAAGCAAAGCCCAGCTGCTACCCTTAAGCTGAGACTCCTCCATTTCAGTCACCAATTTCTTGAATTTCACTTCCATCGTTGACTCCAGATCAGTTTCCAGGAAAACAGCTTGATTCCGTGTTTTAAATGTTTTGTCACAGGTTTCTCCAATACTGTTAACAAATCGACACTCAGCCAGCAGATTAATTTTAACACTCTTATGAATGCTAAGCTCTTTATGCACAGCCTGGATTATACGTTGTTTTGCCTCTTGCAGATACATATTTAGGTCCTTAGCTGATTCGCATCGTATAAAATACGATTTCAATCGTCCTTCGAATGAAGTTTCGTATTCTTTCATATCACAGTCCTCCATTGTTGACAGTAACTGATGTTTAGTTGGCTCCAATCTTCTTTTCTTCTGAGGGCTGCTTATTTCACATATATCTTCGTGTCGCTGTCCCTTATAACAATCTTTGAAGGTTACATTACAATGTTTACATTTGAAGAGCTTCTTGCAGCTCATCTCGTGTCTTCTCTTGTCATAACCTCGGAGGAACTTCTTCCCACATTTTCCGCATGCATATCCAGTAGCGCTTGGAATAATATCCTTATACGCTGAGTTATTCATCTTTATTCTTGATGTAATAACGTATTAATCACTGATCAATGAAATGTAGACCTCTTCACCTTGACACCACTTTAGAAAGCTGATTATTCTTGGAGAGAACACGATGTTAACACCTCAAGACTAATTAGCACAATGAAGTCCAATGCCCTAGATCACCATATTTATAGAGGGAGCACGAACCTTTTAGATCAATCATAAACTCGCTCCATAACCACCTGTATATGATCGCTCAACGTGTACTAACCCCCCAGCCATATAACCTCAAGTCTAGAGACAGGATGTTTATGACGTCACACCCAGAGACAGGATGTCTGGCAGCATCAAACACGTTTAAACTCGTCTCATAACTACCTGCTTATGCTGTCACACCAGCAAGAGAAGTATTCCCACACGCTCATTCAGACATATATTTCAAATTGAAGCCCACCACCACCATCACCACCTATTGTACCAAGGTTAATTCAAGCTGTATTATCACAATACTTAAAAGTAAAAGCTTAAAAGGAAACCTAGAAGATTTTCCCCCTTATTTACTTAATTATTTCATGTTTTTATTCCCTTTTCAATTCTTCCTTTCCATCTTCTCACAGAAAGACCATTACATTTCACTACAATCATGAGAAAAGCAATTTTTCCAGAGTTACACAGATTCTAAGCTTCTAGAATCGAACTCGGTAATACTTTTAATAAATGTGTTTTAGCTCCCCAATATCAGCATCTACCATTTAATCTTTATTTGAACCTGATAGGATTCATAGGCTTGAAGATATATGAAATCACCCCTTCGGGATTCGATCTGAGTACTTTAAAGTAGTTATTGTCATGAAAACGTTATTTAAGGACTAGATACTCTGTTTACGTTTACCTTGACATGTCTATCTAAATTAAATTACGAGTTATTAAATGTTTGCAAGTAAATTTCATTGAATCGGTATTCGAACCCTGAACACCAGGAACAAAATAATTTATAATATTAGCCTGACATGTTAAACAAAGCTGTATGCAGTTACATCATCGATCTAAGTGATATATTCTAGTGTACAGAGGAAAATTAAGGAAGTCATTAAAAAATCGGGAATCGAACCAAGCACAACTGATTGACAATTATATACAGCATTAATCACCCAGTACAGAACCTATCAATCATGCTTTGCTACACTCCTCTACCTCACTTAGTTCCCCAGATAATGAAAATTTAAAAATTAAGGATCGAAGCCAGGACGTCAGGTATCTAATTACACATCCACAAGATACTACCTAATAACATAAACGCTATAAAGTTTATTTGACGTCTTTATCTTAAGTTGTTTAGCATTTATTAAATTTATAAGTAAATTCCATCGAATCAGTATTCGAACCCAGAACACCAAGAACAAAATAATTTATAATATGAGTTTGGTATGCTTAAAGGTGCTGTATGTAGTTACAGCATCAATTTAAGTGATATTTTCTAGAGTATAGAGTAAAATTAAGGAAGTCATTAAAAAATCGGGATTCGAACTAGAGACAACTGATTGGAAATTATATACAGTATTAATTACACATCACAGGAGCTATCATACATGCTTTGGTCCATTCCTCTAGCTTTCTTAGTTTCCGAGATAATGAAGTTTTTAAAATTAAGGATCGAACCCAGGACACCAGGTACCCAAATATACATCCACAATAAACTAGCTAATGACATTAATGTAATAAAGTTTATTTGGCGTCTTTATCATAATTAGTCTCTGAGTTATTAGAAGATGAATTTGCATTCACTCCTAGGATTCGAACCCAGGCATCCCGGTCAACTTGCAACAATGTCCTAATGACGCGGCGCATTCCAAAGAATTGATTAGTTTTTATCGCATTGTACTATCTCTTTTCATTCAGGAGATATAAGCGATTAAACAGTAGAAATAAAATGGGCGGAGCTTGCCGGCATAGATCAAAGAACTTTTATCAGATGTCGGCATCTCTCTGTGGGCTCAAACCGGCTTTTTATTTCTACTGTTTAATCGCTTATATCTCCTGAATGAAAAGAGATAGAACAATGGGATAAAAACTAATCAATTCTTTGGAATGCGCCGCGTCATTAGGACATTGTTGCAAGTTGACCGGGATGCCTGGGTTCGAATCCTAGGAGTGAATGCAAATTCATCTTCTAATAACTCAGAGACTAATTATGATAAAGACGCCAAATAAACTTTATTACATTAATGTTATTAGCTAGTTTATTGTGGATGTATATTTGGGTACCTGGTGTCCTGGGTTCGATCCTTAATTTTAAAAACTTCATTATCTCGGAAACTAAGAAAGCTAGAGGAATGGACCAAAGCATGTATGATAGCTCCTGTGATGTGTAATTAATACTGTATATAATTTCCAATCAGTTGTCTCTAGTTCGAATCCCGATTTTTTAATGACTTCCTTAATTTTACTCTATACTCTAGAAAATATCACTTAAATTGATGCTGTAACTACATACAGCACCTTTAAGCATACCAAACTCATATTATAAATTATTTTGTTCTTGGTGTTCTGGGTTCGAATACTGATTCGATGGAATTTACTTATAAATTTAATAAATGCTAAACAACTTAAGATAAAGACGTCAAATAAACTTTATAGCGTTTATGTTATTAGGTAGTATCTTGTGGATGTGTAATTAGATACCTGACGTCCTGGCTTCGATCCTTAATTTTTAAATTTTCATTATCTGGGGAACTAAGTGAGGTAGAGGAGTGTAGCAAAGCATGATTGATAGGTTCTGTACTGGGTGATTAATGCTGTATATAATTGTCAATCAGTTGTGCTTGGTTCGATTCCCGATTTTTTAATGACTTCCTTAATTTTCCTCTGTACACTAGAATATATCACTTAGATCGATGATGTAACTGCATACAGCTTTGTTTAACATGTCAGGCTAATATTATAAATTATTTTGTTCCTGGTGTTCAGGGTTCGAATACCGATTCAATGAAATTTACTTGCAAACATTTAATAACTCGTAATTTAATTTAGATAGACATGTCAAGGTAAACGTAAACAGAGTATCTAGTCCTTAAATAACGTTTTCATGACAATAACTACTTTAAAGTACTCAGATCGAATCCCGAAGGGGTGATTTCATATATCTTCAAGCCTATGAATCCTATCAGGTTCGAGTAAAGATTAAATGGTAGATGCTGATATTGGGGAGCTAAAACACATTTATTAAAAGTATTACCGAGTTCGATTCTAGAAGCTTAGAATCTGTGTAACTCTGGAAAAATTGCTTTTCTCATGATTGTAGTGAAATGTAATGGTCTTTCTGTGAGAAGATGGAAAGGAAGAATTGAAAAGGGAATAAAAACATGAAATAATTAAGTAAATAAGGGGGAAAATATTCTACGTTACCTTTTAAGCTTTTACTTTAAGAATTGTGATAATACAGCTGGAATTAACCTTCGTACAATAGGTAATGGTGGTGGTGGTGGTGGTGGTGGTGGTGGTAGGCTTTGAATTTGAAATATATGCCTGAATGAGCGTTTGCTTTTCTCGTGATTGCAGTGAAATGTAATGGTCTTTCTGCGGGAAGATGGAAAGGAAGAATTGAAAAGGGAATAAAAACATGAAATAATTAAGTAAATAAGGGGGAAAATCTTCTAGGTTTCCTTTTAAGCTTTTACTTTTAAGTATTGTGATAATACAGCTTGAATTAACCTTGGTACAATAGGTGGTGATGGTGGTGGTGGGCTTCAATTTGAAATATATGTCTGAATGAGCGTGTGGGAATACTTCTCTTGCTGGTGTGACAGCATAAGCAGGTAGTTATGAGACGAGTTTAAACGTGTTTGATGCTGCCAGACATCCTGTCTCTGGGTGTGACGTCATGAACATCCTGTCTCTAGACTTGAGGTTATATGGCTGGGGGGTTAGTACACGTTGAGCGATCATATACAGGTGGTTATGGAGCGAGTTTATGATTGATCTAAAAGGTTCGTGCTCCCTCTATAAATATGGTGATCTAGGGCATTGGACTTCATTGTGCTAATTAGTCTTGAGGTGTTAACATCGTGTTCTCTCCAAGAATAATCAGCTTTCTAAAGTGGTGTCAAGGTGAAGAGGTCTACATTTCATTGATCAGTGATTAATACGTTATTACATCAAGAATAAAGATGAATAACTCAGCGTATAAGGATATTATTCCAAGCGCTACTGGATATGCATGCGGAAAATGTGGGAAGAAGTTCCTCCGAGGTTATGACAAGAGAAGACACGAGATGAGCTGCAAGAAGCTCTTCAAATGTAAACATTGTAATGTAACCTTCAAAGATTGTTATAAGGGACAGCGACACGAAGATATATGTGAAATAAGCAGCCCTCAGAAGAAAAGAAGATTGGAGCCAACTAAACATCAGTTACTGTCAACAATGGAGGACTGTGATATGAAAGAATACGAAACTTCATTCGAAGGACGATTGAAATCGTATTTTATACGATGCGAATCAGCTAAGGACCTAAATATGTATCTGCAAGAGGCAAAACAACGTATAATCCAGGCTGTGCATAAAGAGCTTAGCATTCATAAGAGTGTTAAAATTAATCTGCTGGCTGAGTGTCGATTTGTTAACAGTATTGGAGAAACCTGTGACAAAACATTTAAAACACGGAATCAAGCTGTTTTCCTGGAAACTGATCTGGAGTCAACGATGGAAGTGAAATTCAAGAAATTGGTGACTGAAATGGAGGAGTCTCAGCTTAAGGGTAGCAGCTGGGCTTTGCTTGCTGTGGAAGGAGTTCGACTTCGTATCAACAAGTACAACCCGTTACGAGGAAGTAGCTACATACCACTACCGTCATCTGTCGGAGCTAAAGAAGCGTGTATAAACATTCAGAACTTTACCGACGAGAAATGTTTCATGTACTCTGTATTAGCTAAATTCATAGGGAAGAATGCACAGCGTGTGAATAAATACAAACAACTTCAAGACAAGTACGACTTCAGCTGTGTTTCCTACCCTACTCCACTTTCTCAAATACCTAAATTTGAGAAGCTTAACAATATGTCTATTAACGTTTTCGGGCTGGATGAGAAGCATGAAGTGTATCCGATAAAGGTTGCTGATATTGAACTACCTGAACATCGCGACCTGCTACTATTGAATGATAGTAGTGGAAAACATCACTACGTGTATATAAAGAATTTTGAGAAACTCGTTCGACGCCAGAAAACTAACCATAATGGACGGGTTTATACTTGTAAGCGCTGCTTTACACATTTTGATGACCAGAGCGGACGAAGTGGACAGGAAAAACTACAAGAACATGCAACCGTCTGTATTCAACATGGTGTTGCAAGGGTAGTTATGCCTACCAAGGAGAAATCAATTGTACAGTTTAAAAATGTTGAGAGGATGCTGAAAGTACCTTATGTCATCTATGCGGATTTTGAGAGTATTCTCACTCCATGCCATACGTGTACACCCAATCCTGAAACTTCCTATACAACACCTTATCAAGAGCACACACCAATGAGCTTCTGTGTTTACGTGAAACCTACATCCAGTGTTGAACATCTCGAAACTGATCTTCCTAAGCATCCCTATGTGTATCGTGGTGCTGATGCTGCTCAGAAGTTTATGCTGTACCTGACATCTCTTGCAAAAATGATTGGTAATATATACAAATCTGCTAAGCCTCTGAAACTTACGGATCAACAGCAAAAGGATTTCGAGTCTTCTACGACATGCTACTTGTGTAGAAAACCCTTTACAGAAGAGAACTATAAAGTACGCGACCATGATCACATCAGCGGTGAATATCGTGGAAGTCTTCATAATGAATGTAATTTAGCCTGCAAAACACCTAAATATATACCAGTCTTCATGCATAACCTTAGCGGATATGACTCTCATTTCATTGTTAAGGAGCTGGGTTGTACAAGTGAACGTGTGGAGGTAATTCCTAACTCTGAAGAAAGTTATATCTCATTCACCAAGTATGTAGGAGATATAAAGCTTCGATTTGTGGATAGCTTCCGATTCCTCAGTACAAGCTTGGATAAGTTGGTAAAAAATCTAACCTCGTATCCTGAAACGCTAAAGTACTTTGGAGAAGACAAATTGAAGTTGATGACCCGTAAGGGTGTATTTCCATATGATTTTGTTACGTCATGGGATGCCCTGAACGAGACCTGCTTGCCTCCTAAGGACTCCTTCTACAATAGATTAAATGAAGAAGAAATTACTGATGCTGACTACGATCATGCTAGAAATGTATGGGAGCTGTTTAATGTGAGAAACCTGGGAGAGTACAGCGATCTCTACTTAACTTCGGATGTACTTCTTCTAGCTGACGTCTTTGAGACGTTCAGAGAGCAAACCCTTAAAACACACAAAGTCGATCCCGCCCATTATTTTACCTCTCCAGGTCTAACATGGGACGCTATGTTACTGTATACTGGAATTAAGTTAGAGCTGTTACAAGATTATGATCAACTACTCATGGTGGAATCAGGTATAAGAGGAGGTTTATGCCAAGTTTCTCATCGGTATGCTGAGGCTAATAACACTTATATGGAGAAGTTTGATCCGACGAGACCAACCCAATTTATCACATACGAGGACGCAAATAACCAATATGGGTGGGCAATGTGTCACGCCCTTCCTTTTGGTGGATTTCAGTGGGTGTCGCCTGAAGAAATCAACTTAGAAACACTACAAGAAGATGATCCTCATGGGTACATATTAGAAGTCGACATCGAGTATCCTGCAGAACTTCACGATCTACACAATGATCTACCTTTCCTGCCAGAGTGTATGAAACCATTGGAATCATCTACAAAGAAACTGATACCTCATCTTGGACCTCGAAAGAAGTATATAGTGCATTACATGGCTTTGAAGCAAGCTCTTAGTCATGGACTACGACTAACAAAAATCCATCGTGTGCTACAATTCCGACAGTCTCACTGGTTGAAACCTTATGTGGAATTTAACAACAGGCTACGACAACAAGCTGCAAATGATTTCGAGAAGGATCTCTACAAGCTCTTTAACAACGCTATGTTTGGAAAAACTATGGAGAACCTGCGTAACCGTATGGATATACGACTGGTGACCAATGAAAAAACTCTAGAGAAGCTGATCGCCAAGCCTACGTTTATCGACAGGACGATATATGCTGATAATCTAGCTGCTGTACATATGGCCTCTCGTCAGATTGTATTCAACAAGCCTATATACATTGGTATGAGTGTGTCGGACATCTCCAAGACATTAATGTATAACTATCATTACGACGTTTTGTTGCCTTATTATGGAGCTGAAAACCTGAAGCTTATGTATATGGACACTGATTCGTTCATTCATCGTGTAACAACTGAAGATGTGTACCAGGACAAGCTACGTTTTCTTGAGCATCTCGATACAGCTGATTACCCTGCCAACCATATATGTTACTCTACTCAGAACAAGAAGGTATTGGGAAAATTTAAAGATGAGGCTAATAGCAAAATCATCCTACGCTTTGTTGGACTACGTCCTAAGATGTATGCCTTAGATATTCAAGGGTCAATGATAAAAAAGATTAAAGGTATAAAACGTAGCGCTATTAAGCAGTACATTTCGTTTGACAGCTATACAGACTGTCTTAAAACCAGTGAAATCATCAGAACACCTATGAATCTGATCCTATCACGAAAGCATGCCCTTGCTACAGTACAAGTGAATAAAATTGCATTGACTCCGTTTGATGATAAAAGAATTATTGCTGAGGACGGGATAACAACATATGCGTATGGACATTACGCCATTACAAACAGTGCTTAAAAGAATGTAAGTTAAAGATAAAGATTTTCTAGTGAGTTTACAATCTTAAAAAGAAGGTATCTGTGTGCTGTATATGCAGATAGCTGACGCCTGATGAAGAAAGAAGAAGATGGAAGGGAAGGTGGTAACCCTGCCATTAGGAGCAATCCTAGTGCTAGTCTCAAGCCTAGATAAAAGGGGAGAGACATCTATAACGAACTAAAATAAAGGTATGTTGACGTAAAGCTTTTCAATTTGTGAACCAATATGCAGTTTATCCCTCTCCGCATCGTACAATAACTGTTTACATATAATAAGTTTGTAAGATTTAGAAAAAGTATATAAATTGTTGTAACGTTGGATGAGAAAAGTTTTATAATCGAATTACTCTCTATATTACCATGAGTACCTGTGATACTAGTTGAATTGCCTGTTAAAATGACTTAAATACCTGTGATACTACCCGAATCGTGTGAAATTACATTAAATAGCTCAGATACGAATTCCTGCTCTAAATTAGTACGAGCACCTGTGATACTATCAGAATTGCCTATTAAAATGACTCAAATACCATTGATACAACCTGAATCAGCTGCATTTACCTTAAATAGCCGTGATACAAATCTCTGATCGAAATTATTACGAGCATCTGTGAAACTATGCTGATTATCCAAATACTTATGATATTACCTGAACTATCTGTAAAATACGAAACTAGGCTATAACCAACCCCTGGAACCTACCCTCCTGTAATGCTTGCTTAATTACTCTAAGCACCTATGTTACTTGAATTATCCTAAATACCTACGATACCCTCTGAATTACCTTGAAATATGAAACTATGCTATACCCAACCCTGGAATCTAGCCTCCTGTGATACTACCTGAATTAGCCTAAATACCTACGATACTAGCTGAATTAGCTGTGAAATCATGCATAGCTATGATGCAGTTAGCCTCTGGAATCTAGCCTCCTGTGATACTAGCTGAATTAGCTTAAATGCTCACGATACTAGCTGAATTAGCTGTGAAATCATGCATAGCTGTGATGCAGTTAGCCTCTGGAATCTAGCCTCCTGTGATACTAGCTGAATTAGCTTAAATGCTCAAGATACTAGCTGAATTGGCTGTGAAAATGATTTATAAATACCTGTGATACTACCCGAATCATGTGAAATTACCTTAACTAGCTCTGATACGAATTCCTGCTCTAAATTAGCACGAGCACCCGTGATACTATCTGAATTACCTGTTAAAATGACTCAAATACCATTGATACAACCTGAATCACCTGCATTTACCTTAAATAGCTGTGATACAAATCTCTGACCGAATTTATCAATAATATCTGTGAAGCTATGTCGATTACCTCAAATACTTACGATATTACCTGAACTATCTGTGAAATACGAAGCTAGGTTATAACCAACTCCTGTAACCTACCCTCCTGTAATGCTTGCTTAATTACTCTAAACACCTATGTTACTTGAATTATCCTAAATACCTACGATACCCTCTGAATTAACTGTGAAATATGAAACTATGCTATACCCTACCCTAGAATCTATTCTCTTGTGATACTAGCTGAATTAGCCTAAATACCTACGATACTAGCTGAATTACCTGTGAAATCATGCAGAGCCATGATACAGTTAGCCTCTGGAATCTATCCTGTGATACTAGATGAATTAGCCTAAATACATACGATACTAGCTAAATTACCTGTGAAATCATACACTGCTATGATCCAGTCAACCTCTTGCAATACTAGCTGAATTACTTACCTGTTAGTGTTAGTGGGTTAGCTTTTCCCGTTGCAGGTCACCTTTTTCCCTTTATGGCTCACCTTTTTCCCTTTGGTGGTCACCTCTTTCCCTTTGTTGCTCACCTTTTTCCCTTTGCTGATGACATTTTTCGCGTTGCATGTCGCCTTTTTCCCTGAGCAGTCACCTTTTTCCCTTTATGGCTCACCGTTTTCCCTTTGGTGGTCACCTTTTTCCCTTTGTTGCTCACCTTTTTCCCTTTGCTGGTCACGTTTTTCCCTTTACTGGTCGACTTTTTCCCTTTGTGGGTCACCTTTTTCCCTGAGCAGTCACCTTTTTCCCCTGAACAACTCACCTTTTCCCTGAATAGGTTACGTGATGGGCATGTCTAGAATTAGCGGTCTAACATTGACATCAAACAGTTTTCCACTAAGTTCACGTCTAAAGTCGCTTTCAAGTCTAGCACCTCCTATTCCCTATCTCTCCTGTATATAAGTCCATATTGCTACTCCTTTAGTATCTGTCTAGCCTAACACCTCTCCTCCTGTTCCTATACCTCTCATATAAACCATACTCTACTCCTCGACTTCTGCCTAGCCTAACTCCTCTCCTCGTTTCCCTGTACCTCTCATATAAACCATACTCTACTCCTCGACCTCTGTCTAGCCTAACACCTCTCCGCGTTTTCCTATACTTCCCATACATATAAACGCATACTCTACTCTCAACCTCTGTCTAGCCTAACACCACTCCCCTGATCCTCTACCTCTCATAAAGAGTATTCCCTCCTGCCCCCCTCTAGCTGAGTATCACTCCTTGGTTTCCTATCTAACCTAACTTTAACACCTGTCTATCCTAGCATAGGATCTCTCACCGTTTTCTCGTCTCTCCTTATAAACACATACTCAATTCTCCTAACCTAATACCTCTCCTCGTTTTCCTATACTTCTCATATAAACCATACTCTACTCCTCGACCTCTGTCTAGCCTAACACCTTTCCTCGTTTTCCTATATCTCTCATATAAACCGTGCACTACGTTTCAAGCCCTGTCTAGTCTAACACCTCTCATCGTTATCCTATACCGCTCATATAAACCATACTTTACTCAGCCTCTGTCTAGCCTAGCATCTTTCCTTGTATTCCCTATCTCTCTCGTATAAAGCATATCCCTCCCTCCTTTAGCATCTGACTAGCCTAGCGTCAGTCCTCGTATTCCCTATCTCGCCCATATAAACGCATTTTCCTCCTTGAACCGTCGCATCTAGCCTCGTTTTCCCTATCCTTTCCCATATAAACGCAAAAAACTGTGCTCGATCTCTCTATATATACCTACTGTCCCGTTTTCTTGTTTCAAAAATATGGTCACTTTACGCAAAAAGGCAAAACAAAACTGCAGCATTTCAATCACAAAAATGTAAATCGTACAGATTCGCTTTCAAATGGAAGACAGATTTAACGCATTTAAAAAAAGCATTCTACCAAAGTTCCGATCTCTGATATTAGCAATAGTAGTAATATCTTGCAAAGGGTGCTACATACGAGGGCTGTCCTAGAAGTACCCAACCTAACAAAGAAAATGTAAAACTTTTGGGGAAAAAAACATCTTTATTTCTCTACATAGTTTCCATTCAGCTCAATGCACTTTTCCCAGCGGTGTTCAATAGCTTCGATACTCTGTTTATAGTGAGAACCGTCGAGTTCTACAAAATATTCATCAACTGCAGACTCCAACTCTTCATTGTTGGCAAATCTTTTACCACCAAGCCATTTCTTTAACTTTGGAAACAGAAAATAATCAGAGGGGGTGCTAAATCTAGTGAATATGGTGCATGAGGAAGCAATTTGAACTTCAACTCATTGATGTTCGCCATGGCAATAATGTTTGTGTGAACCGGTGCATTGTCTTGATGAAACCAAATTTTTTTTTGCTTGATTTCATCATTCAAACGCTTCAATAAGTTTGCATAATACTCGACATTGATTGCTTTACCTTTTTGAAGATAATCAATGAAAATTACCCCACGCGCATCCCAAAAATCCGACGCCCGACCTTGCCTGCAGATGGAACTGTCTTGGCCTTCTTTGGAGCCGATTCTCCCCTTTCAATCCACTGTTTTGACTGTTCCTTCCTCTCAGGTGTAAGTGATGGACCCATGTTTCATCCATGGTTATGAATCGCCGCAAAAACTCAGCTTTGTTACAGCGAAACATCGCCAAACACTCGAATGGAACATCATCACTGTGCTGCCTTTGTTCCATTGTGAATAAACGCGGCACCCATCTTGCGCATAGCTTTCTCATGTCTAAATTTTCAGTCAGTATGCGATGTACAGCACTTTTTGTAATGCTTACGATGTATTCTAGCTCGCGCACTTTCAGTAGGCGGTCATCCAATACCATTCTTCACAATTTCTGGCGTGGTCACCTAATTTGGTCGATCACTGCGATGTTTGCCTTGGCAGCTCGTACGGCCTTGCTTAAACTCTGCCACTCAATATTTTACTGTTGTAAACGAAGGAGCACACTCCCCCAGAGTAGAATCTAGCTCAGCTTTAATATTAGTTGGACTAAGACCTTTCAAATGAAAGTATTGTATCATATAACGTTGGCCAGTTTTATCCATGTTTACAAATTCGCTGAGGGAGTTCACTATTAATGGCTGCCAAACAATTACTAAACAACGGTGCATCGTCAAAGTTCAAACTTAAGCTTTATATGGTTGGTGGTTTCTACCATAGTCATTTGTTTGAAACAACAACCGCTATATATACGTTAGGTCGGTTAGTTCTGGGACTGCCCTCGTATAAGAAACGCATGAAGCAATTACTAACGACTTTGTGGTCACACCACCACGAGAATTTTCCTGTGAGTGAGGTCTTTTTTGGGGAGCGGGGTAATGCTAGCGTTTATTCAGGTGTTTGTTTTATTTTTTTATAATGTTGACAATAGCACAATCAAAATTGTGGAAGAAGAAATTGTTTTCGAACTCAGACCGCAGCTGCATGTTTTCGAATCGAGGCTAAATATCAGCTTTGCTAGCCAAAAGAAATAGAATTACAATTAAATGTACACGTAATTGAATACAGCTCGGCGGGAGGAACCAAATAAACTTTGTTTCTAATTTATATTGCGTCATCAACTGAAGGAAACCGTGATTCAGTTCAGTTCAGTAACCAAGCCGTTGTTAATATATCTATAGAGTTCGCACACAGTGCCCTTCGTAGCTTAACGAGCAGCTAAACTTGTTACCGGTAGACCTGGGTTCGTTTGCACACCGTATGGAGCAACTATAATCTCCCTTATTAATAAACCGGTTCGAAGTAATCGTATTTATCTACAACATATTACCGTATTTACGCGTATCTAATGCGCACCCCATATTTGAAACTTAAAATTATGAAAGAAAAAGGGGTTTTTATGAATGTAAAGCGCATCACTGACAGGAAATAGGTATATTATTTAAATTTATTTAATACAATGGATATATCGTACATATAAAGCATCAGATTATAGAATTAAAAGTGCCCTAACGTTAGGTGACACATTGTTAAAGAACAAAATTAGTGTTACGCTCTCTTTTTCGCCAAAAGAAACAGAAATTGGCATTATTTGCTACTAAATCTAGTAGGACGAAATTTACGGGTCCTCGCAAAGGAAGACATCCGGAAGTTGAAGAAGAATAGGCAACCTGTGACTAGTGACGCTATACGAAAGAAGCTAAAGAGGAGGCTGAAGTTCCTGCTATTCCGAAACAAGAGTATAAGACTAGCCGTGGATGGGTGGGGTTTTTGTCTAAGCCGCCGTACTCCAGAAACTTGCTGCAGATTTTGACGACAAACTACAAACGTGATATGTTATTTCGCTTAGGAAGAAAAACATTTTCCATGGGGCAAACAGGCAACGGTGATGAGACGCCAATTTTGTTTGATATGCCGTGGAACCACATTATTACGAAAAGGGGACAAAGGAAGTTATCATCAAGATAACAAGTTGCGAAAAACAGAGCGTAACACTAATTTTGTTCTTTATCAATGTGTCACCTAACGTTAGGGCACTTTTAATTCTATAATCTGATGCTTTATATGTACGATATATCCATTGTTGTATTAAATAAATTTAAATAATATACCTATTTCCTGTCATTGATGGGCTTTAAATTCATAAAAACCCCTTTTTCATTCATAATTTTAAGTTTCAAATATGGAGTGCGCATTAGATACGCGTAAATACGGTAATATGTTGTAGATAAATACGATTACTTTGAACCGGTTTATTAATAAGGAAGATTTTCTGTAGCCTCTAGTAGTGGGTACACAAACTATTCTTACTAAAGCTTACTTTTCTGTCTCCTACAATTTAATCCAAATAAACCTTTGCAGAAATAGACACATTACACATTTTGTTATATATATATATATATATATATATATATATATATATATATATATACAAAGATAAGAGCGATAGTTAAATGTTTAAGAATGGAGTTATACGCTACCTTAAAATTCCATACTGTTTCCATGCATTTGAGAGGAACAACTGAAAATCGATAGGACATAAAAAGAAAGACAAGTATTGAACAATTCGAACCTTTAATAACGGATATCTCAGAAACGGCTTATACCACAGAAAAACCTTCTTTGAAACAAATTATGTGTTTTAAGGAGATTTACAATGTTTGTGTGCTAGGTTTTCGTCTATGTCTTAACGTTTACCAATTATACTATATTATATCAAATTCCTTCTGAATGAAGCGGATTTCACACGCTATTCTCAGAAAATTCAAGATATACATTTTAATATGTGATATTTTAATCATAATGGTTAGAAACATTTTTAGGAAAAGAAAAGTTTCGAAAAATATTCGATGTAAAGGGTAGTTTGGGGTGGGGAACTTTCTTGAAAATCTTGGTGTCTTTGGAAGGTACTGAACCCAAATATGAAATTTGGCATGTATTCGACTTTTAGTTCATGAGTTTGCGTTCACAGACACGCGCACGGACCTTTTTCTAAAATTTTGTTTCGATTCAGGGGCCTGAAAACGTGTATTTCCGGTGAAATCTGGGTATCGAATTTTTGGGTGGAATCCTTCTCTATCTACCATGTTCTACGTAGTAGGGAAAATAATAAGATGTACCAGATTCACATGGCTTTCTCCACCTACTAAAGTTTACTTCTGTTTTAGCTTCTGCAAACTATTCTTATGAAAGCTTATTTTTCTATCTACTTCGTGTTAATTCAGATAATTCTTTACAGAAATAGACTTCATTACACATTTCATTGAAAGTATAAGACGGTTAGAGGAAACTGAATCAATCGATTAAAAACCTGATCCTAAATGCTGATTTAGAAAATCCATACACTTTCCATGACATCGCAGAAAACAACTGAATAGCGACAGTATTTTTTAAAAGAATGGCAATGTATCGAAAATTCAAACCAATACCAATGGATATCTCAGAAATGGCCAATGCCACAATACGAGGCATTTTAAATAAAACACGCATTTTAAGGAGACCTACACATTGTGGTTTTTTTTCGTGTCTAATGGTTTGTATTAAGTTATGCGAAAATTATACAAGATTTCTTTCGAATGAAGAGGGTTCCTAAGGTATTCAAGATAAATATTTTACTTTTCAGGAAATATCTTAAATATTATATATGCTTTTAATCAAAATCGTTGAAGTCATTATTGAAGAAATCGAAAATTTAAAAAAAATCATGCATGCAAAGGGTAGTTTGGAGTTGGGGGTTCTTCTCAAAATCTTAGTGTCTCATCGCAGGAAGATTCTATACTTAAATACGAAGTTTGCTATTAATCGGACATATGGTTTTGGCCTATACGCACATGACTTTTTCTAAAAATATTTTTATGTATTTAGGGATCTCAAAACATGTATTTCCGATTAATATTAACATCTAATTTTTGGGAGTAATGCACAACCTTCTTTACCCATCAGAAACGTGGTAGAAAAGGCTAAAAAAAGAATAAAATCTATGCAATACAAACGCGCGTGGAATTTCTGGGCTCGCATTACAGTTAAGAATTTATATTCTATATTAACGTTCCATATGTTTACTAATTAAATTAATTATTTAAAATTGCGTTCAAAGGTTTGTAACGCAGGAATATACATAACTGCATTGTCATTCATCAATCAGCGCTCACTATGATGTTGACCCAGGAGGTTTCTGTGGTAAACATGCTGGCGAATTAAATGTATTGTTTGCTTAACACATGTCCGTTCATTAATATAAACGTAGCTAATTCATTACGCATTTGTTTGTTCTAAAGTTTAACCTTAATAAATTTGTCTTAAGTGTAGAGAACGCTGGAAAAAGGAGTTATTTTTGTTTTTGTAAAAGAAGTTAATTTCAAATTACGTGATGGTTAAAACGTTTCACCATTCTGGATTTTAATTCAGTTTGCAGATATATAAGGGTCATTCAAATGAAACCCGGCCACTTGTGTAAAGTAACCGTAACGATTTTATTAACTCAAAAATAGTCGCCTAAACTGTTGGCACATTTATCCCATTGCGACACTAGCCGGTCGATTCCATCTTAGAAGAAGCTAGTAGGCTGTTGTCGGATCCAGGTCTGGATCCATTTACACACTTCGTCGTCCGTTGTGAATCGATGTCCACGAATAGCTTGTTTTAGAGGTCCATAAACATGAAAGTCACACGGTGAAAGGTCTGGACTGTATGGTGGATGTTGCAGCGTCTCCCATCAAAACTGCTGCAATGTCGTCTTCACCGCATTGGCGGTGTGTGGGCGGGCATTATCATGCAGGAGAATAACGTCATTGGACATCATGCCTGGGCGTTTCGACTTGATGGCTCGTCTAAGGTTCTGTAAAATGGCTTCATAACGCTGGGCAGTGATGGTGGTTCTCCGTTCCAGGAACTCGACAAGCAGTGGGCCCTTTTGATAAAAAAGGGACATCATGACCTTACCAGAACTGATGTGCACCGCCTTTGATTTCTTTGGAGGTGGTGAAGTCGCATGTTTCCACTGCTTCTCTGACTCACTCCTCGTTCCTGCTTACTCGTCTTCGTGTTCCGTAGTGGACGATAACTTGTGTGACCACCTTCTCTTCGGCGTGAAACCACACTGTCGTTATGCAACGTCAAACGTTGCACACGCTGTAGTCGCTCTACCAATAGATGGTGCCACCATACACGCACCTTGGTGTAGTGCCACCTTGCTTGTAGTGCAAAGTTAGACTCACTGACCAGGTTTCATTTGAATGCCCCTCATATGTGATACATAGAACCTATCTCTAAACTTGAGTAATTACAGCAAGTTTTTGTTTCCCAAGTAAAATAAATTGGAGCTTTGGAGCGACCTAGTGACATTCTGTAGTGATTTATTGAAAACGTTTCAGAAGTTCCGCTTGAGCTTTGTTTTATGACTTTCCTGGATTACTTGGATATTGTCTTTCTTCTGTTTTACTATGCAGTAACGGTTTGATATAGGATAGGATAGAGCACATACCTAGCACCTCGACCCCAATGGATCTTTTGTGCATACACCCACGGGAAGAATGGATAATGAGGGAATCGCAGAGACGTCTGGGCTGCAAAGACGCGCAGAGTTCCCTAGCGGGAGACGCCCCTCTAGTGGGACAGGGGAAACACGGCCCAGCAGTGGAGGCTCAACAGGCTTCCCTCTAGCGGAGCCGAGAAGCAGTATCAAATCGCCAGCCTCTGTGCCATCTTCCCGACACTGACCGAATCCTGTCCTGGAATCAACCTGAATCATGAAAGATACATTAAATGAGAGGTAATGGGTGAGAGAGAAAATCCCTGGTAGAATACACAAGTCCAGGTTTGCCTTTGTCAACAAGGAAAAACTACGCAAAATCCATGGTCAGAGTGAGCGACCATCGTAAATCGAACGCGGGACCTCCCTAATGTCTCAACATGGAGCCATCTTGCTCGGTGCTGCTTAATACAAAGGGGATATTACAGCGAAAACACAAATACGTCAAAACGCTGAAGATTGTGTTTTCATGCCGGAAGGAGCATTTATGCATTTTACTAAACTTAATAGCATTTGAAGCATGCAGTTGCCTCGTATATCATTCTCCGGTTGTAAATACAGTTAAGAGAAGAAGGTTTATCATTAGAGACAGACAAAATATGAAATTTCATATTCTAAACCATGGTTGCATCATTATGGGCACAAGTGTACGTTTTGCAGTGTGTAGAATTCAATGCAGGTGACAAAATGTCATGTTTGACAATATTTTATGAAATCTTCATATTTCTTCATGATGTGGCGTAAACGTCGCTTAGCCCAAACCAGCGTCTTTGCTGACGAAGACGGTAACGTAGCACAGGGATGATATGGAGAGGGTTATAGGTTGCGGGAAGCTGGAAGGATGTTGAAAGGGTAACACTATTAGTAGACGTTTAATTCTGCTTCCAAGAGATGATAGGAAGGGAGAGAGTTAGACGGTTTTAAATGGTGGTCGGAAATCTTCGTCGTGCCTAGGGCCTAGTCAAAGCTAGCATAAAATAATTCTAAAGAATTCACCGTCACAGAGTCCCGCTAGGCAAGTGATAGTCAGAGCCTCTTTTGGAGGTAAACAAGGGAAATAAGACAGGAAAGAAAAGAAGAAGAACAACAACAGGAAGTCACGGAGATTTGGAGAGTTCCACTGGTAGTACATCCATTACTATCGGGAAGTCTTTGCTGCCGCCATAAGGGCAGTAGAAAGCGATAAGGCTTTTGAAGAGAAAGGAGAAGAGAGAAGAAGGATAGGTTAAATATTTAATCATCTGTTAAAAGTTAGTGCCTGGTGTTGTTGTTATAGTGCAGTTGGCTGGTGTAGAGAACGTGCTGCTCCATGAAGTTACGTATTAATTGGTAACTTACATGAGGGCGTCGTGGCTGGCCAAGATGTGCTGGATTCTGGTGGATAGGTTGCGCATTTCCTGCTTGACTGCGCGGAGTGACGAGATAGAAGCGTCAAGAGCGAGCAATGTGAGATTGGTCACGCTGGCGATGGTGATTGCGGCTGTGGTACTGTCGCTGGCTGTAGTGCTGCTGGTAGCTGATGTGCTACTGGCTGGAACCAGTGGGAGTGAAGTGTCGGCATTAATGGTGTTGGTTTGGGCCTCCGAATCTTCGAAATACTTGTTAACTTGCGCTGAATAGAAGCACAGCCTCCGGGTCTGCGCCGGCTGCTATGTTTTGTATGGTGGTTTGAGTTTAGTGAATCTCGTCGAGGCTGCGGCGAATTGTCTTGTGATTGAGCGTTGTTGCGCTCTATAGCTGCCAAGCGCTTGGCTGCTAGGAGCCGAAGCGCCTCGTTCGGTTGCTGTGTGTGGTGATCTGTGCCTCTATAGAGACCGTGGTGGTTCTGAACTCTTCTGCGACGGCTTCCAAGGTTGTCAGCAGAGAGGCTGAGGTGTCCGACACGGGCGCTGATGCGCAAGTCGAGTGATGCCGTGGTGTCGGAGTTTGCTGTTGCGTCTGCGATGTCGGCGGAGGAATAGCCCTTGTTCCCCTGCACGGTGAAGTGGTCCCTGCTGCAGCATGTGGCGCGAGCCTCCGTCTGAGCGTGAGATCGTGAATCCTGCACTCAGAAGTCAGCAATGGCGCGCCACAGTGGTGACAGCTTAGAGGAGCGGTGCAGTGGGCCGCCCAATCGCCACAAAGGCATCATCGTCGGCACAGTGGTGTCCATGTAGTTCTGCTGGGCTCTAGTCGAAGTCTTTGTCCATGGAAATCCATGCCATTTTTTATGTCTGCGGTGTAGTGTGTCCTGTCTCGGAAGACAAGGCGCACTAGTGGAGTTGGCTCGTTTCGGCCTTGGTTGAGACTGGCCTTTACCACTGAGGGTCATCTGAGTTGGGCCTTTTCAAGGAAAATGTGTGCGGGCAGGCTGCTGTGAATGGCACTGCTACGGCACTTAAGTGGCCGTAGCCCCAGCGGCGTCTCCTTTACGGAGAGCAGTGGTGGCGGAGAAGCTGCTGGATGCGACTGAATGCATGACCGTTGAGTGCGGTGGTGGTGCAGGCAGGGAGTTGGTGCGGTCGGCGACGGAGGTGTAGGTTGCGACCGAATGGATTTGAGGAGGTGTGGTTTTGACTGAAGTGGCGGGTGATGAAAGCTGAGTAGATGAGCTGCCGGATTTGGCGTTATCCAGAGCGATCTGAGGCGGTGCGGTGTCGACCGAGGTGGTAAATTTTGACGGAGGAGGTGTTGTGCGGACTGGAGCGACACTCGAAGCGACCTGCGACGATGCAGTGTCGACTGCGGCCTGATGTGGTGGCGATTACCGCAGCGGCAGCTTGGCCCCGTCATCCACTGCCAGCGAATCAACGTCGGGAGTGGCGAGACGCTGTTTCATCTTCTTGCTCATGCTGCGGAGAGATCCTCTTCGTTCGAAGTCCGGCGAGCGTGTATGCCAGAGCCTCGAGCGTCAAAAAACTCCCAAGTTTAAACATCCGAGGAATATGCTAATTAGTACTTTAGCCAGCCCGGACGTATGCAAATGTCAGCATGAATTACATAGTCCAGCCCAGTGTAAAAAATGAAGTGGTTCTTTCCCTAAAAATATGCAATCATAACCTCTGTTTACATAAGCATCCGGAAAACGACTCGTAAGATTTCTGAAGTCAAATTCATGGCTTTACTTAAACAGCTTTTGTCCTCAACATCTCGAATGCTATAAAATTATAATTAGCACATTCTTGTAAAACTACAACCGTCACAATATTTTGTAAGATTTGCGATTATTCGCTTTTAAAATAGTTTCCATTATGAGGCAGTATTTTTAACACAAATGATTTCAGTCTAATTATATAATATATAAATTCAATAACAGCCCACCTTAAAGCAATATGTGTATGTAACAACATATAAAAAATGTATATTACAGTCATTGTATATGTTTATATTATTGTATACATGTGTAATAATGTTATGTGAATGTATTACGTAATTTAATAAAGTAGGAGCTGTGAGAGTAGTAGGTTAAAAGTTGCTAACAATGAGGTAACAATGAGTAAGAAAGTTTAATAATGCTACTAGTCATTATTGGAGCAACATTAATGTAAATTTTGAGACAGTTTATAAAATAGCCAATCGACAACCAGAAAAAGCTTAAGTTAAATAAAAGTATTCTATTGGATTAGGAATAGCCAATCAGAGACTTGAAATACAGAAATTTACAAATTTAGGCGGTAGAAATCAAGTCAGTTGCTTGAAGACAGTGCTCCTAACCGGATGCAGGATGTGTCCTCGAGAAATTTAATATGTATTTTGTGTGAGATAAAAACAGTTTACGTGTTAAAAAGTGAAAGTAATTAATAAAAAAATCTCACAGCTCTCTCAATATATCAGTGAAGTGTTATTTAAATTGTGTCAAGTATTAATAGATGTAGTGAAGTAAAAATTATAATTTGTGTAAGCCTACATTCTTAGCCGCACTACTCCCTGCAACGAAATCCATGTCTCTAACAATAATACTGACGCAGCCGAGGCAAACATAAATATATAATATTTAAAGAAACAGCTAAATTACAAAAATAATATTTTTAAATTTGGACGAAGGCTAAGGGGTGCCATACGTGCGGTTACAACTACTTCAAATTGGCTTTCCATACGTGAAGCAACAACCTACTTCAAATTTGCTCCCAAATCGTGGGGCAGATAACAACGTAAAAATCACAATAAAACAAAACTACTTCAATTACAATAACCGGAATGCCCAGATATTCTATTGTAATAGTTTTCTGTGAAGCGCATTTAGAAAACCTAAGTTATTCTTTCCACGAAACTCACCAGAAAAAAGCCTCACTACTCTTTCCAATAAGTCAGGTACAGTTGAGAAGATGTAGTATTTCTTCTATGTCGTCACATACAAAATCAATCGCCCTCTTTCTTGAGGTTTTATTTTCTCGAACCGGTGCGTTTAGTGACATGCTAAGCAGGGACAAAGCAACAATAATCCTAGGTTTAAAGATCTCGCAGTTATTAAAATCTATAAATCCCATATAATTTGGTTGTATTTCATTTGCAATTTCAATTGATATTTTATTATTCATTTGAGGCAGTATTTTATATCACAACACTAGGAATGCCAGAGTGATTGTAGTGTAAATTAATATTATTGTATGACAATGATTTGAGATGTTTGTTAATTATAAGCATTGTTATGAAATAAGCTTACACGGCCTCACTGAAACTGACAATAGGAGCGGGTTACAATGAAACGAGGGGGTGAGTTGTTTATCAATTAGAAGAGACAAACAAATGACGTCAGAGTAGCGCGCTTTTCTTTAGAAATGGAGGGAATATCTTCCCTAGAGCATATGTGTTTGTAATTTTGATTGGATATAAAAATAGACGCTAATGTTGGCGCGCTTTATTAACCAATAGTAGCTCTGTTATAATGTTTAGGCATATCGGGGTGAGGGAGTATAAATTCTAAAGCCAGAGACAAGTATTGCTCAGTTTAAGAGAATCATTCACGCGTTACACGTCGCACAGTTCAACAGAATCATCCACGAGTTACACGTCGCGCAATTCTACAGAATCTCTCGCGTCGTAAGGTTAGTTACAAAAATGTGAAATACGCGAATTAATAATGTGCAGCAAATAAGTGATTATAGTTACATTCGAAAATATAACAGTTTCAGTCAGGCGTGTATCAAGAGTAAATACGTGAAATTAATGAAGTGTGACGGCAATAAAAGTGTAAAAACAAATTCTTTTACCAGTGTTATCTTTAGTAACAACTCCTTTCCGTTTACACACCCTGTTCAAGAGATTTGCTCGACTGAGTAATAATAGCTAGCCGGAGGACAAAGAACCCAAAATTCAAAATAGTAAAACAATAACAGGCGCTCAGCAAATACGATAACATGAACGATACCGCCACACATTTTGGATCAAAGTCTACAAACTTATGATGATGTGCCTCAAACCCTTAAAGTTTACGATTTTGCTTTTGCTTTAAAATGTATATTTCATGATATGTTGGGAATTGTCCTTCATATTTTTATATTTTGGCAAATGTTTCCTCATGTTTTACATATCCTTAGTTATCATAGAAACCACAATTTCCTCAGCTGTGATAAAAATGTTTTCCATTGCAACTTCCTTTCTCTCTATTTTCCCTGGCTTTAACTACGTGGCCATATCGCAACGGATCTGTTAGAAGATACCTCGTGGGTCGATGTGTTGTTAACAGAAGTTAGCCTTCTAGGTCTTACCCCTGCACCATGCCATCTTACTTCGTCACGTGTCCACAGAGGCCTTAGTGCTAGGCAACTGTTTCTGCTTCTACACATGCCCGGCAGATGACCTTAGGTTGCCATCCAGACTACCTGATTTCATTATTGTTGATAAATGGCAGACAATTCGCCATTACGTCTATTTTCATTTTTGCAATTGTTTTAGACTTAAGATGAAGCTCGCGCCATGATATTAAATATCCAATCCGGTATTTACCTTTGCGACTGAGGGAAACCACAATCAGATTGGTCGGCTCATGGAATTTGAACCCGGCACTCCCGAATAAGTGCCACAGACGTTTCCGCCGGTGCAACTTTATATTTTAATCTCTGGATTAGTATGTATTTTACGCAGTTGGAAACTATGCAGTGAATTAATGTGTACGCGTGAGTTAGCCAGTTACTAGCCGATTTTGGCCGACATTGCACTGTGAACAAGGTTTGGTAGCTGCTACGTATGGAAAGTGAGTTTGAAGATGATGTACTATATTTCGATTGTAGAGCGGAATTTGAAGTAGTTGCAACCGCACGTATGGTACCCGGTAGCCTTCGCCCCAAATGTACTTTCCGGTGGCCTTTGCCCCAAGTTTAAAAAAGTATTGTCTCGGCTGCGTCAATATTTATATATTTTTTAGAGACATGAATGTCTTAACAAAGCGTGGTGCGGCTGAAGAATGTAGGCTTACACAGATTATAATTTTTACTTCACTACATTTATTAATTCTTTAAACGATTAAAATAACACTTCACTGATATACAGAGCTGTGAGATTCTCTTATTAATTACTTGCAACTTTTAACACGAAAACTATTTTCGTCTCACACTGAATACGTATTAAACTTCTCGAGGACATGTCTCGCGTCCGGTTATGAACACTATCTACAAACAACTGACTTGATTTCAACCGCCTAAATTTGTAAATTTTTGTATTTAAAGTCTCTGATTGGCTATTCCTAATCCAATAGAATACTTTTATTTAACTTAAGCTTTTTCTGGTTGTTGATTGGCTATTTTATAAACTGTCACAAAAATTAAATTATTGCTTCCAAGAATTACGATTAATATTGTTAAACTTTCAAATTCATTATTGCCTCAAGGTTACCTCATTGTTACCTCATTGTTAGCAAATTGTAACCTATTTCTCACAGCTCCTACATTATTAAATTACGTGATACATTCACATAATATATTGAACATGTATACAATAATATAAACATATACGATGATTGTAATATACACTTTTTATATTGCATATTATATATATATATATTTGCATATTATTCTGTACAAGATTATCTCAATGACAAATTATCCTGATGATAATACTTATATAGCTCTGTAAGTAGTATTAGTAAATATTAATGACAGTTGCCAGTCATATTTGATGCCTGCTCTAGAATTAATGAAGCTATTTAAATGTATGTATATTAAGAACTGACAGTAAATGCTATGCATTACAAATCAAATAGAACAAAGGTAAAATCCTAGTGAATGTTAAAATAACTGTTCTTGCCTATACGTATGTTAACCTTATAACAGTAAGGAGGTATTCAACTCTGTACAAAATTACACTTGATTTGTTTCATTTTGTATATAATATGTCTTTATTTTATTTTAAATGTTCTGTATACTATGTAATATTTATGTATATATGTAACTTTATTGTACATTTCCTTAACACCCATATAATATGTGTATTTTATTTCAAATGTTCCATATTCTATGTAATATTTATGTTTATATATAATTTTTGTACATTTCCTTGACATGTTCTATGTTCACAAGCCTTTATGGCTGCTAGTGAACTCACAGAATGCAATCTAATCTAATCTAATCTTTTATATATTGTTAGATACACATATTGCTTTAAAGCGGGCTGTTATTGAATATATATATATATATATATATATATTATATAATTAGACTGAAATCATTTAAGTGTTAAAAAATACTGCCTTAACTGGTAGCATTTTTAATTCCAATACGAATTAATTTCATTTAACTACCCGTTCTTTATGAAACTATTCAATTATCTAAAACAAAAAATTATGGCGAATCCTCCTTTTTACCCCTTGTAACTCTTATTTCGTACAGACTCGACTATTCCTAATAAAGCATAAAGAATCCTCTGATATCCACGCAAAAGTGTGTGAAAAACGTCGGAGGAACGTGTGACTTCCTTAACCTCCAATCTTCCAAGTTCTGGAAAGAGTGATCGAGTAACTCGTTAAATAACGCCATTTGCTGAAATTTTAAACCTTTGTACCTTATTTTCGTCCTGTAGTTATTTAATAACATAAAAAGTACACCGTCATACAATACAGAAACCTGTAACATACACAGAAGAAGCCAAAAAACTACGAACTGGCTGGGCGGTGTTTTTCCTGCACGCGTCCTCGGCGCTCGGCGCTTGGCGCTCATTGGCGTCTGCCGCTATCATAGAAAGGTCGGATGGAACCATACAACATTTTTAAAACTGCTTTTAAAGGCTTTACTTACCTATTTTATGAAAGGAGATGCTGCAACTGGCCACCATCATTGTCCATACATTTTTGGCACCTCTTTAGGAAACTATCCATCACTTGCCATACCTCACGTTGAGAAATGCTGGCAATTTCCTGGCAGATATTTTGTTTTAATTCTTCCAGGGTGCGTGGGTTTGTCTTGTACACTTTGTTTTAAGTTACCCAGAGAAAGAGATCGTAGGGGGTTAGGTCGGAGGACCGATGCGGCCACAACCCCTTACTAATAATTCTGTCCTCAAACACACTTTCGATTATTCTCATAGAAATATTGGCCATATGAGCTGTTGCAGAGTCTTGTTGAAAAAAGGCAAAATCACGCTCCCTGTCTGTTAATTCCGTAAAAAGGTGGGGCGGAATTGTATTCACGTATGTGAATATTCGAGGCATCAACTGTTGACTCGAAAAAAAATTGGCCTTATAACTCTTGGTCCGCTTGTGGCGCACCATACACCAAATTTTTCGTCATGAAGGGGTACTTCATGAACAATCAGAGGTTTGTCAGAGCTCTAATAACGCTTATTTTGTGTATACACATATCCATGAAGGTGGAACCAAGCCTCGTCCGTGAAAAATATTAAATATGGGCCTATTTTGCCATTGTGTACACTATTGAGACTACACTCAGAAAATTGGGACTAATTACAGGATCACCTAGTTGAAGAGCATGTGTCACAGTTTTTATATGGTTTTAACTTCAGCAATTTGGTAGATCTTCGCGCAGAGTCATAAGAAATGCCTGCCTGTTGTGAAAGACGCCTAAGTATTTTTGGGGGGAATTTCTCCAAACGATGACCGATGTCGTCTAATGTTTCTTCGGTAAGAACCGTACGCCGTCTTTTTAGATTTCTTAGCCTGAACACTTCCTAGGCCTGAAATTTACTGTAAAGTACATGTATTGTTGTACGGACTAGAACTTTTACACCTGAAAATGTTTCTGCAAATCGTACTTTCACTTGGCGAGCTGATGAGTTAACACATACGAATCGTAAATAAATACACGCTGTGCAGTAGAAAACATACAGAGCCATAATATGCTTTGTGACTAAGTGCAGAACAAAATAATAAGTAACTCGTAATAACTGAGCTAGATCACATCACTGTCAACTCAATACTGCACTTCACACTGAAGAGCAAAACCACGTCAACAGCGTGACCTTGTTTATAGCAGCAGTGCGTTATTAGGTTTCCACACGCCCAGTGGAAAAACACCGCGCAGCCGGTTCATAGTTTCTTGGCTCTCTCGTTACAACAAAATAAGTAGAGCCTCTTGCATCAACTACCTACAACGCAGGTTAACGATAACAGCGATTTCGTTGAGTATATTGAATTCCATAACGAAATTGTACCGCGCATTAATAAACGTGATTTGCAGAATTCACTTGAAACGTATAGGGATGCTGAATTTAAGAAGTGATATTGGTTTACCAAAGCCGCTATTGTAATTTTCGCTGCATTTATTCAGAATCATTTAATAAAATCCTAAAAATAAAACGTGTAAACGTTTCTGCAATACATAAAGCAAATCTCTGCAGTGCTTATCTCGATCAAATTGCTCATCACTACGAGTGCAATGGATCACTTAACAAGTCGCATGTATTTACATCCAAATTTTAAAAAGAGGTTTACCGAATTCGCGTGTAACATCAAATATTCAAGCCAAACATTCTAAGTTATAGGCTAGTTTGCTTTTCTGCTTACTGCTAGATGGTGCAGTAATTGCATTTGCGGTTTGCCTCCCTGCAAGCATATACACAGCGCGCAGATTGCTGTAAATACTTCTAGCTACTATCACCTTACGCTAGAAAGTTTTCGGGTTTTTAGTTTTAAAACAGCTCACGCATGAATACCACTTAAGGCTAATACATCACACAGCATCCTATTGCCTGCATTATACTGTCCTTCCTGCTCACTGAAATGTTCTCCTTTTGGCATGTTTTCTACCTAATTAATGTAACTGTTTAACTAATACTACAAACCCTTAACTAAATTTACAATCTACTTGATTGTAAACTAAAGTTAGCTAATTAATAAATGGACCATTTAAAACCCGCAAACTTCCAACCAAGAGCTCAACAGCCGTTGTGACCAAAACAACGAATGTGGAAATGGCGGCTGGCTATGTGGTCACCTGCATATTGTTTACACGTTCCTTTGCGCATAGGAGTGACTGTAATACAGCTGTACCATGTTGCCACATGTGCTTCGGAAATAGCATTAACGCTGAGCATATAAGTACCGTCTATGTATTCCAAATGGTAATAAGCGATGACTATAAATTCGACCCATAGTCTGCGACCATTGACAAAAACATTATTCTCAGTTGTTAATTAAAAATATCGGTTCGTTGATTTCTAATATTAGCCATTTTCTGACTTTATAATGTATAACTGTCTTGCTTGGCACTAAATTGGTGCATTCTACAAGAGCAGGGTTGAAAGTAAGGATGGGGGAGATTTCTGAAAGTCGTAAGTAGCTTGTAATTTCAAACTTGTACCTAACGCGTAAGTGTCCAAAGATTTATCCAGATTGGCCAAATAGTGATAATTTGAACATAACGGATTGAAAAATATAAGTAAGGGTAGCTTGTTGAAGTTGTGTGCTATCCTATAATTTGTGTCAAATCCTATACCAACTCCAATGCACAAATTTGTGCCATAGTTGACCAACAGTATAGTTTTATTTACATATAAGGGATGTAAAGTAAAGTTGTACCCCTTCCCCTACAGGACCAATAATTGCTGCGCAAGTGGTGGGAGCATGGTATATAACGTCTTTCTTATGACGCTGTTAATCTTGGCTTCGTTATCGTGCTCCAACGCACTTATTTGGCAGCCTGGGGGAACAACAGCGACAACAGCCCCAAAATTTAGCGGTGGCTTTGGTGGGTGGCCTCCCGGGGGAGAGAGGCGAGTCAATACACTTCTACGGTTTGTCAAGGCAACTACACTCTGTGAGCTTTAACTTGGCAGGTTTTCTACTGTCCTTGTCTCACACAGAGTGCTATCTTTGTCTAGCAGAGGGGGTGGGACAGCAACTAGTTCTTTTTGCGATTTGTGGAACTTCCAGACCCCTAAAAGCTATTGTATGCTGACTGAAGGTTGCAGTGGCGTATGGGCTGGGGGGTTTACTGTTTTGAGGATGTTTTCAGTGTTACAACATATGGATATAATGTTTAATTATTTTCTAGTAGTTTTGGTTGTATTTGTATTGTTTCGAATTGGGTTCTGAGGGAAAGTTCTAAAAGCAGATGGTAGGGAAATGGTAGTTAAAGTTCACAGTTTCTTCAGTGATGAATGTGACGCATTGTAATGTGGAAAACCGACTATTTCAGTGACAAGTATAGTAGACAGAACTGCTGCTGCTACAGGTATTTCTGCTCGTTCCGTCCAGCGAATTTTAAAAGAACACAAAAATGCTGAAGCTAGTTGTGGTAGGTTGCAAACTCCAGGCAAGAAGTGCCCGAATAGGAGATCTCAAAAAACAGAAATGCTCATTCACGGCAGCTGTTATTAAGCGAACAATCTACTCGTTATATCGTACGGACTTTCTGCCTACTTTGCAGGACATATACGGCGCTTTAAAGGTTAAAGACGTACTGAAAGGAAGCGCGTGGTCGTTAATAACAATTCTTAAAAACCTCCATTTCAGTTGTAGTAAAAATTCGAAAGAAAGACGCTTTTTAATGGAATGAATGAATATTGTTTCTAAACGATTTCAGTTTTTAAGACGAAGGAACTGAGGGCTACTGGTAAGCCTATAGTGTACCTTGACGAAACCTGGGTAAATATAAACCATACGAGAAATAAGAAGTGGAAGTGTGACGGTGATGAATATGATTTCCCTCTTGTTGCCAAACATAATATTTCATTTAAAAGTGGTGATGTAAAAGCGCTGTTTGATAATGCGATTACAAAAGTGACTGCAGGCAACTGGAAAAGGGCGTGTGAGCATGCACAAAACACTGAACAGCTTTATTGGGAGAAAGACGGTCTGGTAGAAGAAATTACGGACAGATTATTCATAAATCTAGAAGAATCGGAATCGGAAGATGAGTACGAAGATTCGTTTGAAGTTTCTGACAGTGAATCGGAGAATAGAGAACAACGGTCGGAGAGGAGGAAGGGCACCACGCCACTGATGCATGTTTGGCTGGTGTATCTGCTTTGCCTGTGTCACCATAGAGTGAGAGCGAGATGGTGAGTATTTCTTTCTGTCTAAAAGGGACACGACTACTTAAACCTCACGGACAGTAGATTTTTAGACAATTAGCTGCGTGGGTCGGACGATATAGCCTTCATTCATGGCACTTTTGGACCTTTGTCAAAATTACCATTAAATAAGCTTTCGGTGAGTTAATTTTGAAATTCCTTCTTCGAGCTGTCAATGATACTTCAAATAGAAGTCTGGAATAGAAATACGTAGGCCTTGGTTTAAAATATATTTCATTGCTTTTGCTAAAATATGAAAAGCTAGCGACACGGAAAAAACACAGCAAATTCATTATAATTTTTGTACTGCATTGCACTTATTCAGAAAGTGTTTTCAGTGATGAGCCAAGGTTCTATTATTCACATTGCTCATTCTGTAAAGCCAGATGAACTTAATGAATTGTAAGCTTTACGAGCACAAAGCTTTACAGTTTTTAAGCAACTGTATAATAAACTGTTGCAGAGCTTTCCTAGGCCTTATCACAAAATCAACCACGATCCCACGGCACCTCCCAGTGCAAAGTAAGGATCGGTTTTAAAAATGTTGAATACTGGATAATTCAAATTAAGGATTAGATGCTTTTTGGATTTGTAACGTAACCTATGATTTTTGCTAACTTCTATTGTTTAATTGTGCACACGGTTTAAACAGTGAGATTTCTACATAAGGGGTTGAAAATATGGTAGGGTTTTTAGAGCAGTAAGGTAGCTTAAAATTTTCGTTAGGTCCTTATAAGCGTATAAAGTTTCAAAATTTTACTACACAAAAAATGTAGATCGCGTTAAAATGTACAATTTATGTCATATACATTTTTTTGTTGAGTGAACCATTTTCCAGATATTGTTTGTTATTCCCTTAAATTTTTCAATACTTATTTTCTCAAATGGGAATTCGTTATTCATTTTTTGTCTTGGATATGCAAAGAGTATTAATCTGTAACAAAGGGAATGGTGCTACACCTAGCAACCAACTATTAAGACATATGTATGTGCTTAAAGGCTACTGTATTTTTATATTGCCCTTGTAAATATACTTTCCCCTTACATCTACAAGAAAATTAGCAATAAGATAGAGTCTGCAAATGTTTATCTCGATTAACATGAAGTAGATGGAGAATAAGCGTTTGTAAAAATAGTTTGTACAAGAGTAGAGAAAGTCATGTGAGTGTAACACATCAGAATTTTTATAATTGTCGTCATATACGAATATAAACAATACAGATGCAACCCGTCGCCTCGTACACAATTCTAACGCACTCTCCACGTGGTCGCGATAAGCGGCAACGCCGCCTCTCTCTCTGCGCGAAATGTCAATTCCCTTTCTTCTTTGGCAGTGAGAATAATCAAATGTTTCCAATTCTCCTCGGACTCTTCAGTTTTATCATTTACTTTATATACACCTAGTTCTTTCCGTATATCTTCATTTCGAAAGAGATCTCTTCTGATACAACCTTTTACACTTCTCAGAAATCTGTTTCTGCTGCTTGTAATTTACTTATTTTTCTCACACATATCCAGGACTCGCTGCTATGCATCAACATTGGAACAGCCATTGTTTTATAAACTGTAGGTTTTGTATCTTTTCTAGTTTTGATTTGTAATGTTCCTGTTACTGTACCACATACGAGTATTTAGTGAAACCTATTTTTATTTTATTTTCTATGTCTTCATCTCTGTCAAAAATTATATCACACCCCAAGTACCCAAAGTGGGAGACTTATTCTAATATTTTCCCTTGTAAAATAATTTTAGATCTTCTAGGGTATTTTACTTTACTTTTGATTTAATTGTTTATATTTCCTGTTATAATCATTTCCTATAACATTCACTTTACTCGGAGCGTTGTAAGTCATTTTCACTCTTTTGTATTAATACCACATCATCAGCATACAATAAAGTATTGAAATAATAATTTGTATACCTAAATGTATGTGATCTCTCTTCCAGATTTTTACAAGGTCATCAATATAGGTGTTAAATAGTTTGGCAATAGACTACATCCTTGTTTAACACACTCATTTGTGACAAGTTGTGTTAATCGCCAACTATTTAATGAATTACATGACAGATATGGAAAACATACAGCAATCTGCACAGATAGATCAAAGTGTAATGATAGAAATATTGTGCTGTTGTTTATCCAGACCACACTATGTTATTCAGAATTCCTGATCTTTATACCATCTTCTCAAGTGAAACTTTTTGCAATTAAACAAGCTGTTATTTGTGTTTTGAATACTCAGTGTCCAAATTTGTTTGTTATATACTCAGATTCTAAAAGTGTACTACTTGCAATAAACAAACTATCATCAACTGAAATACTTACACAAGAATTTCAATCACTACTTCATAGAACCAATAAGCAAGGAAAGCAAGTGTCTCTAGTATGAATTCCATCCCACATTGGAATACAGGGCAACGAATTGGCCAATCAGGTAGCAAAATAAGCCACTAAACATCCACTAAGTGATCCAACTATAACTACACCAGCCCATGACGTTATTTCAACCTTTAAAAAGAAGCTCTACCAACAGTAGAAGACAGGATGCTTGACTTCACGAGAAGCAAACACATCTTCCCAGTAATTCTCTTTCCAGACAAGTTTAGATTTTAATATCCCGACTGAGAATGGGCCATACGCACAGTTATCTTCTTTCAAAGGACCAACCACCCAGTGTAACATACTGTTAACGAAGGAACACATAATCGGGAATGTCCATAATACGATCAATGGAGGCAATACTACAGATACCCAATGATTTACAAACAGCATCCAACTATTCGATGTACCCTAAGATAGTTGAATTTATCAAAAATATAAATATATATAAAAGTATATAATGTTCAATCAGTTTTATTAATTATAGTGCTACATTATAACTAATATAATTTTCCGGGCTGTTATGCCGTGGTCTGCTGAAGAAAGATTTCCCAGACGTTTCGTCCACAACTGCGGTGGACATCTTCAGTGGCGCGGACGAAGTCTTCTCGGTGAAAGTATCGCAGCGTCTGATGCGTTGGCCGTTAGTGCCGCTCTCTTTATAGTGTGGACGCTCTCTGCTGATTGGCCCGCTGGTATGAGGGTGCTGGCGCCGGCTGTGTTGTTGCTCTCTTCTGATTGGCTCGCAGTGTTTCGGTTTTCGGAAAAACACTGCGAGCCAATCAGAAGAGAGCAACAACACAGCCGGCGCCAGCCCCCTCATACCAGCGGGCCAATCAGCAGAGAGCGTCCACACTATAAAGAGAGCGGCACTAACGGCCAACGCATCAGACGCTGCGATACTTTCACCGAGAAGACTTCGTCCGCGCCACTGAAGATGTCCACCGCAGTTGTGGACGAAACGTCTGGGAAATCTTTCTTCAGCAGACCACGGCATAACAGCCCGGAAAATTATATTAGTTATAATTGTGACACCAGCCGTGAAAGCCTACGTTCTTATAGTGCTAAAGTTTGTCGCAGTTCTCAGTGGCTTGTGTTATTTTATTTGTTGGGCGCTTATTGTTTAATTATTTTTTAATTTAGGTTCTTTGTCCTCCGGCTAGCTATTATAACTCAGTCGAGCACGTGTCTCTAAGCAGGGTGTGTAAACAGAAAGGAGTTTGTTGCTAAACGATAACACTAACATTTTTTTGAATCTAGACTTTTATTGCCGTCACGCTTAATTAATAATTGACATTTAATCTTTATACACGCCTGATGAAACTCTGATATTTCCGAATGTAACTACAGTTGCTTTAGTTGCCGCGCACCAATTACTTCGCGTACTTTACATTTTTTGTAACTAACTCTGCGACGTGCACCTCGTGAGAGATTCTTCAGAACTGTGCGACACTTGCTTATGGCTCGAGAATATATACTCCTTCACCTCGAATTGCCTAAACATTATAATATTGCTGCTATTGGTTACCAAATTGCGCCCACTTTAGCGTCTGTTTTGGTCAGTCAATCACTACTACTAACATATATGCACTAGGGAACATATTTCTTCCATTTCTAAAAAAGGCACGCTACCCTGACGCCATTTCGGCTATCTCTTCTTAGTGATAAACAACTCACCCCCTCGGTTTATTGTCACCCACTTCTATTGTCAGTGTCAGTTAGGCCGTGCAAACTTATTTCCTAACAATACTTATGGCTAACAAACATCTAAAATCATGTACATATAATAATATTAATTTACACTACAATCACTCTAGCATTCATAGCATGTTATGATATAAAATATTGCCTCAAATTTTATACTAGTTTATTGTAATGGTGCAAAACTGCTAGTATGTTAAATAACTACATTGTTTATTGTTAAATATTTATTTTAAAAGTTGTACAGTCGAGATATGACTAATATGTTAAAGCGAATATAAACTTTCAAAATAAAAACATTGTCGTGTTTTGGATGGGCTGGTATTTATAATTAATTAGCTCCTTTATACAGACTTTTAATTGTTTCAATTAAATGTATGGGATATGGAAAAGAACCTCATATTAAAATACTGCACCCAATGTCGGTAGAGGCATATAATATAAAATTCAAAAGAAAATTAGAATTTTGTCTTGATCAAAATGTTTACTTTTAAATATTTAAATTTTATTTTACATTTTATAGCTTGGTAGGTTATTGCATTTTATCCCACGTGTGAGATTAACAAATGAAATAAATGCGAAGATAAACTCGAGGACCTAAAGCACAAAAGCTAACTAACGACTAAGAAAAAACCCTATCTCAACCAAACAGCTTCATCCAAACGATATTCGAGTGTACAGCAGCTCAGGAGGCAAGAAGTGTATTTCCCTTGGTGGTTAAAACGTGCTTTGAAACGTTTAACTTTTTAGTAAACACAGGAGCATTCGACAACAATGTGCTTCTTTCGTTGTTCTTTCCGTTTTTTCAAACGTACAGTCTCAACACTGACGGTTCATATGAAACTTTGAGTGATGAGCTGTGGGACCTTAAGCACTAAGGCTGTTAATATTAATCTTAAGAACCGAGGGAAAAGACTCGATTATAAGTTTATCCAGATAACTTAGTCCAACAGGGGTTCTAATCTGGGTACGCAACTTAGAATCGCCTTTTAATATATCGTAAACATCAGTCAAGCTTGAAAACCCGCTGGAGCCAAACCAGGAGGTTATGATTGTCTAGGATAGATCGCGGGGTCGGTTTTATTAATAGCTGTTCAATCTATTTATACTTACTTTTACTTTTAAGGGCTTCTCCACTCTTCAGCACTCATGTCCACTCACGGACATGCTTTTTTTACTTTCTCTACTACGTATAGTAAGTAGGGGAAGTATTGTACTCCACCCAAAAATTCGATACCGAGATTTCACCGGAAATACATGTTTTGAGACACCCTGAATCCAAAAAAAGCATTTTTGGAAACATGTCCGTGTGTGTGTGTGTGTGTGTGTGTGTGTGTCTGTCTGTCTGTGGGTCTGTCTGTGAACAGCATAACTCAGAAACGAACAGTCGGATAAACACCAAACTTGGTATTTAGGTTCAGTATCTTCCAGAGATGCGACACGAAGGTTTTCAAGAAAATCCCCCCACCCCAGATTACCCTTTACATGAAACAGTTTTCGAAAATTTTAATTTTCTCAAAAATGGCTCTAACGATTTTGATTAAAATATCATATGTTTAACATATTTTCATGACAAATAAAATGTATATCTCGAATTTTCTGGGAATGTCTCCAGAGTATTCTTCATTTAAACGACTTTTGCATAACTGGTAAACCGTATGAGATAGACAAACTTTTACTACACACAAAATGTAGATCGCGTTAAAATACGCAATTTTTTTGTTGAGTGAACCATTTTCGAGATATTGCTTGTTATTCCCTTAAATTTTCCAATACTCATACTTTTTCTCAAATTCGTTATTCATTTTTTTGTCCTGGTAATGCAAAGAGAATGGAATACTCTACATAGCTACCAACTCTTAAAATATTTGACTATAGCTTAAAGCCTGCCAATTCCCCTTGCACCTACAAGAAAATTAGCAATAAGATTAACATCTCGATTAACATGAAGCATATGGAGAATAAGAGTTTGTAAAAATAGTTTGTACAAGAGTAGAGAAAGTCATGTGAGTGTAACACATCAGATTTTTTTTCTTGGCCTTGCAAATAGAATGGAATTTCAAAGGCATCACATACGACCTGCTCCTAAAAGATTTTATCATCACTTAAAAGCTCCTCTATTGCTCTAAATAAAACAATTCCTGAAAATGTTTGTCTCGATTAACATGAATTATATGGAAGAATAACTATTTATGGGAATAGTTCGTACAAGAGTGAGTAGAGAAAGTAATGAGAGAGCAACATTAGATTTCTTTAATTTCTCAAAAACGTGCGTAACGATTTGAGTAAAATGATATATTAATGCAACAAATTAAGTGTACATCCTGTGAAATTCACTTTATATTGTGATTTAGGGATATGATAAACGTTGTTTTCGACTAACGGTTATAACTGTCGCAGCTATTGTCCGTTAACGGCTACATGTAACGGCTACCAGTAACGATCAAGTTATTTGTTTTCATGGTTATCAAGTTCGCAATAACCTTACATTAACGGTAACCAGTAACGATTAGATGTAACTATGTTTCAATATGAACGATGTCGTTGTTTGAACTTAGCGACCCGCGTATATTTACTATAAATAGCATTAGGGTAACTTAGGCTAAATCGGATCAATTTCAAAACTTTTTGCGCCAAGAACAGACAACTTCAACAATGTGCCAGCATCTGCCCGTTGAAGTTAGTGGCTGTTGTGTATATTGTAGCCGTGGGAAATAAAAGGAATAAGTCTTGTTAAAGGTAAGTACTATTTGTTTTCCGTATTTAAAATAAACCTTTGACGGTTTCCTTTATTTTACAACCGCATAATGAGGAATTTTGCTCGATTGGAGTTTAAAATCAAGCGCAGTCTTTGTGTGATGGGTTAAGATACTGCAACGCTCGTGAATCGCTTTCTGATACTACTAACTTATGTTTATAAATTTTGCTACATTTTGGATAAATTAGGGTCAGTAAATTATAGTGTCAGTACTACTATGAGAATTTGGAGTACTTATATTTATTTTCTTATTCCAGATGCCTAGTATTGCACATAAATGCCGCAAATATAGACTGAAGAGCAAATGCAGAATACCATCGAGGCCTTTCGAGAAGGGGGAAGTCAACTTCATGCCACTCAACTGAATGGAATTGCTCATTCTTGCCTCAACGCAGGCTATAGAGTGGGCATGATGAAGCTTTGTGTAATAAAGGTGCGCAACCAGTATTCACCAAAGAACAAGAAGCTAAACTAGTTTCCGGCTATTGAAACTCACTGCTTGTGGATTTGATGTAGATAGTGTCGCTGTGCGGGGGGCAGCATTGATTCTGCTGAATCGAATAACATAAAGCATAATTTCTGCAGGAGAAGCAAATGGCTGGCAATGACTGGCTAATAGGATTCCGCTAAAGGAACCCAGCAGTGACATCAAGAAAGGCGGAGGGTTGCGCGTTGTAATGGCCTTAACAGAAAGAATGTGGCTGATTACTTCAAACTTTTGAAAGAGACTTTAGTGAATTGTGATTTACTTAATAAGCCTCAACTAATATACAATGTAGACGAATCTTGTTTGCAGAAGAACAATAAACCAACACAGAAACTTGTTGTTGAAAAGGGTGCTAGGGCAGTGTATTCACAAACTTGTGTTGAGAGAGGGAAGCTTGCACAAATACTATGGGGAACTTTATTCCGCCATTGACTATTTTTAAGGGGAAAGATTTTACCAAGAATTTTCTGATGATTTCCCAAATGAAGCTCTTGTAATAATGTCAGATTTTGGATGGATTAATGAGGACGTTTTCTTTCAGTGGTTGCACCACTTTCAAATCCATCGAGTGTCTGGAACATGTATGTTGTTAATAGATGGCCATAGATCCTACAAGAGTATGTCTGCACTGCAGTTTTGCGAAAAACATGACAACCATATGGTATGTTTACCAAGTCACTCTAAGCACTCTAACCCTTAGATAGGTCTTTCCTCAAGACTCTCAAAGCATATTATGACAATAAACGTAATAAATTCGTGCGTAACACAGAGGAAGAGTAGAAAAAGATCAGCAAAATAACATTTGGAAGAATTTTCAAAGCAGCTTAGCGCCAATCAGCAACACCAACAATTTGCTGAGTCTGGGTTTTTGTCAACGGGGCTGTCTGATCATAAATAATTACCAGGAGAGTGCTTGAGTCAGCCAGAACCCCATTCTTCAGACTACCAAAGTGCAGCTGTGAGCTTGGTGTTATTTCTAATCTCTGTTCAGAACGTGCATCAACGTCCAGTATAGCCTTCCATGATCTGCTGTCATCTTCAGTAAAAAGGCCGCATTGGCTTCTCCAAAGAATATAGAGGAAAAAAAGTCTGGATCAGAAACGTAGACCTATGAAAGAAAAAGTCTTGTCTTAATCTAATAGGACTAAAATTAAAGATTCAAGAAACAATTGTTTCCAGAGACATCTTCTGAAAATGAGGACCAGGATGAGGGCATGCAAGAGAAAAATAACAGCGCTTGTGCATTCTGTTTGGAAAATTACGACGATATTCGCTCAGAAAAATTAGACGACTGGATACAGTGTCAGGGAAGTGGAAAAGAATGGTACTACGAAGATTGTATTGTGCCAAAGGAAAGAAGAACTTCATTTGCGGCAAATGCGGGTTATGTGACTAATTTATTTACATGTAAATGTCTATTTTTAATGAAGCAAACAATTTTAGGCTGTTCCTATTTACCCTGATGATTGACGGGATTTAGACTGAGTTCTTAGGGTAAATCGGGTCTTGTAGGGAAGTTTTATTACGTTCATTGTTCCACCTACCTTCATTGTTATTAAAAATATAATCAGTGGGTTTTGTTGCTTAAGGAGTTATATAATCAGAAAATGAATTCTTGCATTAATTAATAAAAAGCGTTAATCACCATTATTGGTTTTTCTAATTTTTGACTAAATTAGACTAAATTACCCTAAATTTTTATTGATATACATCTACCTACTGAAGTGATAAGATCCGCGAGTACTCCGCGAGTACAAGAATAACCATAGCCAGAAGAAAAGTTAAGATTAATGCGCGAATCAAACAAAATAAGAAGGAGATAAAAGAGAATATTAAAGATTAAGTAAAGGGGGGAATAAACACTATTATGGATGAAATAAAATAAAGTAGAAATGAAATAAAATATTATTACGGATGAAATAAAATAAAATAGAGACACGTATAAATAGATCAGAAAGTAAAAGAACGTGAAAGGAAACAGACACAAGAATATATGCCAGAGGGCAAAACACTTAATAAATACAGGAAAGGCTAGCCGGAGAACAGTTAGGTTCTATTGAAATCGCCAAGAGCTCACCGGCGTGCGAAACAAAGAAACGGATGTGCTAGTCGCTCATGCGAACAGAAAATTAAATCAGCCGTGAATAACGAGAAACAGTAGAAACGCTAGTTGAGCCTGAGGGTATTGAAATTGAACCAATGAGAGAGAAAACGCAGAGGAGCCAGATAACCAATAAGGAAGATTAACTGTCACGTGAATAGTAAAACCAGGGAACAAAACTAGAAAAGAGGCGTGAAATAGATTTTGGTCTAGGAGCAGGAGCGCGTTTTAGACACGCGAAAGATGGAACACTTTGTGTCGGGAAACGTTAGGAGGAGGATGTAAAACTTCGTGTGGGGAAACGCTAGGAGGAAGACGTGATAGTTTGTGTTGGGAGGAGATAGAAAGAGGATGTTAGAATTCTGTATCGGGAAAAGAGATAGGGTAGCTAGGGATAACAAAAGTCATATTGTAAGTAAAGGAGAAAGAGAATAAATTCAAGGGTAAAAGCACGGAGACTGTAACGGGGGAAAACTGATAGGAACGCGTCTTGTGTGAAGGGCCTGCAGTACGAAAACCAGTGTGGATCTTCATAATAAATGGGCCATTGAGAGGAGTTGTGAGTATCATTCACCTCGCATCCACACAATCCCTGAGGTAAGATTCTCGTAACCCACCATCCTCTACCTGAGCAGCCGGCAATCACCTGAAACCCTACACCAAGACTTTACCAACCAGAAACGTTACCTTTATTTTCCAAACCCCGCTACACTACAAAGTACAAACTCTCGTGCACCTATATGAATAACCACCTTAATGCAATGCATGCAGCTTTTCTGTCTGAGTGTTGACCGACCTGTCATCTGTGGCCTGTGAACTGTATTCGAAACGATAAACAACACGTTGTAATAAACAAATATATACTTGCAACTCCGTGCGAGGATGACTCAAGTTGTAAACGAATATTTGAGATAACTAGTTCCCGATAAGGGAATCCAATACCGCACACATGTAGTGAATGATGTCATCCAGGCTCGGTAATCGTCTCGTTTCTTCAGTAACCGTTAACGCGATAGCTAGTTGTCTTCATTAATTTGGTAACCGTTATTGGATAACTAGTTATTTTGTATTCGTTACTCTGGAACCCTTATGGGGTAACTAGTTACTTTGGTAACCGTTATTGGATTACTAGTTACTTCGTATTCGTAACTTCGGTAACCGTTACACTAAGGTAACCTACTGTGATTGAATTTGGTGCAGTTTTACATATATACGAAATGAAACGAGATAGATGTAAACCTAATAAGGAGAAATGTGTAGATATGTAATTTAGAAACAATTAAATTATAAAATTTCCGTTGTTTTCTTTGGGGGGGGGATGTTAGTCGTTTTCGTAATTCTAGTATTCTCAACTACAACTAGTTGTAAACCATACTTTAAATAATTAAACTATATTCCTTTGACAACTATCTACATAAATGAGACTTGTTTATATGAAAGCTTACTTAATTTATTAAAAAACAATTCAGAAATTTATACACTAGAGCAAAGCATAATCTATTTGTAAAGTAACACAGGACTAATCACTATGAAAACAGCTTCAGATATGCTGGCTTAGATCTATATAACAAGCTTCCTGAGTAGCTTAAAGGATCACAGCTTTTATACCGTAGATGAATTTCTAAATCTGTAATTATTGTAACTTTTTCTTCTTTCTCTGTTTAATCTCCTCTTATGTAGGACTTGCACCCCCCAGGACTTACAGGCGGGTGCCTGGGGTCAGAGACCCGTCGAGGAGCAGACACTCATGGCTCAAACAGAATGCCTGGTATGGGAGGAAGGAAGTAGATGAAACGAAATGATGGTGAAATGGATGAAAGGAAAGGTGATGATAGAGCACTTGGTGGAATGAATGGCGAGGGAAACCGGAGAACCCGGAGAAAACCCGCTCAGACACCGCTTTGTCCACCACAAATCCCCGGATTGAACCCGGGCCGCCTCGGTGAGAGGCGAGCGGTCTAACCACTGGGCCACGGCGCCGTCCATTGTAACTTTTCACCTGATGTAAATTATGTATATTATATTGGACATATCCTACAACATGTACATGTTTTAATGGATGAATAATAAATGCAATGAAATGAAATGCTGCATTATACGCTTTCTGAGGTACGTCATCTAACGGACATTGTTGTTTGTTTAATCTATTTATTTTACATCGCTTTAACTAACGGTCATATCGTGTGACGGATCTGTTAGTGGATAACTCTTAAATCGAGGTATGGCGGACAGTTAGCCTTCTAGGTCTCATCCCTGTAACCCACCCGCTTCGTCGTGTCCACAGAGACCTTAGCGCATAGCAACCGGATCTTCTGCTTCGTGCCGTGTAGATGGCATTAGGGTGCCGTCCAGTCAGGACCCTGTAGAAACAACGGGCCTGACACTGGGTTCGAGATAGAGAAAAATGGCGGCAGTAGTTGGTGGCGATACCTGAGGTGTTAACACATGCTAGCTGCTGTGTTGTGTTATCGAAGCTTGTGATTTATAATATTTTAGTAGCTGCGGCAGTTTGTTAGTGAAGGAATAGTGTGTGAAAACCTTTGTGTGCATTTTAGGAAACGGGAATAATCCCAGTGATATGATTTCAGTGCCGTGTGCTTTCCACGTGTTACTTTATGTTTACTATTATATTACAATGTAGACTATGTCTACATTAAATGTAAAGTGCATATTATACATTTGTTAATTTATCTATTTTGGAATATAGTTTGTGTCACGGCTACTGTGGTGATATAGAGAAGGAATTGTTACATTTAGGGACGTTATAGACGTATATATTCTTAACCTAAAACATTACAATACCGTTGTGTTCCCGGGTGACTTTGGTGTTAATGAACAGAGGTGTAAATAATTGTGATACATACTTTAAAATAT
This sequence comes from Deroplatys truncata, assembly GCA_030765065.1. Classification (NCBI taxonomy): domain Eukaryota; kingdom Metazoa; phylum Arthropoda; class Insecta; order Mantodea; family Mantidae; genus Deroplatys; species Deroplatys truncata. Next base: position 55,854,730 of record CM060987.1, read on the forward strand.
GCTATAACAGTGATAATTTGCGTTATAAAATATCAAACTATGTATATTTGTGAGGTACAATAAAACAATTATAGATACCTATATGAGTGTGTATAGTCCCAGTGATTCTCTTATATGGGAGTATTGCCATTCACATTTCCAAAATATAAAGATTTAAAAGAAAACCAATCATGATCTAAAATCATGAACTCCCCACGCCTTCGAAGGATTCGCCTGCAATGCATATATAATTTTTTTACGACTTTGTTATACGAAAAGATAATGTTGTTGCATGCTGCATGAATGACGTTTTTCAATGCTGTTTAAGATTATTATATCATATATTTCAGTTGCAGTGCTGGTATAAGGTTATTTATTTGCTATATTTCAGTCTGTCGGTGTGGACGCTCTGCAAATACTAGTAAAGAATGCTATTAAGTCGCTAAGTAATAGGTACATTTTTGAAACTTATTGTAGACTTAGAAATTAAAAGCTTTCAGTAATAGCAAGATTCAACCCTAAAGCTTCTAAATTTAGTAGGTAATCACTGTAAACAATAGCAGTTCGTGCGTGAGTCATCCACTATATATTTTGTGTATATAATATTATGTACAGTGTGTTAATGATGTAAATAGAAACAGGTAATTTTGAGTGAAGTCAATCAGTTTCAACTGCAATATCAGCAGTTCTGTTTCATGCAAGTAAAATATTACAGTACTTGTAGTTTATAAAGCTATGTCATTTGTAATTCAAATACGTAGCTGTAGTTTAGGCATGTTGTTAAGTTATAGCATCCAAAACTATAGACTGCATGAATGTTGCTTGAGGTTAAATACGAGTATTTCATTGCTCATCAATGTTAAAATGCATTTAGTTAACTTTTAAGACAGAGTTTTTGCGTACAACAGAGCATATACACTACGTGATCAAAAGTATCCGGACACCTGACTGAAAATGACCTACAAGTTCGTGGCGCCCTCCATCGGTAATGCTGGAAGTCAGTATGGTGTTGGCCCACCCTTGATGACAGCGTTCACTCTCGCAGGCATACTTTCAATCAGGTGCTGGAAGGTTTCTTGGAGAATGGCAGCCCATTCTTCACGGAGTGCGGAACTGAGGAGAGGTATCGATGTAGATCGGTGAGGCCTGGCACGAAGTCGGCGTTCCAAAACATCCCAAAGATGTTCTATAGGATTCAAGTCAAGACTCTGTGCAGGCCAGTCCATTACAGGGATGTTATTGTCGTTAAACCACTCCGCTACAGCCCGTGCAGTATGAACAGGTGCTCGATCGTGTTGAAAGATGCAATCGCCATCCCCGAATTGCTCTTCAACAGTGGGAAGCAAGAAGGTGCTTAAAATATCAATGTAGGTCTGCGCTGTGATCGTACCACGCAAAACAAGGGATGCAAGCCCCTCCAGGAAAAACACGACCACACCATAACACCGCCACCTCCGAATTTCACTGTTGGCAACACACACGCTGGTAGATGACGTCACCGGGCATTCGCCATTCCCACACCCTGCCATCGGATCGCCCATTGTGTACCGTGATATGTCACTCCACACAACGTTTTGCCACTGTTCAATCGTGTAATGTTGACGCTCCTTACACCAAGCGAGGCATCGTTTGGCATTTTCCTGCGTGATGTGTGCCTTATGAGCAGCCGCTCGACCATGGAATCCAAGGTTTCTCACCACACGCCTAACTGTCATAGTACCTGGAGTGGATCCTGATGCAGTTTGGAATTTCTGTGTAATGTCTGGATAGATGTCTGCTTATTTCTCTTTACGACCCTCTTCAAATGTCAGCTTTTGTGCTGTACATGTCCCTTCACGTTTCCACTTCACTATCACATCAGAAACAGTGGACCTAGGAATGTTTAGGAGTGTAGAAATCTCGCGTACATACTTCTGACGCATGTGACACCCAATCACCTGACCACGTTCGAAGTCCGTGAGTTCCTCGGAGCGCCCCATTCTGCTGTTTCATGATGTCTAATGACTACTGAGGTCGCGGATAATGAGTACCAGGCAGTAGATGGTAGCACAATGCACCTAAGATGAAAAACGTATGTTTGTGGGGTGTCCGGATACTTTTGTTCACATAGTGTATCTACGCAAAACACGTCATTACACCACATTGATTGTATTTTAATCCTGAGAAGTCGTAGCTTGTAGACAAGAGTGTTTCCCAAATTCCCACCACATACGGCCGTCATTTTGGATGTCAGTGTCAAGTCCGTTATCCAGAGGGTTCTGGCCCAGTCTACCTGCTTTCATTGTCTGTGGATAGATAGCACAGCATTCGCTATTTCCACCCATTTTCATTTTTACTATTGTTTTAGACTTAAGGTGGAACTTTGGGTCGTGGTATTAAATATCCAATCCGTATTCACCTTAAAGGCTGAGGGAAAGCACGAGTAAACCTCAATCAGATTGGTCGGCCCATGGGGTTTGAACCCAGGACCTCCCGAATGCGGGCCACGGACGTTACGCCTGAGCCATCCCGCTCGGTATCTAACGGACATGTTGATACTTTGTTATCCTTCTTTTTACTTTGTAAGCCAGTTACCCATAGTAGATTAAGGAAGTATTGTATACCACCAAGAAATTATAAATAATATAATTAGATACTATATTTAACAGAAACACATGTTTTGAGATCCTCTGAAACAAAAAGGGTACGCGTGCTGTATGTGTTTGTAAATAGCATAACTCAAAAAAGAAGAGTCGGATAAGTACAACACCTGGTGTTTTCATCTTCAAGTTTGAGAAATGGACAAACTACACTTTGCACGTCAATTTTTTTATTTTTTTTATGTTTTCAAAAAATCTGATGTGTAACACGCACATGACTTTCTCGACTCTTGTACAAACTATTTTTACAAACGCTTATTCTCCATATCCTTCATGTTAATCGAGATATCGAGATATCGAGATGTTAATCTTATTGCTAATTTTCTTGTAGATGCAAGGGGAATTGGTAGGCTTTAAGCGTTAGTCAAGTATTATAAGAGCTGGTTGCTATGTGGAGTATTCCATTCTCTTTGCATAACCAGGACAAAAAAAATGAATAACGAATTTGAGAAAAAGTATAAGTATTGGACAATTTAAGGGAATAACAAGCAATATCTCGAAAATGGTTCACCCAACAAAAAAATGCATATAACATAAATTGTGTATTTTAACGCGACCTACATTTTTGTATAGTAAAATTTTGTCTATCTCTTATGGTTTACTAGTTATGCAAAAGTCGTTCACAATGAAGAATACTTTTGGAGACATTCCCAGAAAATTCAAGATATACATTTCATTTGTCATGAATATATCTTAAACATATAATATTTTAATTAAAATCGTTAGAGCCATTTTTGAGAAAATTAAAATTTTCGAAAAGTTTTCCATGTAAAAGGGTAATCTGGAGTGAGGTGATTTTCTTGAAAACCTCCGTGTCGCATCTCTGGAAGATACTGAACCTAAATACCACGTTTGGTGTTTATCTGACTGTTCGTTTCTGAGTTATGCTGTTCACAGACACACACACAGAGACACAAACATGTTTCCAAAAGTGCTTTTTTTTATTCAGGGGGTCTCAAAACATGTATTTCCGGTGAAATCTCGGTATCGAATTTTTGGGTGGAATACAATACTTCCCCTACTTACTATACGTAGTAGAGAAAGTAAAAATGATCTTGTGATTTTAATACATATAAATGGACCAATGGAACGAATGTCTTGATTGTTTTCGAGTAGGCTGTGAAGTCCTCGTTTTGTATAATTTTGTACATTTGGTAAACTATAAGATAGAGACAAAAAGTTAGTACACAGAAATGTAGGGTTACATTTAATTATCGAACTAAGCGTTTTACTGGCTCAGAGAATAAGAAACAAAGGAACTTAATTTTCACCTATTCCTTTTACTTCTGCTATTTGATCATTCTAATTTGTAAGATTTTCTCCCTTTTCTTCTATTACGAGTATCCAGAACTTTCAGCAGAACTTAGTGAATCATACCTTTCAAGACGTTCCAAACGTTTCTTTCTACAATTACACAGATGCACTTTCATGTTTCACAATGCAATCTCTTTGTAGAGGGTTCGGTGGTTGATTCTCAGAAATTTGGCAGAACTGTGAAGTACTTTCGTGTTTAGGCAATAAAATCTTGACAAGGTTTGGTTATTGTGATTGTTAGAAGCTGATGGAAGAAGCTCATACGACATTGAATAAAGGAAATTAGGAGAATCGTCGAAGTATTAAATTCAATCCTATGGAGCAAGAATATACTAAATAAAAACAATAAGCTTAATATGTAAAAGATTGGTACAACGAGAGGAATTATAATATGGAGCAGAAACCTGTACATTAGACAAGTAACAGGTAAATAAAATGTTGACTATGAAAAAAGACCATTGGCGAAGAGCAAAAGAAATATCAAGGATGTAGAAAATTAAAAATGAAGGAATTAAAGGAATTATGAAGCCTAAAAGGAGTACTACTGAAGAGAAAATATCTGATGTGTTGCACTCACATGACTGTCTCAACTCTTCTACAAACTATTTTTAAAACCCTTATTTTCCATCTATTTCATATTAATCCGCACAAACATTTGCAGGAATCATCTGTCGTCCTCCGTGGTGTAGTGGTTACCATGCCAATCTCTAGTTCTTGAGGTCGCGGATTCAAACCCGGCGGAGGGCGATGGATTTTTTCGGGCGTAAAAATCCTTAGCATGGCTTTTTTTCGGAAGGGAAGTAAAGTCGGTGGCCCCGTGTCGTAGATTTACGTCGCGTAAAAGAGCCTCAAGCCTGATAAACAGACCTCTGAGGAAAATTACCGGTCTTTCACCCCCAATATAGAATAGGACGCTAAGGACCATAGTAGTTAAATAACGTCCATAAATAAAACTCAATTTCAGAAGCCATCCTATGACTAATTTTTATGTAGATGTAAGGGGCTTTAAGCAATAGTCAAATCTTTTAAGAGCTGGTTGCTATGTGGAGCATTCCATTCTCTTTGCATGTCCAGGACATTAAAAAAGAACAGCGAATTCCCATTTGAGAAAAAGTATAAGTATTGGAAAATCAAACAAATAATAAGGATTATCTCGGAAATGGTTCAGTTGACAAAAAAAAAATGTATATGAAATAAATTGTGTGTTTTAAGCAGATCTACATTTTTGTGCAGTACAATTTTGTGTATCTCTTACGGTTTACCAGTTATGCAAAAAACATTCAGAATGAAGAAAACCTTTGGGGGCATTCCCAGAAATTTCAAGATATACATTTCGTTTGCCATAAAAATATCTTAAATAATCAAAATCGTTAGAGCCATTTTTGGAAAAATAAAAGCATTCGAAAAATATTCCTAGTAAAGGGTCCCTGGGGTAGGGATTTCCTTGAAAATATTTGTGTCGCATCTTTGCAAGATACGGGACTTAAATACCAAGTTTGGTATTTATCCTCTTTTCGTTTTTGAGTTATGTTGTTCACAAGTACACATAAAAAATACACACACACACAAGGACCTCTTTATAAAAATGCTTCTTTTTGGATTCAGGGGTCTCAAAATATGTATTTCCGCTGAAATCTCGGTATCGAATTTTTGGATGGAATGCAATATTTCCCCTGCTTACTTTACGTAGCAGGAAAATAAAAATTGAAAGGGCATGGACATATAAAAGGGATGGAAAAAAATATTTCCGAAGATAATATTGGAATGGTCGTCTAGAGGAAGGAGAAGAAAGAAACGTTAACACTATTAGATGTAACAGGAGGAGCATGAATAGGAGAGAACTTAAAGAAGAAGTGTGGAGGTTGGAAATCTTCGTAGGAGCAAAACTGCTTAGGGAAAACTGCTGCGTTGTATAATAATAATAAGAATAATAATAATTAATATTATTACTATTATTATTATTATTATTATTATTATTATTATTATTGAACCAGCTTCACAATTTAAATACCTTGGTGAAATAATTCAAGAAATTGGAATCGAAATTGAAGCTAATAAAAGTAGATGCATAAAAATGTAAACAGCATACCGGCTCACTCAAAACATCTATAATAAAAGTTGCATGTCTAAGCATACAAATTAACATATCATAATATTGCAATAACCAGAGTCCCTCTACGGAGCAGAAATATGAATTTTGAATATCGAAATTATTGTGAAAACAAGTGCAAAATCGTGAGAAAAAGTTTAACTTTATAAGTTATAGGTGAACAATACAGACTCAGAGTTAAAAATGAAATAAAAAAATATATACAGACATTTACATTGACATTAAAATCGAAGGTTCATATTCATGGACACATTAAACGAATGAACTCAAACAAGGCTCACAAAACAAATAGTGGAATTCTATGAAAATAGAAGCAAAGCACACGTAGTTACTGTGAAGTAGATTGGTGCAGTAAAAAATTACTTAAAATTGACAGGAATAATTACACAAGAAATATATCCTAAGCAGACTTATCTTTAGAATCAAAGTGCATAACTGGCAAGTTGGCTAAGAGGACAAACCGAAGGGAAAAAACTGGAACAATATGGACAGATGAAAGAAGAAAAGCCCACATTCAAAGAATAAGAGAGCTATAGATTCAAAGGAAAACAAAAAAACGCCTCTAAGCACTTTGCGTAGTCCTACATGGGTTTATTTGCAATAAAAATTTATTATTATATTTTAAGAGCTGCAAGATCGTCAAATGAGACGATGCACCTGAATGTAACCGAAGATTTGAGAGTTTGTCGTTTAAATCTAAGGGAAAACCAAGAAAGGGACTCTCATGTTTCGAACTTGAGCCTTCTGGGTCACAAAGCAACCACGAATTTGGCTTTTGGTCTCCATGTGCTGAAACTCGACGGGAAGAAGGAACTTAATAAAGTATTTCAATAAAACAGAATCGGAATGTTGGATCCCACAGACCTGGTGAGCCATTTATGCAATAAAATGAGATGTGCAGTAAAATGCTCTTTTCCATTCCTTCCATTCTACTGCCTTTCTGAACTAGCATTTTACAGCTGTTTTAAGGGCCCATGAAAACTTAAAGAGCACTGTAAGGCCGAGCGCATAGGCATAACCTCTATAATGGCGACATCTATCGGTGGCTTTCTTCACCTCAACCTGTCTCCGTGGCTCACTAACGCTTCTTCGGCTCTCCAAGCGTCCTTGCTATTAAAGGAGCTAGACAGCTAAAGCTAGCCTAAGCTAGGTTCCACATACCTTACCGTGTTTCGGGTTGCACCGAAAATGTCCCTACCAGGTCGTGTCTTTTTGGTTTCCATTTAGTCTACCGTGCGCCGGGTATTTTCATGCTTGAATCAATGCTTAGACGGACCCAAGGAAGGGCTAAGAGGGTGTATAGCCTTCCCCTTAATTACGAGGTTCATACTGAAAGCTGTTAAAATAATTCAAATTCCAACAATACAACAAAGCCGACTGCAGGTCGTAATCTACGGACAATCTACAATATGTTGCGTTATTGTGACGTCATTAGCTTCTATAACATGACCACAGGCAGTATTTTTAAAATGTTTCGTTTCGAAAGCGCACATAGGGATATTTGATCCAAAAACGCCAGCGGCGTAGCTATACTGTGTTCTGGGTATACTAGATCCTAAAAATTGAATTTAGAATTTTTAAATAACGCACAAATTCCAATACATTAGTATTTCATAAAATAGCGTGAATTCTCCACATCGACTCGACTATTATTGTTATTATTATTATTAGTTTTTGTTTTAGTAGTCATTAGCATCACTACTAATTGCTGAAATTGACTGAACATACATTTCAAACTTAGATTATAAATATAGCGTTAGGTGTAATTTTACAAAATGCTGACAAACCATTGTATGATTGTAAATCATGAAAACAATTGAGGCAGTATTTTTAACGCTTAAATGATTTCAGTTTAATTATATAATATTCAATAACAGCCCACCTTAAATAAATATGTGTATGTAAAAATATATAAAAGTGTACATTATAGGCATTGTATATGTTTATTTTATTATGTACATGTTTAATAATGTTATGTGAATGTACTATGTAATTTAATAATGTAGGAGCTGTGAGAATATAGGTCAAAAGTTGCTATCAATGAGGTAACAGTGAGGTAATCTTGAGGCAATAATGAATTGGAAAGTTAATAATGCTACTAGTAATTCTTGGAGCAACAATAATGTAATTTTTTTAAACAGTTTATAAATAGCCAATCAACAACCAGCAAAAGCTTAAGTGAAATAAAAGTATTCTATTGGAGTAGGATTAGCCAATCAGAGACTTGAAATATGAAAAAGTTACAAATTCAGGCGGTAAAATTTAGTTGCTTCTGGACAGTGTTCCTAACTGGACGCGAGATGCGTCCTCGAGAAGTTTAATACGTATCCAGTGTGAAACAAAGATTCATTACAGCGAGGATATTATAAAGTTTACATGTTTAAAAAGTGCAAGCAGGCTGGGTGTAGTTTTAAAAAATGCTGATAAACCATTGTGTGATTGTAAATCATGAAAACAATGTAGGTGCTCGCTTAGATTTTCTTGTATATAAGCTCCAGCCGGCGATTTTCTTCTCCTCGAAGATGTCAATCATACGTTCTTTAAAAGTATGGTCAACACAGGTTTCATTTAATAACTGTTTATCAATTGCTAATGTCGCTAAACGTGAGTGTCTTAGTTTTTAATACAGTTCCTCAACTAAGTTTTAATTCTTTTAAGGTGCTCATACTACGTTCACTGCTGGCTATAGTGACAAGCAATGTTAATACTAGTCGCAATAATTTAGTGGTCTCGTGACTCATCATAGAAAGTATTGTTGTCCATTCAACAAGTAAATCTAATCTGATAACTCTAAAAAAAATCTGATGTGTTACACTCACATGACCTTCTTTACTCTTGTACAAACTATTTTTACAAACGCTTATTCTCCATATGCTTCATGTTAATCGAGATATCGAGATGTTAAGTTTCTTGTAGATGCAAGGGAAATTGGTAGGCTTTAAGCTATAGTCAAATATTAGCTGGTTGCTATGTGGAGTATACCATTCCCTTTGCATTATCAGGACAAAAAACAATGAATAACAAATTCCCATTTGGGAAAAAGTATAACTATTGGAAAATTTAAGGGAATAACAAGCAATAACTCGAAATTTGTTCACTCAACTAAAAACATGTATATGACATAAATTGTGTATTTTAAAGCGATCTACATTTTTGTGTAGTAAAATTTTGTCTATCTCTTATGGTTTACCAGTTATTGCAAAAGTCGTTCACAATGAAGAATACTTTTGGAGACATTCCCAGAAAATTCGAAATATACAATTCATTTGCCATAAAAATGTCTTAAACTTATAATATTTTATTCAAAATCGTTAGAGCCATTTTGAGAAAATTAAAATTTTCTAAAAATGTTCCATGTAAAGGGTAATCTGGGGTGGGGGGATTTTCTTGAAAACCTTCGTGTCGCATCTCTGGAAGATACTGAATCTAAATACCAAGTTTGGTGTTTATCCGATTGTTTGTTTCTGAGTTATTCTGTTCACAGACACACATACACAGACCCACACACGGACATGTTTCCAAAAATGCTTTTTTTGGATTCAGGGGCCTCAAAACATATATTTCCGATGAAATCTCGGTATCGAATTTTTGGGTGAAATGCCATACTTCCCCTACTTACTATACGTAGTAGACAAAGTAAAAATTGCCTTTGTTGTTGGGGTTTTAATAAGTAATCCACTAAATCGATGGAATTGTCCATATTTCTAAAATCTTAAATGAAACATACACAATGAAAACAATACACAGGTTTATGTAAAATTAACACTGTACTGCACTGCACGGCTGCACACACGCATAGTGCTGGTTCGCCAATAAATGTTTATTAGTACCTTGCCCTACTCTTGTCTCCAACCCCTATTGTCCGTTTCCGCACCTTCGAGGACCAGGTACACAGAGACTAAACACCTCATTAAAGGTTAAGTTTCTGCTGCTGCCTTTGTGTCCTTAATGCACAACAAAATATAGGCAAGTCTTCCTACAATGAGAGGTCGAAATTTAGTGGGAAAACCTATATAAGCCCACTCTTGATGAGACTTGCACTCGCTCAGACATCCCAGTCTCCACTCGACTTTGCTTCCACGTCATGAGTTTCGAAGATTTTTTCACAGATATTTATTACTCCATTTCAATGTTGACATGGTCTTTTTCAAAGTAGTCCTCTCCTACTTGAATGCACTTTTTATAGCGTCTCTGCCAGTCCTCGAATACATGGTACAGGCCATTCTTTGTCAGGTCTTTATGAATCGCTTCACTTTTCTTCAGCACTGCTTCAGTGATCTCAAATCGAATGCCCCGGAGCTTTGCGTTTAGTGATGGAATAACAAGAAATCTCGGGGGACAAGATTGGGGCTATAAGTCGGATGCGGTACACAGGTAATGTTCAATTTAGCCAAAAATTCCTGGACTTGATTTGCAACGTGAGGCCGCAGTTGTTGTGATATGTTCTGGATGTTTCCTTGCAATGTGCTTCCTCGGTGTAGCCAATACTGACGTGTAGTACGCTGCTGTAACAGTGGTGTGAGTGGGAACAACAATCACAGCAGCTGTGCTGATGTTGACTTCAGTCATAGCAGAAGCCGAAGCACCAGGCCCACCTTGCTTAGCACAGAAGTCCACTTTGAAGTCTTTGAACCACCTAAACACTGTTGCACGAGGTAGTGCATCTTCACCGTATGCTTGCTTCAAATTTTCCAAAGTTTCAGAGGCTGTATGATTTAAACGAAAACAAAATTTAATTGCTCCTCTTGTGTCACCTTCATTTTGTGGTATGCGAAATTCAACTAGGGTCAACAATATACAGCATTACTACCAACCTACCGATACGAGAGTGCTGCCGCCTATGGACATTATACATGAAACCCCGCTCTTTTCAAATATTCATGGTAGAGATAGGAAACTCTCAAGAAAGCTACAGGAAAAAATCAGTCTCAGTCTTTATTGATCAGCCCCCTTACATCTGCCGCGAAGTAGCAGTAGGGGTTGGGGCGTTGCAGTAAGCAGCGGTGAAGCTGATTGTATTAATAAGTTTTTCACCACTTGTTTGAGGTTGTCTTTATTTATATGTTTAAAACTTTACTTCTTTTCTTGGCAATTTATTTGGGTAGACTGTCTCAAAGTCTACCCTTACGCTACGCCACTGAAAAATGCAGACAAAAGTCGGTAGTTACAAACAAGCGAATTTTCTGAAACGGTTACCTGACAAGGTTGAGCTGCTGGGTGTTTTGTTTAGCTGACTCACTCAGAGTGGCACAGCCAGTCGTCATTCTAGAGTTTTGCTGAACGTTTGAGTGGAAGTAAAACAAAACATTTTCTGGGTTACTTTCTAGAAAGTTTTAAGTGAATTGTGATTTTTAAATGGCTAACGTTGAACCAGGTTTGCAGTATGTGCTGCGAAACAGCAGACATCACAAAATAAGAAGCGTGATTGCAGCAGATATGAAGGAAAAAGGTTTTCAGGTCCACGAGGAGGTCTACGGATTATCCAACAGTGGTAGCTGCAGGCTTATCGACATCATCGCCTACAAATATCATCTGACAGTAGCGAGATAATCATTGATCTTACTGTGCGCTTTGAATCCCACTGTCAACAGCCCGAAGAAGTAGACGCAGAAAAAAAGGTAATTTATGAACCGCGCCGTGGCCGAGTGGTTCGACCGCTCGCCTCTCACCGAGGCGGCCCGGGTTCAATCCTAGGGATCCGCATGTGGGATTTGTGGTGGACAAAGCGGCGTCTGGGCGGGTTTTCTCCGGGTTCTCCGGTTTCCCCCGCCATTCTTTCCACCAACTGCTCCATCATCACCTTTCCTTTCATCCATTTCACCATCATTTCGTTTCATCTACTTCCTTCCTCCCATACTGGGCTGATCTCCCATCCTGGATGTTGTGTGTGATCCATGAGTGTCTGCTCCTCGACGGGCCTCTGACCCCAGGGGTGTAAGTCCTACATATGAGGAGGTTAAACAGATAATGAATGAATTAATACTTCCTATTACAAGGATAAATACAATTTAAATAAATCTCGGTCATAGCAGCTAGAGGGACAATACCCAAAAATCTACACAAGTTTTGGGTAAATTATGAAATAACAATCATCGGTATTAGAGGATCAATTCTCACCCTTAGAAATCATTTGTATTCAATATAATATTGATACACCTTTTTGAAATTATTAAATTATTGTATATTTATTTATTTTAACTCCTTAATGGGATTGTTTTATACTACCTTTCTGCTCCGATTTAAATACATTTATATTTCCATTTTAAGTTGATTTTCATTATTTTGATATGTAAACTTAGTCATTATTGTTGTCAATTTAAATTTGTTAATTGTATAGGTACACTTTGTCTATATGGCAGCCCTCAATTTAGGGAAGTGTTAATAAATAAAATAGAACTACTTTCTAATGTTTGTAATTGCAGCAATTTATTTATAAGTGTATGATTTGGAAACTGAGAAAAAATGCCATTGTTTTTTACTAAAACTACATTCACGAGTTAATTAGTTTATGTTCCCAACTTTTCCCGGTTATGATTTTTGTACGAGGGTATCTCAAACGTAACTTACACTTATTCTTTAAATAAATAACAAACCTTTAAATATTTAAAAATGTCGTATTTTGAAAGCCACATTCAATAACTATTTTTCTGCATAATGTCCTTGAATATCAATACATTTTTGATACCGTGATAACATTTTTTAATCCGGTGTCACCAAACTGGCTAGCAATTTTTCCACTTCTAATTTTAACTCATCGTCATTTACGAAGCACCTTCCCCTGAGATGTTGCTGCAGCTGCGGAAAAAGATGGTAATCACTCAGTGCAAGGTCAGGTGAGTAAGGCGGGTGATCGAAAACATCCCATCGAAACTATTCAAACTGGGCTTGAGTTTCACGAGCGGCGAGCGTTATCGTGTAACAAAAAAAAACTGTTTTGCTCAACTTTCCCTCCTTTTTTTTCAATCGCCTTTGAGTTTTTTCAGCACCTCGTAATAGAAGCAGCTGTCATCGTGGTCCCACGGGGCAGATAATCGATCAGCAGTGCCCCCTTCGATTGTTGCCATGACCTTGCCAGCTGATGCAATAATCTACGCCTTTTTTACTTTCTCTACTACGTATAGTAAGTAGGGGAAGTATTGTATTCCACCCAAAAATTCGATACCGAGATTTCACCGGAAATACATGTTTTGAGACCCCCTGAATCCAAATAAAGCATTTTGGAAACATGTCCGTGTGTGTGACTGTGAACAGCATAACTCAGAAACGAACAGTCGGATAAACACCAAACTTGGTATTTAGGTTCAATATCTTCCAGAGATGCGACACGAAGGTTTTCAAGAAAATCCCCCACCCCAGATTATCCTTTACATGGAACATTTTTCGAAAACTTTAATTTTCTCAAAAATGGCTCTAACAATTTTGATTTCAATATAATATGTTTAAGATATTGTCATGGGAAATGAAATGTATATCTCAAATTTTCTGGGAATGTCTCCAAAAGCGTTCTTCATTCTGAACGACTTTTGTATAACCGGTAAACCATAAGAGATAGACATAATTTTACTACACGCAAAATGTAGATCGCGTTAAAATACACAATTTATGTCATATACATTTCTTTTGTTGAGTGAACCGTTTTCGAGATATTGCTTGTTATTCCCTTAAATTTTCCAATACTTATACTTTTTCTCAAATTCTTATTCATGCAAAGAGAATGGAATGCGCCACACAGCAACCAGCGTTAAAATATTTGACTATCGCTTAAAACCTACCATATTCCCCTTGCATCTACAAGAAAATTACCAATAAGATTGATATCTCGATATCATGATTAACATGAAGCATATGGAGAATAAGCGTTTGTAAAAATAGTTTGTACAAAAGTAGAGAAAGTCATGTGAGAGTAACACATCAGATTTTTTGGTGTTGCTCATCCTTTCGTTTCCATACCGTACTCTGTATTTTGGTTTCGGGCGTCCATGTCTCGTCCCCAGTCACTATTCGGTCCAATAAACCATCTCCCTCACTCTCAAAAAACTTGCAAAAATTGCAATACAGCGTCACTCTCTGCTCCTTGTGTTGTTTTGAAGGCACACGAGGAATCCATCTTGCACACACTTTCGATGGACGCAGATCCTCAGAAATAATCCTGTATTTCAAACAATAGGAGGAAGTCCAAACAGAATTGCATCAATCGTAAAGCGCCGATGCGTATCAATGACCCTTCGAACCTCGTCAACAATATCCGGAGCGCGGGAAGTGGAGGGTTGGCCGCTTCATTGCTCATCGTGTAATGTTGTTCTCCCTTCCATGAACGATTGACGCCAACGAGATACCATTGGTCTTGACATAACGTCTGTACCGTACACACTGCACAACACGCGATGAATTTCAATCGCACATTTATTTTTTGCCGTCAAAAAACGGATTACTACGCGAACTTCGCAATCGGCGGAATATGCATTGTTAATTTGTATCACAATAATGTAAATGCCAGAGTGATTGTAGTGTAAATAAGCATTATTGTATGACATTGATTTGAGATGTTCGTTAATTATATGCATTGTTAGGAAATAAATTTACACGACCTCACAGAAACTGACAATAAGAGCGGATAACAACGAGCGATAGGGTGAGTTGAATATTAATTAGAAGAGACAAACAAATGACGTCAGATTGGCGCGCTTTTCTTAGAAATGGAGGGAATTTCTTCCCTAGAGCATATGTTTTCGTAATTTTTGATTGGATATAAAAATAGACGCTAATGTTGGCGCGTTTTATTAACCAATAACAGCTCGGTTATAATCTTTAGGCATATCGGGGTGTGGGAGTATAAAAAGCTAAAGCCGGAGGCAAGTATCGCCCAGTTCAACAAAATCATCCACGCGTTACACGTCGCTGAGTCCAACAGAACCATTCAGAAGTTAAACGTCGCTTAGTTCATCACAATCGTTCGCGAGTTACACGTCGCAATTCTACAGAATCTCTCGCGTCTTAAAGTTTGTTATAAATGTGAAACACGCGAATTAATAATGTACAGTAAATAAGTGATTATAGTGATATTAGAAAATATAACAGTTTCAGTCTGGCGTGTATCAAGAGTCAATATGTGAACTTAATTAATTGTGACGGTAATAAAAGTGTAAAAACAAATTCTTTTATCAGTGTTATCTTTGAGTAACGAATCCTTTCCGTTTACACACCTTGTTCAAGAGATGCGCTCGACTGAAGAATAATAATAGCTAGCCGGAGGACAATGAACCCAACATTCAAAGTAGTAATACAATAACAGGCGCCCAGCAAAAGATAACACGAAGTGACCGCAACAAATTGGCAGTGCTGCCACTACACCCAAACAAAGTTCCCGGCGACTGCAGGACTTTTCCCGCTACCGCTAGGATTTAAAAAATCTGATGTGTTACACTCACATGACTTTCTCTACTCTTGTACAAACTATTTTTACAAACGCTTATTCTCCATCTACTTCATGTTAATCGAGATAAACATTTGCAGACTCTATCTAATTGCTAATTTTCTTGTAGATGTAAGGGAATATATATTTACAAGGGCAATATAGAAATACAGTAGCCTTTAAGCACATACACATCTCTTAATAGCTGGTTGCTAGGTGCAGCACCATTCTCTTTGCCACAGATTAATACTCTTTGTATATCCAAGACAAAAAAATGAATAACGAATTCCCATTCGAGAAAATAACTATTGAAAAATTTAAGGGAATAACAAGCCATATCTCGAAAATGGTTCACTCAACAACAAAAATGTATATGACATAAATTGTGTATTTTAACGCGATCTACATCTTTTGTTTAGTAAAATTTTGTCTATCTCTTATGGTTTACCAGTTTACCAAAATTCGTTCACAATGAAGAATACTTTTGGAGACATTCCCAGAAAATTCAAGATATACATTTTATTTGTCATGTAAATATCTTAAACATATGATATTTTAAACAAAATCATTAGAGCCATTTTTTAGAAAATTAAAATTTTCGAAAAATGTTCCATGCAAAGGGTACTCTGTGGTGGGGGGGGATTTTCTTGAAAACCTTCGTGTCGCATCTCTGGAAAATACTGAACCTAAATACCAAGCTTGGTGTTTATCCAACTGTTCGTTTCTGAGTTATGCTGTTCACAGACAGACACACACAGACACATGGACATGTTTCCAAAAATGCTTTTTTTGTATTCAGGGGATCTCAAAACATGTATTTCCGGTGAAATCTCGGTATCGAAATTTGGGTGGAATACAATACTTGCCCTACTTACTATACGTAGTAGAGAAGGTAAAAAATAGGCAACTTACTTTTGGGACACCCCTCGTAATATTTTAGTTTCACTTACGTACTTACTAACCATCTGAATTTTAGGTCGCAAAAAGTGCCAATTAAGGCTATACTACATGTTTTAATGCAGCCTATATTTGTTAGGAAAATCAACGATTTGCAACTGGTAGTCTCATTTTCCATTTTCATTATTTTGAAGGCCTTCTAATATGAAGTTGTTACTCGGTAATTTATGTTTAAGAAGTTAAAGCAATATTCGGAAACGGGTGTTTCAAAACAATTGGATGTATTTCAAAATGAAACAATCAATGATCCTTGTTTTCCTGCAGAGTAAAGGCCTTAATTCGTACCAATATGGACGTTATGGATAGATTATTGACGTCTGACCCCTATTTAAGTTCCATTACAAAAAGAAAAATCCCTCAGACTGATATTTGCGTTTTATTTGTAAACACATTCAATATTTTCTAAAAGAAAATTATATTCTAAACTAAGCTGCTTTATTTCATTGTCCATTCTGTACGTAATTGTCTGTCTGTATACGTAATTTACTTGTTACAAAAATAAAATATTTTAAAATATTTCAAATAAATGGAAGGGAAAACAAAATATACCAATAAGGAATAGACAGAAACAGTTCAGTTCAATAGCAATTAGAACTACTTATTACTTTCTCTACTGCATATAGTAAGTAGGAGGTGTATTGTATTCCACCCAAAAATTCGATACCAAGATTTCACCGGAAATACATGTTTTAAGGTCCCCTGAATAAAAAAAAGCATTTTTTGAAACGTGTGTGTGTGTGTGTGTGTGTGTGTGTGTGTGTGTGTGTGTGTGTGACGGTGTGCGCACCTGTCTGTGAACAGCATAACTTCTGAAACGAACAGTCGGATAAACACCAAACATGGTATTTAGATTCAGTATCTTCCAGAGATGCGACACGAAGGTTTTAAAGAAAATTCCCCCACCCCAGATTACCCTTTACATGGAACATTTTTCAAAAATGTTAATTTTCTCAAAAATAGCTCCAACGATTTTGATTAAAATACCATATATTTAAAATATTTTCATGACAAATGAAATGTATATCTCGAATTTTCTGGAAGGTCTCCAAAAGTATTCTTCATTGTGAACGGCTTCTGCATAACTGGTAAACCATAAGAAATAGACAAAATTTTACTACACAATAAACGTAGATCGCGTAAAAATGCACGATTTATACCATAGACATTTTTTTTGTTGAGTGAACCATTTTCAAGATATTGCTTGTTATTCCCTTAAATTTTCCAATACTTATACTTTTTCTCAAATTCGTTATTCATTTTTTCGTCCTGGTAATGCAAAGAGAATGGAATACTCCACATAGCAACCAGCTCTTAAAATATTTGGCTATCGCTTAAAGTCTACCAATTTCCCTTGCATCTACAAGAAAACTAGCAATAAGATTAACTTCTCGATATCTCGATTAACATGAAGCATATGGAGAATAAGCGTTTGTAAAAAAAGTTTGTACAAGAGTAGAGAGAGTCATGTGAGTGTAACACATCAGATTTTTTTTCACTTAGTGGTGGTGTGACAGGTGGTGAGCTCATCGCCGCTATGAGGTACACAAACTTTTTGACTTATACTAAAGCGAACGGAACACAAATTGATACCAAATTAATTTTGTCCACATTTTTGGATCAAACATCCCATTTGCAGCGTGCTGCCATTGAATTCCTTGCTAAAGAGGAAAACTCTGCTGCTGAACTTCAGTTCTGACTTCACGTATCTATAGGGATGTCTGCATGGGCGCCAGCGGTGTTAGGAGTTTGGTGAAGCATTTAGAAAAATCTGATGTGTTACACTCACATGACTTTCTCTACTCTTGTACGAACTATTTTTACAAACGCTTATTCTCCGTCTACTTCATGTTAATCGAGATAAACATTTGCAGACTCTATCTTATTGCTAAGTTTCTTGTAGATGTAAGGGGAATATATATTTACAAGGGCAATATAGAAATACAGTAGCCTTTAAGCACATACATATCTGTGAATAGCTGGTTGCTAGGTGCAGCACCATTCCCTTTGCCACAGATTAATACTCTTTGCATATCCAAGACAAAAAAATGAGTAACGAATTCCCATTTGAGAAAATAAGTATTGAAAAATTTAAGGGAATAGCAAGCAATATCTCGAAAATGGTTCACTCAACAACAAAAAATGTAAATGACATAAATTGTGTATTTTTTGTGTAGTAACATATTGTCTATATCTTATGGTTTACCAGTTATACGAAAGTGGTTCACAATGAAGAATACTTTTGGAGACATTCCCAGAAAATTGAAGATATACATTTTATGTGTCATGCAAATATCGTAAACATATGATATTTTAATCAAAATCGTTAGAGCCATTTTTGAGAAAATTAAAATTTTCGAAAAATCTTCCATGTAAAGGGTAATCTGGGGTGGGGGGATTTTCTTGAAAACCTTCGTGTCGCATCTCTGGAAGATATTGAACCTAAATATCAAGTTTGGTGTTTATCCGACTGTTCGTTTCTGAGTTATGCTGTTCACAGACACACAGACACACGGACACACGGACCCACGGACCCACACACGGACATGTTTTCAAAAATGCTTTTTTTGGATTCAGGGGATCTCAAAACATATATTTCCGGTGAAATCTCGGTATCGAATTTTTAGGTGGAATACAATACTTCCCCTACTTACTATACGTAGTAGAGAAAGTAAAATGGGAACACAAATCCAGAATGAGCCTCGTAGCCGTCGCTCTCGAACGAAACGCAACAATGAAAGAGTTGATGAGCTCATTATAGAAAACAGCTGTGTCACTGTGGATGAAATCGCCGCAAAACTTTCAATAGGACGTAGTGCAGTGCAAGAAAGAATTGAAAGCTTAGGTTATCGAAAAGATTGTACCCGTTGGGTTCTATATTTGTTGACCAAAGGCCACAAACTTCAAAACAGAACCACTGTGGAGGAGATCAGGACGTTAGGGTGGGAAACTCTTCCACATCCTCCCTACACTCCCGACTTGGCAACATCCAACTACCATCTTTTCGATTCTGTTAAGGAACAGGTGAGAGAACTTCAGTGTTTCAGGGCAACTGGGACTTCCATTGTAAGGGTATTTTCAAACTTGCAGAACGAGAGGAAAATGTGTGCAAGAATTGGAGAGTATATTGAGAAGTGACAGAAAAATCTGTATATTAAGATGATATTCTTCGTTTGAAGATTAATATTTTTAAAAATTGTTTCTCATGACTCTCAGTATGACCCTTTTGCATTAAAAAACATAGAAATTGTGTGTCAAACTCAACACCTTTATTTCTATTAAGTTCACTTAAACCAGACAGTATCTACTCGTTCAGTCAGAATGAATTTACCAGAGTGGTGGGCTATATCTCAAAAGTTGTTCCACTAAGAAATTAAACATAGACCCGAGTCAGATATGCTTTACATCTACCATTAAATAACGTAGGAATTAAGGTCTCACTACAAAGACGATGGCTTATAGAAAAACTAATACTCAAACTACTTAAATGTTATGTTTAAAAGGTATTTTTATTTAATAAATTCAGTGATTCATCCATTATCTGTTTAACCTCCTCTTATGTAGAACGTACACACCCCAGGACTTACAAGCGGTTGAGGTCCGTCGAGGAGCAGACACTCATGGATCAGACAGAATATCCAGGATGGGTGATCGGCCCGATGCCTGGTATGGCAGGAAGGAAGTAGATGCAACGAAATGATGGTGAAATGGATGAAAGGAAAGGTGATGATGGAGCAGTTGGTGGAATAAATGGCGGGGGAAACCGGAGAACCCGGGGAAAACCCGCCCAGACGCCGCTTTGTCCACCACAAATCCCACATGCGGGTACCTGGGATTGAACCCGGGCCGCCTCGATGAGAGGCGAGCGGTCTAACCACTCGACCACAGCGCCGCCAATTTCCTAATTATCTCAAAATGTAAATTAAACCTTGCATCCAAGGAATAATTCATGGATCACTTATGACATTTGAAAGTTGAGAAATGAAAATGCCTGCATTTTACTCGTTGCTAAGGTATCATTCAAAATATGTTAACTCCTCCCTAAAGGAATCCTGATCCGCCACTGAGGTTTATCATTTCTGTTTCGACATACAATGTATCACGAAGAAGACATCCTTATACTCTGTGATGATATTTGATTGTACAGAAGAGACAAGATGTTTTCAGCCTTTCCGTATAACCTTACAGATGTTATGTTTAATCAGTATGTTGGCAAGTTCTTCGTGTAAAAAAATCTGATGTGTTACACTCACATGACTTTCTCTACTCTTGTACAATCTATTTTTACAAACGCCTATTCTCCATATGCTTCATATTAATCGAGATATCGAGATGTCAATCTTATTTGTAATTTTCTTGTAGATGCAAGGGAATTATGGTAGCTTTTAAGCGATAGTCAAATATTTTATCGCTGGTTGCTATGTGGCGCATTCCATTCTCTTTGCATGTCCAGGACATAAAAAAATGAATAACGAATTTGAGAAAAAGTATAAGTATTGGAAAATTTAAGGAAATAACAAGCAATATCTCGAAAACGGTTCACTCAACAAAAAAATGTATATGATATAAGTTGTGTATTTTAACGCGATCTACATTTTTTGTGTAGTAAAATTTTGTCTATCTCTTATGGTTTACCAGTTACGCAAAAGTCGTTCATAATGAAGAATACTTTTGGAGACATTCCCAGAAATTTCGAGATATACATTTCATTTCTCATGACATTATCTTAAACATATGATATTTTCATCAAAATCGTTAGAGCCATTTTTGAGAAAATCAAAGTTTTCGAAAAATGTTCCATGTAAAGGGTAGTCTGGGGTGGGGGGATTTTCTTGAAAATCTTCGTGTCGCATCTCTGGAAGATACTGAATGTAAATACCAAGTTTGGTGTTTATCCGACTGTTAGTTTTTGAGTTATGCTGTTCACAGACACACACACACACACACACACACACACAGACACACACACGGATATGTTTCCAAAAATGCTTTATTTGGATTCAGAAGGTCTCAAAACATGTATTTCCGGTGAAATCTCGGTATCGAATTTTTGGGTGGAATGCAATACTTCCCCTACTTACTATACGTAGTAGAGAAAGTAAAAATCGTATAGCTCCGAATTCTACAAATGGCTTCCCAGAACAATGCGCATGAAATGTATTACTATCATTACGGAAAATGCCGGAAATAGCCGAAGTACTAGAAGCTGCCAAAAGTTGACCGGCAGGCAACTACTTGTTATTTCCACATAGCCTACTTTGTCCCTGCAGAGACGCGACTGTGTTCCGGCCATTTTCATGAAATCAATCTCGTGACTAATTGCTGACAGCATGGTACGTGCACAGTAGTTATACGACAGGGACATTATGTGGAAATTAACAAAAAGCTCTCTTCGCTAATTATATGGAAGGTAATCTTTAGCTATTCCTAAACTCAACTCATGACCGGTGCACAGTCGCGCCTGGTAGCTATGTGGAAATCTACCTTTAGATGCCTCGGTGAAGTGTACTCACTGTTAAAACAGTAGTGTGTTTGGAATAACCCTCAGAGTTTGCTTTTCTCTATGAATTCGAATCCATTTAATGGCAATGCATTCCTGTATGTACTAGAAACACCATTGATGCAATTCAAAAGTTTATTTTTTAAAGGGATCGTCTCCAGATTTTTACACAAATTCAGTTGTTGGGCATTTCGTAATCTAGGGCAGTCTCTAGGGAGCCGCTTTACCTGCTCCGCTCCCGTTAGCGCCTGCCACAAGGAAATCGAAGCAGCAGGCCGGTTTGTAAACTCAGTGGCGTTTCCGGTAACTGCACGGGAGTAACTTTGCGATACAAATTGATTTGAAAATATAATCATATTGCGTTATGGAAGTATATTGCTTATATGGCATTATTATTGTTATTATTAAATAAAATTAGGAATGTTCAATATGGCGAGATATGATTAATTTGTGCATTGTATCCTAGGAAGGCTTATGCAAGCAACAAATAGCAAACTACTTAATAAAAATGATAATTCGTATGTTCAAAGGTAAATTAAACAATCTGTCAGTTTGACCAGCATGAAAAAATTCAGCAATAATAATAAATTACAGTATAAAATATACTGGACTTCCACAAACGCTGCACATTTTAGTTGTTTCCAATAAAGCTGGTATTGCTTTCCCTTGGTATTTTTCATACGGATTCGCTTTAAAAGATGAATAATGGGCCCTGTAGATTAAACTTTTTATATGGTTTAAGATCTTATTGCAGGTTAAACGCTTTACACCATTATCTTGTGCTGTAATGAAATATGTTTCCTTCCAAGCAGAATTGAATGTCGTTGGTGTTGTTGAGCTACGCTTTGACGTACTGTCCTTCTTGGTAAGGATAACTCATTCATTCATTATCTGTTTACCCTCCTCTTATGTAGGACTTACAAGCGGGTGCCTGGGGTCAGAGGCCCGTCGAGGAGCAGACACTCATGGATCAGACAGAGCATCCAGGATGGGTGATCAACCCGATGCCTGGTATGGGATGAAGGAAGTAGATGAAACGAAATGTTGGTGAAATGGATGAAAGGAAAGGTGATGCTGGAGCAGTTGGTGGAATGAATGGCAGGGAAACCGGAGAACCCGGAGAAAACCCGCCCAGACGCCGCTTCGTCCACCACAAATCCCACATGCAGGTCCCTGGGATTGAACCCGGGCCGCCTTGGTGGGAGGCGAGCGGTCTAACCACTCGGCCACGGCGCCGCCGTAAATGATAACTACCCTACAGAACCGCCGCTGTTTTGAGAGAGGGTATAAATGGCGTCAACATTTTCCCCTTTGCTCCTCTTTCAGAAGGTCCCATCATGCAGATAATTCAGTACTTGAGACAGCTGATCTAGACTGTCGTTTCTAACGCTCCCCTCATGGTCTATGCCTTTGGGGGATACCTCATTCCACCCAGCGATGACTGGAACCCATTTCTGAGGTGGAAACATCCAGCAGACGGAATTCGTTACCTCCAATGATAGGGTGATAAGGAGGATACCGGTGAAATGAGAGGACCAACAGCTTTTACCGTGGACTTCAAATCACGCTGGTCCTTGGGAATACTTTACATGAGCAAGTCAGAGGTAAAGGCATGGATAGGGTCGACTTAAAATCTTCTCCCCATAGCCGGGAATCGAACTCTCAGTAGAGAGCCAGAAACAATGCACTACCCCAGCACCCTAGAGCTTTAAATGACACATTACACACGAAAAATTCACATTTTCCTTTTATTAAGGCACTCTTTGACAAGACATATACATATAATTATATGGGAAATGTGCTTGGTCAGTATCCTTTAGAAATAAGTCTTTATGCGAGACGAAATTACAGAAGAGTAGTTATTCAAGAATAAGATGTTTTACTGTTATGAATTTGTTTTATTAGTTTGAATCATTAGGTGGAACGGCCAATTCCTTTATCAGAGTATGGTTGAGGGAGGTTTCCCGTTAAAGAAGTCAGAACGAGATGACACCCCGCTGTTCATACGAGATCCAAAATACAATTCTGATTAGCAATTTTCATTACCATCAATATTCTGAAGATAGAGGACATAAGCAATATCCGCTAGTACGTTCCAGATAACTACAAGGTCTTCTACAATAAAAGATGAACTAGAACTGAAATGGATAAATTTTAAGTACTGTATTTTCTCACATAAGTTATTATTCCCACTTATACAAAAGTATTAAAATGCTGATAATTTAGTCCATTGTTATTTAATAATATTATATATGTGCTATGTATTCTATTTCTGAACACGAGATTGTCTCATTCAGGGTAGTATTATAAGTTAGTTATTATTGTTTACGTTTTATGTAATATTTTTCTAGAATTAAACTAAATGTTATAAATTAAAACATAATAATATGGCGTTGAATTAAAGTACTCTTGCAAGTTGATCCATTCAAGTAACAAGAGAGAAAATAGAAGTTCCCAATGTTCTCCACAGATGGCAACAAATTCAAGATTAATTGTTTCCAAGTCTCCTCAACAGAATGCAGACCAATTAGATCACAAGATAGAAGAAAGAAGTATGATGAATGACCAACCGACAACACAGAGGGCAGCAATATCACCAGGTTCCAATTTTTCTCAACAGAGAGCAGAAATAACGTCCAATGAAATATTTCTTGGGGTGAGGGGTGAGGGAGATCCAGTTAGTTGGGTCTCAGTTGAAGATGGCAGAAACAAATCTCTCGAAAGTGCTCCTACGATAACAACTAGCGCATGTATGTGATGTGAATCAACATTTTCCAACTCAAACTTTAAATACTCTTGCAAGTTTCAGTTACATAAGTGCAGTTAATCTTTCATTCAGCTATTCATTTGTCTCATAAGTCGTTTGCTTTTATCATGTTTCGCTGCTAAAATCCTGAACACGTTATACTTGAAGTACAGCTAGATGATTGAGTTGCCGAAATATTTTTGCGACATAGGGTTGAATAGACATGCCCGTTGTTGTACATCATTTCATGGACTTGACGTTAGTGTTTATAACCATGGAAGATACACGCTGTTTCTGAATATTATGTTCTTTCATCGTCTTTACGTGAAGAATCCTGTGACTTAAAAGATGTTTCCTCGATTTCAATATGGTAATTTCTCCGTAGGCTTGATGGGTAGGAAAGGATTTATCTACTATGGATTGCTTCCCAGTGGTGAAACTGTCAATGCAGATAAATATTGCACTCGGTTGGAGCAACTGAAAGAGGAAATATCTGAATTGGTAAACACTGAAGTAATCGACTTCTATCCTGACAGCGTCAGACCATATTTATCAGTAATGACCTGTCAGAACTTAAAGATTCCGATTGGAATATTTTACCCCATAACTCCTCCGTCCTGATTCTTCAAACATTGCCCTACTAATATCTATTCATTTCAATGCAAACTTGTCTTAATGGCAAACGCCTCAGTACTTGACGAACTTCATGGAACAGTTCACAGGAAATCTCAACCTTTTGTGGAATCGTATATTATATATTGAAGGCGATGAATAGATGGTTTTCCACGAGGTAATAGTTGGAGCCAAGAGGGATTTATCTCGAGGAGAAAATATGTTTCGATCCCGTGGTGTGTGTACCATGTTTTCTACGACTGGAGCTAAATTGTCACATTTTATTTATTTCTATTGAATTTCGCTGGAATTATTTCATTGGGGTGCTTGGAATGATTGACAAGGGTTTAAGGGCTTTGGAATGATTGAAAGGATATGCACAGCAACGTTGTTTTGATATTGATTGCATTGTTTACATTGTGAATTTTAATGCAAAATGGATACTTTGAAGAATCATAAGATACGTGTACTGCTAGTGAGGCAGTTAGTGGTTTGCTACCGAAAAAATCCGGAGGATTTTACGAAGGAGCGTACATTCGTTTTAAAAAGCAGTGTTTACTGAAGAATGTACAAATGTGGCTGAAAACTGCATAGATAATTCTGTTACAAATGAAGTTAACATTAGTCTTCAGCTCTTGCAAGGTCCAAGCACTTCAAAAAATAGTACATATACCTAATAATACCATTTCATCAAATAATGGAATTTCCAAACTAACTAACCTTCACAGTTAACGTTAACAAGTGAGAATGGTGATAGTAGTAGTGTAGTTTGAGGGACGTTGGAGGATTCAGAGACCCTCGCACCTCGACCATTAGAAGTCTATTGGTATACTCAGTATGGGAACTCACAAACACAAATACCCATGCCCGTGGCAGGTTTCAAACCCACGACACTTTGTACCACAGAGTGCCGAAGTCAAAGGCTCCAGCAACCGCGGCTATGCAGCGCCTCCGACAAAGTTGATGTGTTTCATTATTTTAATTGTAACACAATGTTTCTCTCCTTTAGGAAGAGAACTATTGAATTGCCTCCATTGGGAGAAAATATCATGTTTCTCTCCGTTCTTGGTAACCTAGAAACCGACATTTAGCTCCGATCGTGGAAAAATGAAATTTATTAACTTCTACAAAAATGGTAATATTGTAACAGACATCGGGTTTGAGACCCAGTGTCCACTAGTTTGGACTATACTCTAGAAGGACACAGGTTGTTGCAGCGAACATTAAGAGGAATTGTAGCTAAGTCATGTGTGAGCCATACCTTTCAAGTTTTAGATGAAATCGTGGAACACTTTTTAAATGTAAACTTGGAGATAGAGAACTTAGATTTTTCAAGTGGAGGAGAAAATGCTGTTAGGCACTACCTCAACTCCGATGGGATAATCCGTACTGAGACTGTGGGACTCGCCAATATGGACATACCAATAAAAACTCCTTCACCAGAAGAAAAAGAAGGAAGGAAGACGGAACCAAAGGTGAAGATTGCGCGGTCCCGCTTAGCACGCGCGTTAGTATGTGAAAGTGCTAGGTTGCCGCCCTATGAGCGGGAGCGGTTGAAGGTAAGGTCCTAGGCTACAGTCATGACAAACTACCCTGACTGCAGCCTAGAGGTTGGAAGGCGATAATTAGGATAAGGTTCAAGAGTGATGATGGTGTAAGAGGAATGTAGGTGTCTGCTATTCAGGCACTAATGCCGTCGTCTTTGCTCTCCGTTGCCCCTGTGGTCGGTCTGCTGTGGCTGCTGATGAAATGTGATGTTTGTCTTAAGGTACATAGGCGGCTGTAGATGGTGTCTAGCCGATCTGGCAGCTCGGTGGCAATGATGTAATGATTGCTGATAGACTGTTTGATGAGTGTCTATTCTGAATGTGGGCAATGGACTCTTCCAGTGCGACTAAACGGATACCGGAGGTCCGCATGGAGGTCCTGAATGACGTCCCGTGTAGCCTCCCTAGTCGAGGGTGCCGGTGATGTGGCTGGTGCTGGTGATATAGCCGTGGATGTCCGGACTGAGCTGGTTCTGGCCTTGGTGGTGTACTCGCTGAGGACGTTGTAGTCTGGCGACGACTGTGCGGACACATTGGACACTGCACCTGGCCTGTGAAATGACCATAGCTATTACAGGTGGCGCAGCACTTGCGGCGATTCTTCAGTGAGTGCTCCTTCACTCTGTGGTGAAATAGGAGGCGTCACAGTTGTAGCACCTAGGCTCGGCTGCGCAGCGTGACGCTTCGTGCCCATAGGCACAACAGCGTCGGCAGGATACCTGGCAATCCACTCCTCTGACCTCGATGCGTAAGCACTACCCTAACAAGGGCAGGCCGCCCGTACAGCCGCTTATATTTATAGGTACTTTAGGAATGTTTAGTGAAACAAATTCTTGATATTTGCTTGTGTCTAATCTTTTGAAACTTTTTAAATATTCCACTCTAGATTATTGGGTCATTTCTATGTCGGATCTGTGTTGGGAGTATGTGGTGTTTTCAGCTATCATTCTAATGATGAAGCTAGCGAACTCATGGAACAACCAAGTAGATTCATTTTGAAATAACATCATCTTATAATTTCCTTTGGATACCTCTATGACCTACAGTGTCCTTTAGAACTTGTATATTATCTGCTATTCCTTTTAATGTTAAAATATTTTTATAACCTTCTGTCGATATTAAAAGAATTAACTGTTTTTTGGGGGCAGAGCTTCTCCAAGTTTTAAAATATGCCATTCAAAATGACCGATTTACTTGTAGTATTACGTAAGTACATTAAATTAACGATTTACTTTCTGTTACTTTAGAAATTAAAATCCCATTCTCTTATAGTTCAGCACTGGATAATTCCTATAGTTCGCCTCTGGCTGTTACTATGATACACGAGGTATAAAACGTACTGCTATGAAAGCTGAAAGATGTTGGCAATGGTGTTAACTCGTATTTTGGTTTTCGGTAATTTTCGGTTTTATTCATTAGATCACACACACATTTACACTCTCATTCATATTTTCAGACTCTGGGGATGACAGGGAATAGTCTTGGTTAGAGAAAAATTCCCACCCCAGCCGGTAATCGAACCCGGGACCCCTTGTACAGCAAGCAGGTGCTCTACCGACTGAGCTATGCGGCCAGCCGAGTTTCGAAACTTATAGCACCTATTACCACTATGTAGCGTTTTTGCTAATCACAATAAATCTAGGGAGGGAGTTCCCATTACTGTATGCTACACAAATGCTGAAACAAATCTTCCTGTATTGAATTTAAATAAAGTCCTAAGTATCCATCATATGGTAACTATATACTGTTGAGGGTGTGTTGTAGTGGTAATGTTTTGGAATGTGATATAGTGAATGTAGACTCGAGACATTTACATGAATATGGCACAGATTCTTGAGACTTCCTTAACTGAAAAGTGAACTGTAGCTTCTAAAGCACCGCAAGCAAATACTTTGAGTATGAGTATGGAACGGAGGAGACACCTTGCACCTCGATCGAATGCGGATCTTTTGTTCTTACCACTACCAGGAGGAATGGACGAGGTAAAGGAACCGCACAATGCTATAGCCGGTAGTCAGTCCGGCGATAGAAACACGCAGAAGATTGAGGACTCTGTCACACCGGCAGGCTGCTCAGAGAAGGCCTCCCTCTGACGGAACTGGAGAGAACTCGACCCACCTGAGGTGGCTCAAAGAAGACTGCCACCTGGTAGGGTGAACTGGAGGCCTGATAGGAGAATAACTTTCCATCGAGCAACATCAGCGCCATGTGCCCGACACCGACAGACATTGCACAACCCCTAAGCCTAACTGAAACATGAAAGGGGAAGCGAAAGGAAAGGAAATTCATGGTAGAAGAGAAACCACATCAACATTCGCCTTGCAACTAGGGAATCCCAAGAAAAACCCATGATCAGACTATATAATCGGACCCAGGAACTCCGAAATGGGTGTTGCGGCCGTCACCTCCTTCGTCCGTTGCTGTTAGGCTTACCTTGATGCTTCTCCCGTTGATTCAAGAAGTTCGCCGTGTGTTGCTTCTCTTCACTTTTATCCTCGGCTACCTCCAGTAGTTTTCTTTAAACTATATAGGAGCATGGACTTATCCTCGGTAAAGGAAAACGTAGATTTCGGGTGGTGATATAGGAAGACATAGACTTGCTTTGTTTATGAAAAGATGACACTGCCGCTTCTTTTTATTTAATTAACACTCGTAGTATACAAAACTGGTATTGCCGCTGTAAAATACTGTCCACCGCTGTTAAACTACGGCGCGGATATGACACGAAGTTTAAATATGCTTATTATCTCTTTACGAGTAGCGGATCTTAGGTGTGTTTCTAAAACTGTCTTGATTCCCTTTTTGGCGCGATATCTCACACATCCTACAGCATCTCTCCCTGACCACACATGACAACAACTGTCTTGACAAAACTGTCTGATAAACTGCCTCACTGCAATGCTAAAATACCATGACAAACTGCCTGACAAAAACTGTCCCGAATTTGCACCAAACAGATCCATTTATAGTCGCAGGCTTCTGAGGCTGCTTCCTTTCCTATTGGTCCATTTTTAGCGCCACCCGACGCGTCTAACTATTTCGAATAAACTTCCAGGTATCTCATTGGTCCAAATTTAATATAAATCGCGGCTTTTCCTACATTTACCGTTAGGTTATCTGTCTCGCTCACTTGGTCACGGCGAATTATCCAATAAAGGGACAAAGGCGCTACACCCTCGCTGTAGGAATAATGGCACAGCGACCCAAAGACATGTCATAAACTAGGTTTTCTGCCTTCGAAGGCACTATTCCTGTATCTAAAACATTTCGTCGTGGACAGTATTTTAACATAGCGCTTAAATTATTTACATTAAACCATTTATAACTCTACTAATATTAGTAACCTAGATAGATACATAACGTTAAATCACCCTTCTTAAAATATACAAGCAGTATGAGAAAAAGATATTTACATAGTACGATTTAACATCAATAAAAGTTAATTAATAAATTATCTATAATTACAGTTCTCGGGCCCGGCCTAGAGTTGCCGTTTCAAATTGCCCTGTTCTGGAAAAGAATAAATTTTTCAACACTTGATACCATTTTCTTTTCCAGAATAATTCCTCTGATTATGGTCCTTGTTGGTTTGCTTTGTTTACATAGACCCTTCGCTATACCTGTTCCTTCACAACGGTTCTGCCAAACCAGTGGTGTTTACACTTGGGTCATTCACTCTTACACTTTGCTATGGTTGATCCCCTCTCATTTTAAAAACAGGTTTTCCGAGAGGCATTCTTACGCACAATACACTTCCCGCACACGAATAACTTGTGGTGGAGAGAAATACGCCAATACCTAAATTAAGTTCTAAAATTAAATCTATTTACATACATATTGGTACATAATTATTATGCATTTATTTATTTCTTTACATCTTATTTATCGGGTGTATTACCTTTACTATTTGTTCACAGGGTTGCTACCTCATTTCGAGTAAAACTAACCTGATTATTTTCATTACATTCTTCACCCTTCTCATTCTCTACACATTTGTATGGTTTGAGCAACTGTTTATGATATCTCCCTACGATCTTGGAATTCTTTATTTCTTGTAACTCAAATGTAGCCGAGCCAAAAATGTTAATCACCCTGTATGGACCTTTAAATAAATTTTCCATTCTATGATACCTCTCTTTTTTTGGAATGCTAGACCTTTTTTTTGAATGCTGGACCTTTTTGTTTATACCAATACCAATTCTCCAAGTTCGATCAACCATTTCTTTCGCTTTTTTGTTTTAACTTCCTCCTTTCTTTTCTGCGCCCTCTTTGACATTCTTTCAAAAACTTTCTTAAACGTCTCTTCTCCCGTTAGTGTTTTCGGATCTTTAGTTTCTAGTGTCTGTGGTAATTTCCCTTCAAGTGTTTCTATTAACTTCCCCTTCATCAGCTCAACTAATTTCCCCTCTAAACTCTTATTTTGTTCACTTACGATTCTTTCTAAGTCCTTATTATGGTCATTTAAGATCTTACCCCGTTCATTTAATATGCTTTCTAAGTTCTTACCCCGCTCATCTATGATTCTTTCTAAGTTCTTACTATGTTCATTTAAGATCTTACCCCGTTCATCTATTATGCTTTCTAACCTGTTACTCTGCTCATCTATCTTTTCGCTCAAATGTTGAAGGAATATTAGCAGCTGGTTTTGACCTGCGTCAATGACCTGCTCAATCGGTGTTTGCCTTTCCAGTCTAACTTCTACCTCTGCTGCACCCATATTTTCTCCATCTGGTGTTATGCTGACAATAGCCTCCCCATTCAGTTCTTTCAAATCTTCCCTTGACCTACTCATGGTTCCGTTAGCAAGTTCTACCTCCCTAGTAATGAATTTACCCCCTCTCAATAACATGTGTTCACAAAACTGAGTCACTACTCTGCATGCCTTTCTGTTTGTTTTTGTATAAATGTTCTAACCTGTATTTTCTCCTATGTTAATTGATGCGTTCCGGGTTCGAATCCTGGTGAATTTCTAGAAGCGATGCTCTCAGCTGTTTTGTTGTCCCACGTAGGTAGACTAGAAGTTCGCGTTGTAATTATGTTCTGCTGTGCCCCTTTCCTCTGAAGATTCTTCGTCTATTCGTTGTTTCCTAGTCCTCCGTTTGAGCTTCGAGCTGGTCTTCCCTTCGAGCTCCACGTTATGGTGCCAGTTTGCGGCGATCACATTCTTAGTCCGTTGCTGTTAGGCTTACCTTGATGCTTCTCCCGTTGATTCAAGAAGTTCGCCGTGTGTTGGTTCTCTTCACTTTTATCCTCGGCTAGCTCCAGTAGTTTTCATTAAACTATATACGAGCATGGACTTATCCTCGGTAAAGGAAAACGTAGATCTCGGGTGGTGATATAGGAAGACATAGACTTGCTTTGGTTATGAAAAGATGACACTATCGCTTCTTTTTATTTAATTAACACTCGTAGTATACAAAACTGGTATTGCCGCTGTAAAATACTGTCCACCGCTGTTAAACTACGGCGCGGATATGACACGAAGTTTAAATATGCTTATTATCTCTTTACGAGTAGCGGATCTTAGGTGTGTTTCTAAAACTGTCTTGATTCCCTTTTTGGCGCGATATCTCACACATCCTACAGCATCTCTCCCTGACCACACATGACAACAACTGTCTTGACAAAACTGTCTGATAAACTGCCTCACTGCAATGCTAAAATTCCATGACAAACTGCCTTGACAAAACTGTCTTGCTAAAACTGCCTCACTGCAATGCTAAAATTCCATGACAAACTGCCTGACAAAAACTGTCCCGAATTTGCACCAAACAGATCCATCTACAGTCGCAGGCTTCTGGGGCTGCTTCCTTTCCTATTGGTCCATTTTAGCGCCACCCGACGCGTCTAACTATTTCGAATAAACTTCCAGGGATCTCATTGGTCCAAATTTAATATAAATCGCGGCTTTTCCTACATTTACCGTTAGGTTATCTGTCTCGCTCACTTGGTCACGGCGAATTATCCAATAAAGGGACAAAGGCGCTACACCCTCGCTGTAGGAATAATGGCACAGCGACCCAAAGACATGTCATAAACTAGGTTTTCTGCCTTCGAAGGCACTATTCCTGTATCTAAAACATTTCGTCGTGGACAGTATTTTAACATAGCGCTTAAATTATTTACATTAAACCATTTATAACTCTACTAATATTAGTAACCTAGATAGATACATAACGTTAAATCACCCTTCTTAAAATATACAAGCAGTATGAGAAAAAGATATTTACATAGTACGATTTAACATCAATAAAAGTTAATTAATAAATTATCTATAATTACAGTTCTCGGGCCCGGCCTAGAGTTGCCGTTTCAAATTGCCCTGTTCTGGAAAAGAATAAATTTTTCAACACTTGATACCATTTTCTTTTCCAGAATAATTCCTCTGATTATGGCCCTTGTTGGTTTCCTTTGTTTACATAGACCCTTCGCTATACCTGTTCCTTCACAAGGGTTCTGCCAAACCCGTGGTGTTTACATTTGGGTCATTCACTCTTACACTTTGCTATGGTTGATCCCCTCTCATTTTAAAAACAGGTTTTCCGAGAGGCATTCTTACGCACAATACACTTCCCGCACACGAATAACTTGTGGTGGAGAGAAATACGCTAATACCTAAATTAAGTTCTAAAATTAAATCTATTTACATACATATTGGTACATAATTATTATGCATTTATTTATTTCTTTACATCCTTATTTATCGGGTGTATTACCTTTACTATTTGTTCACAGGGTTGCTACCTCATTTCGAGTAAAACTAACCTGATTATTTTCATTACATTCTTCACCCTTCTCATTCTCTAAACATTTGTATGGTTTGAGCAACTGTTTATGATATCTCCCTACGATCTTGGAATTCTTTATTTCTTGTAACTCAAATGTATCCGAGCCAAAAATGTTAATCACCCTGTATGGACCTTTAAATAATTTTTCCATTCTATGATACCTCTGTTTTTTTGGAATGCTAGACCTTTTTTTTTGAATGCTGGACCTTTTTGTTTATACCAATACCAATTCTCCAAGTTCGATCAACCATTTCTTTCGCTTTTTTGTTTTAACTTCCTCCTTTCTTTTCTGCGCCCTCTTTGACATTCTTTCAAAAACTTTCTTAAACGTCTCTTCTCCCGTTAGTGTTTACGGATCTTTAGTTTCTAGTGTCTGTGGTAATTTCCCTTCAAGTGTTTCTATTAACTTCCGCTTCATCAGCTCAACTAATTTCCCCTCTAAACTCTTATTTTGTTCACTTAAGTTTCTTTCTAAGTCCTTACTCTGCTCATTTGATTTCCCTTCTAGATTCTTATCTTGTTCCCTTACGATTCTTTCTAAGTCTTTACTCTGCTCATTTAATTCCCCTTCTAAATTCTTATCTTGTTCACTTACGATTCTTTCTAAGTCCTTACTCTGCTTACTTACGATTCTTTCTAAGTCCTTATTATGCTCATCTGATTCCCCTTCTAAATTCTTATCTTGTTCACTTACGATTCTTTCTAAGTCCTTACTCTGCTCATTTACGATTCTTTCTAATTCCTTACTCTGCTCATTTGATTTCCCTTCTAAATTCTTATCTTGTTCCCTTACGATTCTTTCTAAGTCTTTACTCTGCTTACTTACGATTCTTTCTAAGTCCTTATTATGCTCATTTGATTCCTCTTCTAAATTCTTATCTTGTCCACTTACGATTCTTTCTAAGTCCTTATTATGTTCATTTAAGATCTTAACCCGTTCATTTAATATGCTTTCTAAGTTCTTACCCCGCTCATCTATGATTCTTTCTAAGTTCTTACTATGTTCATTTAAGATCTTACCCCGTTCATCTATTATGCTTTCTAACTTGTTACTCTGCTCATCTATCTTTTCGCTCAAATGTTGAAGGAATATTAGCAGCTGGTTTTGACCTGCGTCAATGACCTGCTCAATCGGTGTTTGCTTTTCCAGTCTAACTTCTACCTCTGCTGCACCCATATTTTCTCCATCTGGTGTTATGCTGACAATAGCCTCCCCATTCAGTTCTTTCAAACCTTCCCTTGACCTACTCATGGTTCCGTTAGCAAGTTCTACCTCCCTAGTAATGAATTTACCCCCTCTCAATAACATGTGTTCACAAAACTGAGTCACTACTCTGCATGCCTTTCTGTTTGTTTTTGTATAAATGTTCTAACCTGTATTTTCTCCTATGTTAATTGATGCGTTCCGGGTTCGAATCCTGGTGAATTTCTAGAAGCGATGCTCTCAGCTGTTTTGTTGTCCCACGTAGGTAGACTAGAAGTTCGCGTTGTAATTATGTTCTGCTGTGCCCCTTTCCTCTGAAGATTCTTCGTCTATTCGTTGTTTCCTAGTCCTCCGTTTGAGCTTCGAGCTGGTCTTCCCTTCGAGCTCCACGTTATGGCGCCAGTTTGCGGCGATCACCTCCTCAGTCCGTTGCTGTTGGGCTTACCTTGATGCTTCTCCCGTTGATTCAAGAAGTTCGCCGTGTGTTGGTTCTCTTCACTTTTATCCTAGGCTAGCTCCAGTAGTTTTCATTAAACTATATAGGAGCATGGACTTATCCTCGGTAAAGGAAAACGTAGATCTCGGGTGGTGATATAGGAAGACATAGACTTGCTTTGGTTATGAAAAGATGACACTACCGCTTCTTTTTATTTAATTAACACTCGTAGTATACAAAACTGGTATTGCCGCTGTAAAATACTGTCCACCGCTGTTAAACTACGGCGCGGATATGACACGAAGTTTAAATATGCTTATTATCTCTTTACGAGTAGCGGATCTTAGGTGTGTTTCTAAAACTGTCTCGATTCCCTTTTTGGCGCGATATCTCACACATCCTACAGCATCTCTCCCTGACCACACATGACAACAACTGTCTTGACAAAACTGTCTGATAAACTGCCTCACTGCAATGCTAAAATTCCATGACAAACTGCCTTGACAAAACTGTCTTGCTAAAACTGCCTCACTGCAATGCTAAAATTCCATGACAAACTGCCTGACAAAAACTGTCCCGAATTTGCACCAAACAGATCCATTTATAGTCGCAGGCTTCTGAGGCTGCTTCCTTTCCTATTGGTCCATTTTTAGCGCCACCCGACGCGTCTAACTATTTCGAATAAACTTCCAGGGATCTCATTGGTCCAAATTTAATATAAATCACGGCTTTTCCTACATTTACCGTTAGGTTATCTGTCTCGCTCACTTGGTCACGGCGAATTATCCAATAAAGGTACAAAGGCGCTACACCCTCGCTGTAGGAATAATGGCACAGCGACCCAAAGACATGTCATAAACTAGGTTTTCTGCCTTCGAAGGCACTATTCCTGTATCTAAAACATTTCGTCGTGGACAGTATTTTAACATAGCGCTTAAATTATTTACATTAAACCATTTATAACTCTACTAATATTAGTAACCTAGATAGATACATAACGTTAAATCACCCTTCTTAAAATATACAAGCAGTATGAGAAAAAGATATTTACATAGTACGATTTAACATCAATAAAAGTTAATTAATAAATTATCTATAATTACAGTTCTCGGGCCCGGCCTAGAGTTGCCGTTTCAGTGTCTGGCACGTTACCGCAAAACCATCTCGGTCGGTAGACGATGATGGTATTAGATAGACCTAATTTTGACTTTACGAACATTAAGTGTATCAGCAGAAAGGCTTTCGTCCCTAAAAGTAATAATGACGTAACGTTAAGAAAGCTAGTATTTTATGTGTGCCTCCTTTTACTTTCTTTCAGCTTACTAGGTTAAGTAGAGGAAGTAGTCTAGGTATATTTACTTACTCTACAACGTACATAGTAGGTAGACAAGGTATTGCCTTCCATCCAAAAATTCTATATCCATATTTCCCGGAAATGCATGTTTTGAGGCCCCGAATCCAAAAAGGGAAGCATTTTTAGAAAAAGACCGTGTGTGTTTGTCTGACTGTAAGTTTGTGAACGTTGTAACTCAAAAATGAAAAGCTGGATAAGTACCAAACTTGGTTTTATAATAAACCAGAAGTATTTCTTATTGTGATGTTATATGATACTTAAAATTTGAGTTGGTATATGTTATTATTACCAGATTCCATGTCAGGATTGTCAAGGCTTATATATGGGAAGAACTAAAAGGAATTTAAAAATAAGACTAAGTGAACATCAAAGAAATATAAAACTGAAACAAACAGACAAATCAGCAGCAGTCAACCACTTTTGGAATAGTAATCGTGAAATTGGGCAAGAGATAAAACTACTAAGATTCATTCGGATACCCTCACATTTGGAAATATGGGAAAAGATCTTCATTCATATCAACAATAAGAATGCTTTGAATTTTGAAATACCCCCGACAGACCACTTAATTCAGTTGATCCAATCAAGTTACAAGAGAGAAAATAGAACTTCCCAATTTCCTCCACAGATGGCAACAAATTCCAGATCCAAGTTTTTCCAATTCTTCTCAACAGAATGCAGACCAATTAGACTATAAGATTGAAGAAAGAAGTATGATGAGTGACCAACCGACACTACAGATGGCAGCAATACCGCCAGGTTCCAATGTATCTCAACAGAGAGCAGAAGCAACGTTCAATGAAACATTTCTTGTGGTGAGGGGTGAGGGAGATCCAGTTAGTTGGGTCTCAGCTGAGGATGAGAGAAACAAATCTCTCGAAAGCGCTCCTACAGGAACAACTAGCTCCTTTATGTGATGTGAATTAACATATACCAACTCAAATTTTAAGTACCAAACTTGGTATTTAAGTTCGATATTTTCCAAGGGTGCGACACGAAGATGTTAAAGAAAATCTCTTTATCCAAGCTACCCTTTACATGGAAGATTTTTCGAAATTTTTTATGTTCTAAAATGTGGCACTTACGATTTAGATTAAAATGAACAGTCGTTTGTCCCTGAAGGGTTAAGATCTCTTGCGAGGAGTAGCTCAATATGACTGATGCAGGGAGCTAGTCCGCATACGAGTGTTTTTCGTCGCGTTCTTTCTTCCGCACTTCGCACTATTGTTCACTAACTTCTTTGCATGTTCCTGTTTGGGTTCCTCACTTCTCACACTTCTTCCCTTAATTCCGATCCGACACTAGGTGGTTGTGTTTAGCACTTCCTGCCTTCTTCGGGTGCTCTCCAGCTGCTGCAGTTGTGTGCAGTCCTGGTCCAACATGCTACTGCTGCTTTCTTGAAAGCGTCGTCCCGTCTTGTTCCTGGTCTGCCTTGTCTGTTGCCGATGTAGGAGGTCCACATTGTAGAAGTATTTGCCTATCTACTGCTCTGAAGCCTCGTCACGTGGCCTCCCCACTTCCATTTCAAATTGGTGGCTCCTTGGGATACATCTTCCAGTTTTGTTATTTCCCTTAACCTGGTATTGGGCACTGTTTTTGAGGGATAGACCTAACACCTTCCTCTACATTTTCTCTGGCAAACTTGAATATGTTTCTTTTAGATTTGGCATCTTCTAAGTTTGGCACCCGTTTAGTGAAATACTATATATTAATCATATTTACAGGATATATAAAATGTATGTCTTGAATTTTCTGGAAATATCCTTTGAATTCCTATTCCTTCGGAAGGAATTTTGTATAATCGTGTGTAACTAGTAAACATTAAGCGATAGATAAAAACGTACTCCACAAGAAATGTAGATCTTTTTAAAACACGCAATTTGTTTTAAATAACTTTTCTATGACATCGGCAATTTCCAAGAAATCCATTATTTATGTTTCAAATTGTTCAATACCCTATTCCTTTACAGTCCTGTCGATTTTTAGCTGCTACTCGCGATTGCATGGAAACAGTGTGGAATTTTAAGGCCGCGTCTAGGGTCCAATTCTTAAACATTTGACTCTCGCTGTTCCCTTTGTATCTACAACGAAATGTGTAATGTAGCTGTTTCCGGAAAGTTTATCTCGATTGGAAAGAAGTATATGAAAATAAATTGTAACAATAATTTCTATACGCAGTAATAAGCGACATACAAAACAATACATCATTCCTTCCGAATGAAGACGATATTATAGGTTATTCCAAGAAAATTCAAAATATGAATGTTATTAGTTATATAAATATCCTAAACAAAGACTATTCTATGCTTTAAACAAAGCTTTATGCATACTTTATGCTTTCTATGCTACATGCTGATCTTAGATAACACACACAACACACACCACTTAAACGGATCTTTATCTAAAACGCTTTTTTACTTTCTCTACTACGTATAGTAACTAGGGGAAGTATTGTATTCCACCCAAAAATTTTATACCGAGATTTCACCGGATATATATTTTTTGAGACCCCCTGAATCCAAAAAAAAATCAATTTGAAACCTGTGAATAGCATAACTCGGAAACGAACAGTCGGATAAACACCAAACTTGGTATTTAGGTTCAGTATCTTCCAGAGATGGGACACGAAGGTTTTCAAGAAAATCCCCCCACCCCAGACTACCCTTTACATGGAACATTTTTCGAAAAGTTTAATTTTTTCAAAAATGGCTCTAACGATTTTGATTAAAATATCATATGTTTAAGATATTCTCATGAGAAATGAAATGTATATCTCGAATTTTCTGGGAATTTCTCCAAAAGTATTCTTCATTGTGAACGACTTTTGCATAACTGGTAAACCATAAGAGATAGACAAAATTTTACTACACAAAAAATGTAGATCGCGTTAAAATACACAATTTATGTCATACACGTTTCTTTTGTTGAGTGAACCGTTTTCGAGATATTGCTTGTTATTCCCTTAAATTTTCCAATACTTATACTTTATCTCAAATTCTTATTCATTCTTTTTATGTCCTGGACATGCAAAGAGAATGGAATGTGCCACATAGCAACCAGCGTTAAAATATTTGACTATCGCTTAAAACCTGCCATATTCCCCTTGCATCTACAAGAAAATTAGCAATAATATTGACATCTCGATATCTCGATTAACATGAAGCATATGGAGAAAGCGTTTGTAAAAGTAGTAGAGAAAGTAAACATACAACTTCTACGAAATAATATGGTCACTAACACTTTCGCATTCCTGGAATCCGTTTTCGCCCTCATCTTCGCCATTGCGCATTTCATTCTCTACACTTCACTCAATAATTGTTTATGCATTGCTTCCATTGTGGCTCTTAAAGCCCAATTCTGACACCAGTTTGATTTAGTTCAGTTTTGATTGTCACTTGGCTTTACCTCGCGCGCGGAGGCGCAATGAAAAACGGGCGAAACAGGCTCTTCTTCCTCCCGTTTCATTCTCTGGAGCGTCTAACACAAGACCCCTCTAAGCGCTCGCAGTAGCAGCACTCACTGCACGTCACATCAGTCGTCACAACCGCACTCGTAGAACACACTGAGCACTTTGTCGCATCAAGAACGTATCTATCTATTTAACTCCCGAGCACGCTCGCTTATCTGCGAGAGCTTCGTGGGAGGGGGAGGGAAAAAAGCTTTTAGAATTATCACGTTATGACGCGAGCGCTTCTGAAAGTTCTGTCGAAAGGAGACCGTTTCTCCGCCACCTTCTCTCTTCAGCCGGCCAGTCAATCGCCGCTGAAGGACACCGCCTTG
Source organism: Deroplatys truncata (assembly GCA_030765065.1). Classification (NCBI taxonomy): domain Eukaryota; kingdom Metazoa; phylum Arthropoda; class Insecta; order Mantodea; family Mantidae; genus Deroplatys; species Deroplatys truncata. The sequence goes on from CM060987.1 coordinate 55,895,105, forward strand.
CATACGGTATGCCCTGTCAACAGCTGGACACAATATTGAAATACAAATGTGCAATGCGTCCATAAATAGCGACTACAAAAATTCAAATAAAGATAAGTGATAATAATTAGTTGTAAGAAAAACTTAACTGCTGAAAGAACCGGCCACTTTTATTTTGACCGAGTGTACTTTTCAAGCTTATCTTTAACCGTCTCTGTGTCTTGTTTTAGACAACGTGATTTCCTACTTCGTGCTTCAGAAACTTTCTCTACCACTCTCTTCTCTACAGCTAATAAATGTTGAGTTCCCTGTATTTGACTTGTCATTTCTGTGCTTCAAACTTGTGCCCGCTATACAGATTTCAGTCGATCATTATATAACGTACTGAGTGGGTTTGGGCTTTCTGCAGTTGATGAAGTAACAGCCGTTCGTACGTGACTTGAGGCGACTTTTGATCACATAAGTGTTTAAAATATATTTACTGCACCTTCAAACCGCTATGCCCTAATACCTCATTTTCGGTAACAACATTCTTAAAAGTTTGCCTTCAACGCCAAAGGTTTTATTTCAATTAAATACCTTTATATTCTTATGGATTTTTGAACCAACTCGAATATAAACACTTTTGAAATAAGCAAATAATTTGTTACAGTAGAATGTGTAAATAAGTGTATTTAGAAACCATATTAAATTAAACAGTGCAGTGTACACCATCGTGGCACACTGCTTAGAGGGGCATGAGCTAGGGAATTTAGTTTTGGTTAGGGAGGTAACTATAGGAGGGTTAATAAAATCATAAAATTATAGTTGCTTAATATGTATAGTCTAAGACAAAATAAATATGAAACAGCCAGAGAAGAAGTTGGATTCGGAAAACGTCGGAAGCATTCGTTGACGCTGCATTCACAATACACGATTTAACTGCAGCCTGCGTTCATTTCAAATCTATGCGATATGTAGGAAGATTTGTTGGGGAACTATGTTGCACCCAACTCATGGAAGCTTCCCGCCTATGATACTACCTGAATTACCCGAAATACCCACGATGTTACCTCAATTACCTGTGAAATCATACGGAAATATACTGCACCCAAACTATGGAATCTACCCGCCTGTGATACTACCTGAATTACCCTAAATACTTAGGATACTACCTGAATTACCTGTAAATTCATAAGGAACAATGTTTCACCCAAACTATGGAATCTGGCCGCCTGTGACGCTACCCGAATTACCCTAAATACTTAGGATACTACCTGAATTACCTGTAAATTCATAAGGAACAATGTTTCACCCAAACCATGGAATCTGCCCGCCTGTGATACTACCTGAATTACCCTAAATACCCACGATGCTACCTAATTACCTGTGAAATCAAATTGGAACCTCAACCAAAAATTAAAAATAAAGTCGGGATTAGACTACTTTCAAAAAAAATTAAATTAAATCAAATTTACTCTACAAAAAGTACAAATTAATATTAATAACAATATTAAAATTACAAATATAAATAAATTGTAATAAACTTATGTCGAACTACAGAATAACTAGCTAAAATCATCAAAACACAAATTCAAAATCTTAATATAGTTAAACCTGCACCCAAACCATTGAATCTAGATAACTACGATACTACCTGAATTACCTGTGAAATCATACGGAAGTATACTCTCATGGAAACTGCCCGCCTTCTGATTGCTGGATGGTGCTATCCTGGAAAAGACGTGGCCATTGCACATGCAGCAAACTTAACCTCCCTAACACCTATCCTCGTTTTCCACACCTCTCCTATATAAACGCATTTCCCGCGCATACTCCCTCTCCTCCGCGTTCTACGAATGCTAAATTGGTCCTCTGAACCAACCTTTAGCACCTTTGACCCCTAGCCTCCTTAGCATCCATCCTCGTTCTCACCTATCCCTCACATATAAACGCATTTCCCCTCCTTCAACCCCCTCTTAGCATCTCCCCCCGTTTCCCCCATTTCTCCCATATAAACGCAAAAAAGTGTGCTCGCTGCCCCTACCTACTGATTAATAGACTCGAGAAAAGGAGAAAGTGTAACATATCTAATTCATAATAAGCTTTATTTTCGCGGATGTCTGAAAATTTTACACGGTTATTATTGTTATCATCATTGATTATTTTACTTCCTATATTCATAATACTTTATATTATGAGCTTTTGTTGCTTGTTAAAGAAAAGCAAGCTTAATGCTATTATCTTTGCTATGAATGATTGTAAATTCTAAGACAAATGTGTAATTAGCTTGTAGCTAATAATAATAATAATAATAATAATAATAATATCAATAAAGTTAATCTGAATAGGCTATGGAATACTTTATTAAGAAAAGAGCGTGCATTTTAAATCAGACTTACTTTTTAATTATTAATCAGGCTTACTTATTCTCTTGTGACTTAATCTTGTGTGTCTCGTGTCATTTTTAAGTTGTGTAGCGCCCATGATTAGAAAGATTAAGCAGCTATTGCGTGGGATCTTTCCGAGTAAAATTTCTGCGACTTGCGGCAACTGACGCTTCGCTTCATTACTAGTATAGAAATAATTTAATTCTTTAATTCAACAGTCGGTGGCTCTCTTCAAACAGAATATTTTAGTTAACATTAAAATATATCAGCTAACTAAATAGGTGTTATCCTTTCACACTACACTCACGCATACCTTGAGACAAAGAACTCGTAGCTATACCACTGAAGCAGCTGGCGGACCACACAACGTAAAACGAGCTAGGAGAGACAACATCGTAGAACTCAATAACAAAACAGGTAACATTATCAAAATTGATGCAACATCAGGATAACGCATCAAAATTTAAAGCAAAGGTTACGACTTCAAATCACACCAAGATTGGCTTCAAACTTCGTGCCATAGTCGGGTTTTGAATCATGAATCTTCAGCTTTCCGTGCCAAAATTTGGGGAAATTAAGGTCATGCCATGGTAGCTCAGTTGACGAGAACAATGGCAACAGAAAGCTGATGATCCGTGGTTCAGATCCCGGCTATGGCACTTAATTTTACAATCTGATTCTTTATTTGCAAATGTACTCTAAAAGTTCATTCTGCTGGTTTCAGGATGAGTTCCTCGCTGCTCAGCAACTTGACCGCTTTGCTGCGGCTGAGGCTCAACGAAACAGATGGAGACTTGTCGGATCTGATCGACTATCCTAGCCTGGACATAGTGGAGCCTCCCTTACAGATTGCCCTCATCTGCATCTACTCTGTTACGGCAGTCCTCAGCATCTTCGGAAATCTCGTCGTCATAGCAATTCTCTGTCTTGGAAAACGGTATGTGCATTTTCATATATTTGCATGAGTTTTGATAACTTTCTGAGACGGTGTCTTGCAGCACACAAAGTTCTGTAATTTTATGACTTTTTAAACGTGTATATTGTCGTAACCTCTTTGCATATTCTAGCTCAATGGGGGGTAGAGCAATAGGTACCGTGAACGGATCGAATATTCTATCACACATTATGCGAGGTACGACGGGGGATAGCTCAACGAAATTATGAAAATATACCTAAAGGTTCCTAACAATACTTCTAATTCATTATGTGGTTAAGGGAAGGGTCTATCTACTATAGAAATTTACACTATAATTGCTTGGATGGTGACTATATTTTATGATAAAAAGAAATTACAATACCTCCTTGCCTGTCGTGGGGACGCCATGCTGTACGCATGGACAAGCTGCACACACACCTGATCGCTAGCAGAAACTCGACTCGACTGATTCAACCCACGCCAAACTCGACGTCAGCACGCTACACTAGGAACCGGTTTTCCATCCCCTCTACTCTTACACAATATCCGATCTGGGCCGCCAGGTCACGTACGCAATAATGACAACTATATTACAAATGTCACAATATGTTGTAGAATTTTTCTGAAATCCATAATTTGAGAAGATAATAAAAGCTACCGTATGGACTAACTTTATACTATACATCACTTTCGGTGCCTCTAAAAGCCAGCAAATAGCGAAAAGTTAAGTTAGATTAGGTTACTTTAGTTTAATTAGGTTATTTAGGTTAGAGATTAGGTTAGATCCACTCTAACCTAACAAGCTCCACCATTTTATGAAGAATTACGGCAGAACGTGTACTTTCGCATGTACGCCGGCTTTTAAGGGAGTCATCAAACCAGGCCTCACTAATGCTATGTTAATGACCCATTTTCTCAGAACCCACTTGACATATAATTGTGATATTTTCAAATGATTTTTATTAATTCCTTCTGAGTACATATATTTTATTTTATGTTAAAATACATTGGAAAAAGATATAAGTTTTTTTTGTAAACCTTAAAACTTTCAATAAAATTTCTGACATTTTATTCTTTAAAAGATAAACTATTTGAGGAACTTCAACTAAAGCAATTCCACATGATCATGGGATTATTTGTACTATGTGGTAAAAGTTTTATGCAAATATACCTTGTATTTGCAGAGAAAACTGGTCATTTATGTTGAAAATTGGTGTTTTGAGTAATTCTCATTTGAAGTAGAAAAGGTCTACAAAGCTCACTTAATCATATTTTTAGAAATTAATTTATAATAGAAAATATTTGAATATTTTAATGAACCAAACACCAAATTAAGCAAAATTAACCATGCTTTCATAAAATACAAAAGAAAATAAATAAATAAAATGTAATTTTTTTCATTTTTGACTTGACTCCCCATAAAATGATCTGCCTAGGTTCTTCGCGAAATTTTGGACTTCAACCTGCGATATATATGCACGCACACACACACACACTTCAACGGGTTGAAGCCTAAACACGTTCGCGCCTGATTGCTGATGCCATTTTTTGTTTGATCTACCGGGTTTCCTTTTCTCTTGTGGGTGATAATTTTAAACTACATTCGATATCCTATTGTCTGACATTCTGTCCAAGTATAACTTCCAATTTTCTTTATACGTCTTTATTATGCTATTTAATTCTCCTACTTTTGGCTCTTCCGGAATATTTAAATTGGTTTTTCTCTCCAGTATTGTATATCCTGCTATAAACCTCAGGAATCTCATTTCTGCTGCTTGTATTTTTTTGCAAATGTTGATTTGTATTGATAATATTTCTGTTCTATAAGTGACAGTAGGTATTTAATATACTTATACAGTTTAATTATCGAGCCTAGTCTTGTCTTGCTTTTAATGTTCTTCTTTACATTCTAGTTATGCGATTAAATTTGTTTACCTTTCCGTGCATATCTACTTCATTAATTATATTTTACATCCCAAAAAATAAACTTGTTCCAGAAACCTATTTTCCAGTACTAGCTCTGAACGCACTGGTATACACCTCTAAATGCCAATTATTTTGTTTTATCTGTTGATTCCTTCATGCTAAAATCTTTACCATCTTTTGTAGTTCATCTTCAGTTTTTGCCAGCAGACTGTGAGTCTAGGAGATGAAGACTTCAAACATAAATTCTGGTCATTGAGGGTTATGGGAAAGGCTGGTGACCGTTCCATGTAAAACTACTACTACTCACAAGCTCCAAATAAATTAAAGTCGGATTGATTTTCGAAAGACGACAAATGCAACAAAAAAGGATAAACGATTAAAAATTGAGGATTGTGTAAGACTGCAACCATAGGATTATAAGCAGCCAATTCTTTCAGTAGGAATCGAACCACTGCTCGAGCGTGCATGATGATGAGATGGGGCTTAAGGACGCTCAACAGCTAAGGTTATTAGCGTCCTTACAATGTATAAAATATGAAATTTAAAAGTCGAGAACTAAAAAACCACACACAAACCCGCTTGGTCAAAAACACTAAAAAAACACAACAGACCAAATACTAAAATCTACACACTAAAATCATGGTCAATAAAAGAATAAAACAACGTGTCAAGAACTGTAGAACGCAAGGGACATGAGCGCCAAATGTCCGTCGGGGAGAAGAGCCCCATTAAAACTGACAATATAAAATCTCAAACCTAAAAGACGCTCAGCGCATCAAATGCGCCGATTAAAACCAATGTCACTTATAAAACGTGAAAGCAATTCTACAGCACGCGCGTCGTCTGCCAAAACGTTGGCCATGCCAACAGGCAGACCCACACGAACGCGCAATAGAGCTAAAACTTGACACACTGTTAAATTGTGACGCACCGTTAAGGGTGCATCACAGTGCTCTCAGAGTGGTGCGGGGTCACCACTGAGCAGGTATCGATGGCTAAAAAGGCAATGTCCTATTCGTAAACGAGCAAAAAGTACCTCTTCACGACGAGAAGAACGAGAAGAGGTACCCCAGACTAACGGAAGAGGTTTAGCCTCCCGCAACTTGTTCCCCCGGAGGGCCGTCCACTCATCGCGCCAACGCGAGAGGATGCGGTGACGTAAAATAAAACACAAATCTGACGAGGGAACAACAGAGGTAAAAAATCTGGGTGACAAACTCGCCGATTTGTGCAGCGGCGTCGGCAGACTCGTTGCCTAAAATGCCCACATGACCTGGAATCCACACGAACCAATTGTGGTAATTGTACAACGCGTTAATACTCTGAAGGGCACTCAGAGTCAGTAAAAACAACACAGTGCGGCAATTCGTGCCGCTGAACGTATAAAATGGATTGAAAAATACTAAAAAGTTCGGCGGCAAAAATGGAGCATTGCCACGGAAAACGGAAGGTAAAACTATGCCGACCATAAATAAAGGCACACCCTACTCCAACATCAGTCTTAGACCCATCAGTAAAAATAAAATGACATTCCCCGAATTGCGCCTGTAGCTTTAAAAACGCTGATCTAAAGACTGAAGAAGGGGTCTCATTCATCGGCATCGACGTTAAACCAAGGTGACAGAGGGTCTCAGCGCGCAACCAAGGAGGAAAACGCGTTTCCCCCTGGTAAGGGCCGGCGCTGGCGTAACGTCCAAATGCCGAAGAAGCTGTCGAAACCGAACCCCTGGAGGGAGCAATGCAGAGGAACTAACGAAATATTGTCGATCAAGCGAATCCTCGAAAAATAGGTTGAAGGACGGGTGATCAGGCAAGCTTAAGAGTCGACATGCGTAGCTGCACAAAAGCATCTCACGCTTGAAGGACAGCGGTGGCTCTGCAGCTTCAGCATATAGACTAGGTACAGGGCTGGTTGGAAAGGCCTCCGTAGCGACTCTTATGCCACGATGGTGAATGACATTCAATCGACGTGATACAGATGGACGTGCCGACGAATAGAAGTGCACCCGTAATCAAGCTTGGATCGGATCAAGGAGCGATAAAGACGCAGAAGAACGGTCCGATCAGCTCCCCAGGATGTGCCACTTAAAACACGTAAAATATTAAGAGAACGGTCACACTTTGCTTTTAAAAATGAAATGTGCGAAGTCCAGCTCAGCTTTCGATCAAAGATCAACCACAAAAATTTCACCTCGTCTGCAAATGGAAGGACCTCCGACCCAAGATGGAGAGAGGGCGGAGGGAAAGCCTTTCGGCACCAGAAATTGATACAGACGGATCTCTCGGCGGAGAAATTAAAGCCGTTGGCGTTACTCCAGGCGTAGAGATGGTTGATACAGCTCTGGAGATGGCATTCGAGCAGACAGGTCCGTCGTGAACTACAATAAATGGCAAAATCGTCAACGAAAAGAGACGATGAAATGCCAGCTGGAATACAATCAACAATGGGACTGATAGCTATCGCAAAAAGTGTGACACTGAGTACAGAGCCCTGTGGTACTCCGTTCTCTTGAATAAAACGACTAGATAAAACCGATTCCACACGTACACGAAAGACGCGGTCCGCCATAAACTCTCAAAGAAATATGGGAAGACGACCGCGGATATTCCATGCGTGAAGTGTACGTAAAATGCCGCCCCTCCAACAAGTATCATAAGCTTTCTCCAGTTTAAAAAACACAGCCACTGTTTGACACTTTCTCAGAAATCCGTTCATAATATGCGTCGACAGAGACACCAGATGGTCGACGGTAGAGCGATGGCGACAAAATCCGCACTGAGCGTTCGCTAGAAGTTTCTGAGACTCAAGCCACCATGTAACCGCCCGTTAATCATGCGCTCCATCACCTTGCAGATGGAACTGGTGAGGAAGATAGGGTGGTAGCTGGAAGGTAGTTGGCGATCTTTGCCAGGCTTAATGATAGGGACAATTGTGGCTTCGCGCCAAACGGAAGGAATAAGCCGTCTTGCCAAATACGGTTATAGAGCCGTAAGAGAAAGGAAGAGAAAAACCTGTCGGCTGAAAGGTTCTTTAACATCAGAACATGAATGCCGTCCGGCCCAGGAGCGGAGTGCCTAGAGCAATGCTCCAGCTCCCTCATCGTGAAAAGCTCATTATAACACTCCTTATTAGCAGACAGAAAAGGAAAAGTCTCGGAATCCAGCCGGTCTTTGAGAGTGCGAAAACCGGCGGAATAATGGGCAGAACTGGAAACCGCCTCAAAGGCAGCACCAGAGTGTTAGCAATGGCAGCCGGATCCACTACGGTGGCATTGGAAATCTGAAGGCCAGACCCAGTACAATGCGACACTTTACCGGAGAAGCGACGAAGTTTATCCCAAACAACAGAGGAAGGCGTGAAGCGATTAAAAGACTCGACAAAATGGGTCCAAGAAGCCTTCTTGATATCCTGAATAATGCGACGAGCCCTGGCGCGGGATTGTTTAAAAGTAACCAAGTTATCAAGTTTAGGGTGTCGCCGAAACACCCTAATCGCACTTCTACGAGCACAAACGGCGTCCCGACAATCCTCGTTCCACCACGGAACAGGAATACGCCGGGGGTGAGAGGATGATCGGGGAATCGTGCGTTCGGTGGCAGAGAGAATCGTAGACGAAAGGTGCTGCACTATTTGGTTAACGTCAGAGAAGGGCTGGTCCTGAAAGCACACGAGGCTGGAATACAACCTCCAGTCGGCTTTTCCGAATATCCAGGTAGGAACTCTGGAATGCTGGACGTGGTGAGGCAAAAGAGGGGTAATGGTCGCTGGAGTGGGTGTCAGCGACGACATTCCACTGCAGACGACTAGCAAGTTGGATGGAGCAAACGGCAAGGTCTAAATGAGAGAATGAACCAGAAGAATCAGAAATAAAAGTTAGGTTCACCTGTATTGACGATAGAGAGGTTGAACTGATCAAAAATGTCGGAAAGAAGAGTTCCCCTCGCACAAGCCCTTGGCGAACCCCACAGGGGGTGATGGGCATTAAAATCTCCCAACAGAAGAAATGGTGTTGGGAGAGCGGACAGGAGATCGCGAACATTCGCGTGAGCGAGGGGAGACGACGGAGGTGTATAGATGCAGCAAAGAGAAAAGAAAAAGCCGGGTAAGTGAAGTCTAACGGCAACAGCTTGCAAGTCGGACGTAAGTGTGAGAGTCTGAAAATGATCGTCGTTTCGCACTAATATCATGACACCTCCATGAGCAGGAGTACCCTCATCCGGTGCAAGATCGTAGCGAACCGGAGTATACCCTCGGAGCTGAAAAGGGTCGCGAGGGCGAAGCTTGGTCTCCTGCAAACACACGACCATAGGTGAATGGGAACGCAATAAAAGTTGCAGTTCCGCCCTATGCGATCGTACACCACGTAAATTCCAGGTCAGGATAGCCATGAATAAAAGGGATAAACACTCTACTTAGGAGGGCGGCTCAAAATTGCTTTCTGCTTAACCTTTTGGTTCGGACTGTTAGTATGGTTTTTGTCAGACTCCATAGGCTCCTCGAATGGAGGGCCGTCGCGCTCAGTGCAAGAAACCGATTCAAGCGCCGTGAATCGGTTCTGGGTGGCAATGGGTGAAAGTAGCCGCTGAGCGCGGCTTGTCCCAGGAGCATCCTGGGACTGCGACCTTCGAGGAGGAGAAGGTGAACTCTTCTTACCGCGTGCACGCTAAGGGTATTTCAAAAAATCTTCTCTACGAAATTTCCGCTTCGATTTTTTCTCAGTGCCTTGTGACTTCATAACCTTCGGACCAGGTTTAGAGGGCTTGATAACTGTAGCTGAAATGGACGGCCGGATGGTAGTGGCGGTCAATGCAGTCATGGTCCAGGTTTGATTCTCTGCATCCTTCCGGTGTACTGGCGAGGCAACAACAGAACTGAATGTTCCCGATCGCAGGAGCGAAGGTTGGCGCGCATGGTAACGCCACCGGGCTTCGGCGAAACAGAGTTTCTGCTTTACCCTGATCTCCTGGATCGCCTTCTCGTCCAAGTACCGTGGACAGTCGGCAAATGAAGCAGAATGAGACCCTTTGCAATTAACGCAGACGGGTCCGGATGAACAGGTACCATCGTGTGACGGCTGGCTACATGAGGCACACATAGTAACGGCACTCTTACATGAGACTTGCGTATACCCAAAACGTTGGCATTTGAAACAACGCAGAGGTCTAGGAATATAGGGCCTCAACGCATTACGTTCGTACTCTGCTGTAATGCTTGTGGGCAGATCGACGCCAACAAATGTTAGAAAAAGGGTACGAGTGGGTACCATACTCCGTCGCGTTTGGCCTGCACTCGATGCACTGATGTCACCTTTTGATCGGATAGATATTGGACTAGGTCCTCGTCCGATATACCATCGAGGCTATGGGTGGTAACGACGCCTCAACAGGAATTAAAGTTGCGGTGCTTCGCAACACGGATGGGATAACCGTGGAGAAGCGTAGCGCGCAACAAGGTCTGACATTGCTGATCGGACTTCGTTTGTGCTAATAAGGAACCATTCCATAGACGAGTGCAGGACAGAACCGCACCAGCAATATCATCAATGCCCTTCTGAATAATGAAGGGATTCACCTTCTCGAAACTTTGTCCTTCTGTTCGTGAAATGGCCAAGTAACAACCAGATATCGGAGGTGCTACTTCTGTTACAATAACTTTTCGGCGCTTGTTGTTTATAATGGAGAAAGGGTGCTCCATAGCGAAAGAAATCCTCCACCATTGCAACCATCTCCGACCTCGGGCACTGACTTCTCGGGCGTTACCCCGGCTTGGGTGAGTGGTCTATCCATACCCGTCTCACCGCAGGGTCACACCTCCCAGAACATAGACAAATCGACCCAATCGCCGTAAGAAGTCAGCAGCTCATGCAATGCCCCCCCCCCGCGGGACTGCAGTTGAACAGCGGATAGGGACACAAACCCTACATGACGACCCCGGGTGGTGGGGATGACGCCATTACCCACTCACCCAGCCGCGCACCCAGTCGCGGGTAGCCGTCAGGCTGTGTCCACGGAGGATTAAAATAAAATGTAAAAGAAACTAAAAGTGTATGGGCGTTTCGCACGCAAGGTAGGCTGGCGGAAAAGAAAAAGAGATGTGCGAATGGTCGTGGTGCGAAATGGTCGGAAATAGACAAGGGAAGAAAGAAACGATGTGGCGAGGAGCGACATGAAATGAAATGTAAAGAACGCACGAGAGCCTACCTTGTGTCCCCCGGTCACGAGAACGAACCCACCTCGACCGGACGGGGATGAAGGGGTGAAGATGGCGATGAATGGCTCGGGCACCCGGGTACGCCTAAAGCATACTCACAAAAGGTGAGCCCCTGTGGGGTCGAGCGTACAGATATATCTTCCACAGCCTTTCGTTTTCCAATAGTATTAAGTAATTAGGTTATATCTTGTAAAACTTCATTTTGGTTATATCAAATAGTACTAACAACATTAATATTGATTCCTAAGTATAAACTTTGACGTTGCATTTTCAAAACATGCACTCTATTTGAAGTAGGTTGTATTGTTGTATGAGTTATTATTATATTTCAACTGTTGGGAGCCAAACTTTAAGTTTGTTTGCAACCGCACGTATGGTAAACAGTTTCCGGTAGCCTTTGCCCCTAGTTTAAAAAAAATATTAACTTTGTAATTTGACTGTTTCTTTAAATATTATATATTTATGTTTGCCTAGGCTGCTTCAGTATTATTGTTAGACATGGATGTCTTGGCAGGATTGTTGTGCAACAAGAATGTAGGCTTACACAGATTATAATTTTACTTCACTCATTTTATTAATACTTGACACGATTTAAATAACACTCTATATATATATATATATATATATAGAGAGAGAGAGAGAGAGAGAGAGAGAGAGAGAGAGAGCTGTGAGATTTTTTTATTAAATACTTGCACTTCTAACACGTAAACTATTTTTGTCTCACACAAAATACATATAAAATTTCTCGAGGATGCATCTCTTATCCGATTAGGAACACTGTCTAGTAGTAACTGACTTCTGAATTTGTAAATTTTGCTTCTTTTTAGTTTCTGATTGGCTAATCCTAGTCCAATAGAATACCTTCATTTAACTAAAGCTTTTTCTGGTTGTTCAGTGGCTATTTTATAAACTGTCACAAAATTACATTATTGGTTCCAAGAATCACAAGTAGCATTATTAAACTCTCAAACTCATTATTGCCTCAAGGTTACCCCATTCTTACCTCATTGTTAGCAACTTTTAACCTATTTCTCACAGCTCCTACATCATTAAATTACGCAGTACATTCATATAGCATTATTGAACATGTATACAATAGTATACAATAATATAAACTTATACAATGACTAATATACACTTTTTATATATTGTTACATACATATATTACTTTAAGGCGGGCTGTTATTGAATTTATATATTATATAATTAGACTAAAATCATTTAAGTGTTAAAAATACTGCCTCATATTTCACTTCACCACCCTTCAGTTCGATGCCATATAAAATTTCAAACCATATATAATCATTAAATCATTGCCTCAATTAAACCAGGTACGTTGGTGACATGCCTGATGCAATAGTTCTGGGTTGTCACGAGGTTTAGCCCTTCCCACGTTTTGTTCTTTGGTTTGCATAACGTCCAAGGAGTTTCTAGTCTATAAATACTGTGTCGCCGTAAACTCCTACCACTTCCACCACACGAAGTTAGAGGGAGAAAGGAGTAGAATGGCACTGAGTGTCACAAAATGGTATGTCTGAATAGATATTTACTGTTACAGTATACATTTCATTGGCACTGACTCAATGACAACCGGTGACATTACTGATACATTAATAAAATCACTGCCTTCTTGATATATATGCATACCTAATGGTGAAGCTGCTTCTTTTAATTATACTAGCAGCACTGACTCAATCACAACTGGTGACATTACTATGCGGTTGTTTTTTCTCTTGCAGCATCCCTAATTACTCCGGGGTTACTCTCCCATCGCTTCTTCCAGCCTCGTGGCTAACGAGATATACCGGCTAAGGTGCGAACTGAAATCAGCCGATACTTATAGTCCAGTCATGGCCTGAAGAAGTGAAATTATAGTTACCTAATATATCCATAATCTAAACACACAAATGAATTGTTCGTTAAATGCATGGAAAACGCACAGTTATATCATGAAGCTATTACTTTCTCTACTACGTATAGTAAGTAGGGGAAGTATTGTATTCCACCCAAAAATTCGATACCGAGATTTCAACGGAAATATGTGTTTTGAAGCTCCCTGAATCCAAAAAAAAAGCATTTTTGGAAACATGTCCGTGTGTGTGACTGTGAACAGCACAACTCAGAAAGGAACAGTCGGATAAACACCAAGTTTGGTATCTAGGTTCAGTATCTTCCAGAGATGCGACACGAAGGTTTTCTAGAAAATTCCCCCACCCCAGATTACCTTTTACATGGAACATTTTTCGAAAGTTTTAATTTTCTCAAAAAATGGCTAACGATTTTGATTAAAATATAATATATTTAAGATATTTTTATGAAAAATGAAATGTATATATCAAATTTTCTGGGAATATCTCCAAAAGTATTCTTCATTGTGAACGACTTTTGCATAAGTGGTAAACCATAAAAAATAGACAAAATTTTACTACACAAAAATGTAGATCGCGTTAAAATACACACAATTTATGTCATATACATTTTTTTTTGTTGCGTGTACCATTTTCGAGATATTGCTTGTTATTCCCTTAAATTTTCCAATACTTTTTCTCAAATGGGAATTTGTTATTCATTTTTTTATGTCCTGGACATACAAAGAGAATGGAATGCACCACATAGCAACCAGCTCTTAAAATATTTGACTATCGCTTAAATAGTACCATATTCCCCTTGCTTCTACAAGAAAATTAGCAATAAGATTAACACCTCGATTAACATGAAGCATGAAGAATAAGGTTTTGTAAACATAGTTTGTGCAAGAGTAGAGAAAGTCATGTGAGTGTAAAACATCAGAAATTTTTTTTCTTATATTACAATTTAATAGTATATACAGAAGTAGTATAATCATAAATACAAAACAATTTTATGGTTCTTAAATACTGCTCAAACATTTCGATGTTTGAATCCTATATACATATATAATTTTAATCACATGCCCTTTTACATTTGACACCAAGAGTCTCTCTAAATGCAGGAGATCCAAGGACAAAGGAGTCCGTTTGTCCATCTCCCAGCGTTGTTTCCGATAAAGATCTGGAAAGCCTGTACATTCGCCGCCGCGTCTCCAACTCTGATTATCCAAACGTAAGTGGAAAAGATTATCCAAGAAAGGGTATCCGTCAACTGCTTATCATCTTGATGAAATTCGAGGGTCAGATAGTCTTCCAGTGGAGAAACTTGTACGCCACGACAGATCACACAGATTCGTCCATATACTCAGTCCAAAGTAGAACGTACGACAGCACAGGCCAGTAGTTTGTGATGTAAGGTTTCCACCGCAGGACAACTATGGCAGTGATTTGATGTTGCTCTGCCATGCCGCCACAATTTGTTACCTTTCGGAACAACCTCATTGACGCCCGAGTATACGGCAGCTTTCCAGTCAGTGAGGATCTTCGGATTTTAAATTAGTTCCAAATGTTCCTACGTCGTCTCAGCGAATAGTTCCGTTGCACTCGGGTGAGAACACTGGTGGTAGCCATGAGATATTTGTAAAACAAGACAGACCGTTTAAAAGCTAACCTCTGATTAGTCGTAGTGTGCAGATTCGCAAAGATCTCCCACCGCCCCCGAAATTCTGGTAGCCACATACCTGGAAGATGAAGTTGTTCTGCCCAAAGAGATTTCTGTAGCGTAAGGCCTTCACCGTCCAGAATACGCAGTATGGTTTTTCCAAGGAATGTCAACCATTTTGCATCCACTGCTATCAGCCCACAACCACCTGTATTAACTAGAAGCCGTAGTTGTTCCCTGGAGACCCGATAAGCAGCTCCGGACCACAGAAAATAACCAATAAGACATTCAATCCTTTGAGAAAATTGCTTGGTAAAGGTAGCAGCAATGTACCAAGTCCTACGTGTGCGTAAGTATGCACATACCACACTCGTTGAAAAATATTGAGTATTCGAGTCCGTTGCTCTATAAGATATCCCGTAACTTGGTCTGTTTTTCAGTCCAATAGTGTCACAGTCTCCCGAAAGCAGTCTCCCCATAACTAGGAGGTTAAGTGGTTCTCATCAATGACCAAACTGTAAAACCTCCGACTTGGTAAAATTTAGTTTTGCTCCCAAAACAGTGCTATAGTCTCGAAGACACTGATGTAAGGTGATCATGTCAGCATTATTTGCCACGATAAGCGTCACATTATCCACAAATCCAAGTTGAAATCGCTGCATGCAGTTTCATACCGTCCAGGGATGAGAGCAGTTGCCGCAAAAGGGGATCGAGGTTCAAAGCAAATAAACCCATAGACAGGGGGCAACCCTGTCGGACTGACCTTTCTATTCGGATTATTGGAGAAACATGTCCGTTACAGAGAATTCTGCGTGTTGAGCAACGCATTCCGTTTCACTAAATGAACAAAAATAGGAACAGTGCTATTTAAATCTTATAATTTTAGTGACACACGACAGTTTACATTGTGGATTAAATTGTTCCCAATGGAAGTTCTCCCTGTGCAAGTTCTTATTACTTTCTCTACTACGTGTAGTAATTAGGGAAAGTACGAGTATTGCATTCCATCTAAACATTCCATACCGAAATTTCACAGAAAAATTCATGTTTTGAGGTGCCCTGAAAGCAATTTTGGAAACATGTCCGTGGGTGTATATCTAACTGCTGTCTGTTGTCTGTCTGTGTGTCTATCTGTCTGTCTGACTATTAGCGTGTGAACAGCATAACTCAAAAACAAAAGGTCGGATAAATACCAAACTTGGTATTTGAGTTTAGTTTCTTTCAAGAATGCGACACAAAGATTTTCAAGAAAATTCCCCTTCCACAGACTACCCTTTACATGGAACATTTTTTGAAAAGTTTGTTTTTCTCAAAAATGGCTCTAACGATTTCGATTAAAATATCATATATTTAAGATATTTTATAACAAATGAAATGTATATCTTGAATTTTCTGGGAATGTCCCCAAAAGTCCTCTTCATTCTGAATGACGTTCGCATAACTGGGAAACCCAAGAGATAGACATAACCTTACTATACAAAAATGTAGATCTCGTTAAAACACAATTTATGTCATACACTTTTTTTGTGAAGTGAACCATTTCCAAGATATTCCTTGTTATTTGTTTGAATTTTCCAATACTTACACTTTTTCTCGAATGAGAATTCGTTATTCGTCTTTATGTCGTTATGTCCGCTCTTAAAACATTGAACTATCGCTTAAAGTCTACCATATTCCCCTTGCACCTACAGTTAAATTAGCAATAAATAGTTTGCACAAGAGTAATGAAGGTCATGTGAGTGCGACACATGAGATTTTTCTAGAACATTTCTCAATAATCTGGATTTTAATTTCTATAAATCTCTCCTGAAACAACCTCCTTAAAAACCCAATCAATTCCATATTCAGATATTCATCACACATAAATTCTCTGTGGAGTAGACTAGAATTCAGCCATGTTACCTTAACACATTCTGAACAACATTCGAGGGGCACTATTTATATTTTGAGCCCAATGATTAAAACAAAGTAATTTCTGATTGAAAACTACTTTATTGTTTTTCAAAATACTCTCCTTTATGATCAATACATTTTTGCATCCGTTTGAACCATTTGTCAAAGCATTTATTCCAGTCTTCTTGAGACACCTCCAAAACATGGCTTTTGAAGGCATCAACAGCTTCTTCTACCAACGAAAATCGTTGCCCACGCAATTTATTCTTGATGTTCGGGAACAAAAAGAAGTCATTGGGTGCCAAATCAGGACTGTATGGCGGATAACCCATCAATTCGATTTTTGAGCCTTCAAATACTCTGTTGTTAGACGAGATGTGTGCACGCTCGCATTTTGTTGATGAACGATCCTACGGTTCTCGTTGGTTTTCCTTACTTCACCGAACAAATGGTTGTGTGCCATTCGGCATTGACCGTTTTACATTCCTCTAAAGGCACTGTTGCCACATGGCCAGTTTTGTTGGAAAAGCAGGCGACCATTTGCTTCGAAGTGTTTCGAGTGCGAACAACTTTTGTTGGATTTGCTTCGTCTTGAAACACCCATACAGTCGACTGCTGTTTACATTCCGGCTCATACGCATAGATACATGATTCGTCACCTGTTACAATCATATATACTCTTTTGAGGCACCGCCATTGTATTTCTTGAGCATTTTTGTACACCAATCGACACAAGCATCTTTTTGAGATTGCGTCAAATTATGTGGGATCCAACGAGAGCAAACCTTTTTCACGGCTAAATAATCATGCAATATTTTATATATGCTGGTGAAACTAATGCCTAGGGTTGCCTCAATCTCGCAATATTTCGCATGACGATCTTTCATTATTAGTTTTTGCACAGCATCAATGCTTTCTGGCACAACTGATTTTGAACTACCTTCACGAACTTCATCATTGAGCGAACGGTGGCCACGAATAAGTTCGTTATACCAGCGGTTCACATTGGAAAAGGATGGAGCTTCGTCGCCAAATGTGGAAGTTAGTTGATTGATGCACTCTTGTCTTGATAATCCACGTCGAAAGTCGTAATAAATCATTGCGCGAACATTTTCACAAGTTAATGCCATGTTTTTGTTGACACAATTTTCAAGTTAGTGTAAACAAAACAAATGACGCTCTATTGACAAGGTGTTTGAAGTAGTTATGGTGAAAAATGTCAAACTTTCCATTGGAAGCGTCAGATGGCACCTACAACATTCAGAGTTGCCAAGGCTCAAAATATAAATAGTGACACTCGTATTTATGCATACCGCACAGAAGTATTGTCTGCACTATGTTTAGTGGCGCATGTGGATAGCATGTATTGTACGTTTCTCCTGATATCCGTAATATATTATTGCTGTGTACGCGTGTCTTTTAAATTTGATTTACACAGGTTTGAGAAAATATATGGCTGTGTAACGTTTGAATAATATGAATTTACATGCCCGATAGCGTGTTACATAGTTTTGAATTCTGTACTATACAGGATGGAAGGGGTGTAGATGCCTACCTTTAAGCTAGAATAGAAGCCATTGAAGGAATAAACAACGTAGTTATACTCTTTGGACAAACTTCAAGTATTCCGCCAAAAATAAATACTTCACAATACAGTATTTGGCAACATAGCATCACCTAAGCACAAGCCGTACTGCTGCCGACACAGGTCGGCTGTTATATGAATGAAGTGAATACCACCATTCTCGCTTGATAAGTGGTTTGAGTGTATGAAGTGTGTATGTTTTAAGCCCATTTAGACCGAAATTTAATAATGGATTATTGAAAAAAAAATCTATGCAAAACGTATGGTATAAACCAAAATAAATGTTACAATATTAACTAGTTTTTACGTAGGAAAACGATTTTAAATAATGATATATATGGTGCTGGAAAATCATTTCAAAGATACACTTTCATAACCCACTTATATAGGATTGCGAAAATTTAAAACACCACATTTTCCGCGTCTACTGTCATTTGCTATCCCATCTAATGAACGAATTTTCAATTCTGATGTACACTCGGTCGATTTAAAACTGGCCGGCATCTGAGAGACGGAGCTTCAATCAGATGTTTGCGTGAGCACTCGGGATAGCCAGGCTTTCAAAATTGTGTGTCAACAAAAACATGGAATTAACTCGTGAAAATGTTCGTGCAATGATTTATTACGACTTTCGACGTGGATTATCAAGACAAGAGTGCATCGATGAACTAAATTCCACATTTGGCGACGAAGCTCCATCCTTTTCCACTGTGAAACGCTGGTATAATGAACTTAATCGTGGCCACCGTTCGCTCAATAGCTCCATCCTTTTCCACTGTGAAACGCTGGTATAACGAACATAATTGTGGCCACCGTTCGCTCAATAATGAAGTTCGTGAAGGTAGTCCAAAATCAGTTGCGCCAGAAAACATTGATGCTGTGCAAAAACTAATAATGAAAGATCGTCATGCAACATATTGTGAGATTGAGGCAACCCTAGGCATTAGTTCCACCAGCATATATAAAATATTGCATGATTATTTAGCCGTGAAAAAGGTTTGCTCTCGTTGGATCTCACATAATTTGACGCAATCTCAAAAAGATGCTCGTGTCGATTGGTGTACAAAAATGCTCGAGAAATACAATGGCGGTGCCTCAAAAGACGGATATAAGATTTGTAACAGGTGACAAATCATGTATCTATGGTATGAGCCGGAACGTAAACAGCAGTCGACTGTACGGGTGTTTCAAGATGAAGCAAATCCAACAAAAGTTGTTCGCACTCGAAGCAAATGGTCGCCTACTTTTCCAACAAAACTGGCCATGTGGCAACAGTGCCTTTAGAGGAACGTAAAACGGTCAATGCCGAATGGTACACAGCCATTTGTTTGCCGGAAGTCTTCGGTAAAGTAAGGAAAACCAACAAGAACTGTGGGATCGTTCTTCATCAAGACAATGCGGGCGCGCACACATCTCGTCTAACAACAGAGTATTTGAAGGCTCAAAAAATCGAATTGATGGGTCAACGCCATACAGTCCTAATTTGTCACCCAATGACTTCTTTTTGTTCCGGAACATCAAGAATAAATTGCGTGGACAACGATTTTCGTTGGAGAAGAAGCCGTTGATGCCTTCAAAAACCATGTTTTGAAGGTGTCTCAAAAATATTGGAATAAATGCTTTGACAAATGGTTCAAACGGCCATAAAAAGTGTACTGATCATAAAGAAGGATATTTTGAAAAACAATAAAGCAGTTTTCAATCAGAAATTACTTTGTTTTAATTATTAGGCTCAAAATATAAATAGTGCCCCTCGTATATTACGGATATCAGGAGAAACGTAGAGTACATGGATTCCCGTTGCGCCACTAAACACAGGGCAGACAATACTTCTGTACGGCATGCATAAATATAAACGTGCTATGGGTTTCAAAAATGGATTGGACAGTTCGTTTAAAGCATGAGTGTATGCAGAATGCGCAAAACAACGCTGTTTGTTAAAATAAAATCTGATGTTGCATTCACACACTTTCTCTACCCTCTTATCGCTTATTAGTGGGTATACAAATTATTCTTACGAAAGTTTATTTTCCTATCTACTTCATTTTAATTAATATAAACATTTCCGGAAATATCTGCATTACACATTTTGTTATAGATACAAAGAGAACAGCGATAGTCGAATGTTTTAGAACTGAACGTTATATACTTTAAAATTCCATACTCTTTCCATGACATCGCGTGAAACAACTGAACATCGACAGGAACTTTAAAAGAATGGCTAAATATTGAACAACTCGAATCATTAATAACGGATATATCGAAAATGAATGTTATTGAAATGTCAGGTAATTGAAATTAAAGGGTGTATTTTAAAAAGTGAGGCAGTATTTTTAAAACTTAAATGATTTCAGTCAAATTATATAATAGAAAATATAATAACAGCCCGCCTTAAAGCAATATGTGTATGTAACAAGATACATAATGACTGTAATACACACTTTTTATATGTTATATTATTGTATACATGTGTAACAATGTTATGTGAATGTATTACGTAATTTAATAATGTAGGAGCTGTGAGAAATAGGTCAAAGGTTGCTAACAATGAGGTAACCTTGAATCAATAATGACTTTGAAAGTTTAACAATACTACTTGTAATTCTTGGAAGCAATAATGTAATTTTAGTGACAGTTTATAAATTAGCCAATCAACAACAAGAAAAAGCTTTAGTTAAATGAAGGTATTCTATTGGATTAGGAATAGCCAATCAGAAACTGAAATATAGTAAAATTTACAAATCTAGAAGTCAGTTGCTTGTAGACAGCGCTCATAACTGGACGCGTTGGTTGTAGACAGTGTTCCTAACTGGACGCGAGATGTGTCCTCGAGAAATGTAATACGTTTTCAGTGTGAGATAAAAATAGCTTACGTGTTAAAAAGTGAAAGTAATTAATAAAAAATCTCACAGCTCTCTCTCTCTCTCTCTCTCTCGCTATATCAGTGAAGTGTTATTTAAATCATGTCAAACATTAATAAAAGGAGTGAAGTAAATTTAAAATCTGTGTAAGCCTGCATTCTTCAGTCGCACCACAACCCTGCAAAGAGAAACACGACTCTAACAATAATACTGACGAAGCCGAGGCAAACATAAATATATAATATTTAAAGAAACCGTCAAAAATTACAAAGTTAACATTTTTTAAAGATTTGGGGCAACGGCCACCGGAAAGCACATTTGGAACGAGGGCTACCGGGTACCATACGTGCGGTTGCAACTACTTCAAGTTCGGTTCCCCAACAGTTGAACCACAATACAACTCCTACAACAAACAAACCTTCTTCAAATTGCCTCCCAAAACGTGGGGCAAATAACAAAACGAGGCAACCATCTTCTTCAAAAGGTGTACATTTTTTGTACAGTACGTTTTCGTCTATCGCTTAACATTTGGCAGTTATACTAGATTATACAAAACTCCTTCCTTATACAAAAAATGAAGTGAACTTCACAGGTTATTCCCAGAAAATTCAAGTTAAACATTTTATTTAACATGTAAACATTTTTAATAAATGGTATTTTAATCAAAATCTTTAGAGCCATTTTTAGAATATAACAAACTTCGAAAATGTTACATGTGAAGCGTAGTTTTGGATGGGGGATTTTCTTAGAAATCTTCATGTCGTATCTCTGGAAACTATTGAACCTAAATACCAAATTTGGTGTTTATCCGAATTTTAATTTTTGAGTTACACTGTTCACACGCACACATACGGAATTTTTTCTAAAAATCTTTATTTGGATTCAGGGGGGTCTCAAAACATGTATTTTCGGTGTAAACTCGGTATCGAATTTGTGGGTAGAAGGCAATATCTTCTCTACCTACTATTTACTTGGTAGAGAAATTAAAAATGAATACTTAGGTATGCTGTTACTGAATTTGACAATAATACATATAATTTATTTACTTTCTTACATTTTATTAATGGGTTAATACATCTCGTATTCTTGGTTCAATTCTCTCGTAATTATATGCTCATTAAACCTCCTATAATTCACCTTCCAGCATGTTATTGCGTTTTCTATGTATTCAGAATATTATAAAATGAAAACCCCTGCTGTCACCCATTAGTCAGATACAAGAAATTGACTTTAACACAAAAATCCCTAGCGATTGTTATACTAATGAGTTTGTGCCAACGTTGGACAAAGTTTCTCTTCGGAAGAGGCGGGTGGAATTTTGAACGTACTTTAATGATGCTCACTGTGAAGTCAGCAATTGAAGCAGTTTTGTGCTATTCAGTTAAAATGCGCAACAATTAATCTGACAGAGAATGCTCAGTTTAAATTAAGGCAACACTAGACCTTTCAGCTTGCAGTATTTTGTTATGAACTAGTTTTTAGACAGCAAATACACGTATTTTCTAGAGCGGACATGAGAGCCACTGTTGGAAATGTTATACAATGCTAAACATGTACGAGCCAAAAGCGACGGCGTTGGAGAGCTGATTTTCAATTCAAATTATGTTCTACCCGGAAAAAGGAGTATCGAATAAAAGCAACATTCTGGATGTATGGACCACAGTCAGAAGAGCATATTTTTGAATACGTAATAAGTGGTACATTCATGAAAAAAAATCTGATGTTAAACATTCAGCTGACCTACTCTACCTCTATCGTTTATTAGTGGGTACAATTACTCAGGCTTATTTTTCTATCTGCTACATTTTAATCCAAATAAGCCTTTGCAGAAACAGCTACATTATACATTTCGTTATAGATACAAGGAGAACAGCGACAGTAAAACGTTTAAGACCTGGACGCTATACGCTGGATTTAAAATTCCATACTGTTTCCATGCAATTGCGAGAAACAACTGAATGTTGAAAGGACTTTTTAATGACCAAGAAATGAACAATTTGAGCCATTAATAACGGTTATCTCAGAAATGGCTTATTTCACAAACAAATTATTTGAAATAAATTGTGTGTTTCAAAGAGATCTACATTTTTTGTGCAGTATGTTTTCGTCCATCACTTAATGCTTATTAGTCATACAAAATTTGAAGTGGTTGTTTTATAATTCTAGCCCCACATATGGGAGCCAAACTTGCAGTGGTTTATGTTTGTAGCGATTGCACCACGTTTAGGCACCAATTTTAAGCTGTTTTAGACCACGCACGTAATGGATGCCAATTTGCGGGAAATTGTTTCTCGGAGTGTTCGCCCCACGTTTACTTTTCCGGTGGGCTTCGCCCCACGTTTAAGAATCAACTTTTTATTTTAATGTTTATTTAAATATTATATATGTATGTATACCTCGGCTGCGTCATTAGTAATTTGTAAAGCACGTATCTCTTAGCAGAACTGGTACGGCTAAAGAACAAGGCTTACACAAATTATAATTGTATTTAACTTTGTTTATTAATCCTTCACACCATTAAATAACACTTCACTGATGTATCTTACTATAGAGCTATCAGATTATTGTTAATTGTACTTTTTAACGCGTAAACTTTATATTATTCTCACCGCAATAACTTTTCATGCCTCACTGAACCCGTACCGAACGAACTGCTTGGTTACGCTTCCTTGTAGCGTCTCCCACCTGAATTTGCACATTTACTCTATTTCAAGTCTCAATTGGCTAATCCTACTCCAATAGAATACTTTTATTTAACTTAAGCTTTTTCTAGTTTTTGATTGGCTATTTATAAACTGTTTTAAATATTACATTATTATTGTTACAAGAATTATTAATAGCCCATTTAAACTTTCTAATTTATTGTAGTCTCAAGGTTACCTCATTGTTAGAAACTTTCGGCTTCTACTTTATAATTCTGTTTGCTACGGAAAGGCAGCTTGCTTCTATTCTCACAGCTCCTACATTGTTAAACTACGTCATACATTCACATAACATCATTATACAAGTACATAATAATATAAACATAATGCAATGACCGTAAAATACACTTTATATATTATATTATACACATATTGCTTTAAGGCGGGCTCTTATTAAATTTTATATTATATAATTAGACTATATCATTAAAGTGTTAAAAAAAATAGTGCCTTAGATTATACAAAATTCCTTTCGAGTGAACAGGACTTCAAAGGCTATTCCCAGAAAACTCAAGATATACATTCTATTTGTCATGTAAATATCTTTAATATATAGTGTTTTAATTAAAATCGTTGGTCATTTTTAGAAAATCAAAATTTTTAATAAATGTTCCATTAAAGGGTAGTTGGGGTGGTGATAATCCTCGTGTCAATCCTTGGAAGGTGCTGAACTTAAACACCAAGCTTGGTACTTACCCGACTTTTCGTTTTTGAGTTATGCTATTCACAGACAGACACACCTGTATCCAAAAAATGCTTTATTTGGAGTTAGGTCACCCCAGAACATGTATTTCAGCGTGAAATCTCGGTATCGAACTTTTGGGTGGAATACAATACTTCCCCTACTAAAGTATTGCATTCCACCCAAAATTCGATACCGAGATTTCACCGGAAATAAACGTTCTGCGTATTTCATTTTTATAATAGTGAAAGGAGATATATTATACAAATATATAGAGAGGAACTGTACATACGAAAGGGGAACCATACATATAAGAAATGTACAGTAGTAATTTAATTCACTAACATGTTAAAATATTCAACATCTAACATTTGTACAGAGCTGATTGTAAGAAACGGGCGAGCTAGCAGAATTCCAAGAAAACATACTACTAAGTAGAGCATATCTTTCACCAAGCCAACAGGCAGGGAAGCGGTAACGATACGGAGAACTAGAAAGAGATAGATAGAGAAAAGAAAGAGACGGAGATATGGAACTGACGCTTAAGCGCACGGATCTGAAGCCACACATTCTCATACATGTTAAGGTAACGCGGTCGGAGGGCCAATAGGAAACGTCGTTACATTTTTAAACGCAGAGGTGAGCGTCACTAGGCTCCCGTATATAAGGGCAGACAGGTCTCGGACCGCACTCTCTCTCTCTCTCGCTAACTAATCTTCAAGAATTCACGTCGACACTAGGTGCTACAGATGCACGTGGGTGCACATGGAGTGCGTGTGCAGATAGCTAGGCTCCTGACTAATTTAAAGTGGTGGGATTATAACAATGGTAAAAGCTAGCCGCCCATAATTATTCAAACTGTGAAATAAACTTCATTGATTAAGGGAAACTTGCAGTGTATTCTTTAACTTGCCTCACCCACTATAACCTGGGAATTAATAATTAGATATACTTAGGAATGGAATACGCAACAACCGACGAGCACGAATAGCCGAGGAAGAACCCTGCGGAAGACCACAGCAGCCCTGGAACGACGATTTCCCGCTATAATAGGTAAACCGTAAGAGATCGGCAAAATTACCCTGCACAAAAGATGTAGATCTCGTTAAAGCAAACAATTTGTGCCAAACAAAAGTTTTGTGAAGTTAGCCATTTCTCAGGTACTCGTTATTGGTTCAAATTTTCAAATACTTACACCTTTTGCAAACAGCAAGTCGCTATTCGTTTTTTTCTCGTCATGGAAAGAGCCTGGAATTTCAAAGCCATCATATAGTGACGTGCTTTTTAACCGAATGAGGTGGCTCCGCGGTAACGTGTGTGACTCGTATTCGGGTGGTCCCAGGTTCGATTCTGAACTACTGCCCATGGTTTTTCGTGCTTTCCCCGGTTCGCCAGGCAAATGCTGGGTGGTTCATCTTTACCACGACTATCCTCCCTCTCGTTTCCTGTACCCATTATCTTCCTTGTCACCTGTTTCAGGGTTGTAGGACCAGGCGAAGATGTTCGGCGGTTAAGCATCTTACTCGTCCTGAAAGCATTTTCTATATAGTTACTTATATAACTAATCTCAATTAGAACGAAGTAGACGGAAGTTCATGTTTGAAGAATGGTAGAGCAAGTCATGAATGAATGTATGTAAGGCAACAGATTTGTTTTCTTTTATTATTTCTCACTTCTACAGATTTCGAGGGCGAAATACAATTCACGAGCATTAACGTGAAATTTAACATACCTCTTTTTGTCATGCAAATACCTTAAAGGTATGAGAGTTTATACAAATAGTGCATGTAAAGGGTTGTTTGTGATAGGGGAAAACTAATGAAAATCTTTGTCTTCTCTTGGAATTTATGTACGCAATCAATTCTTACTTTCTCTACTACGTACACATCCCACAACTAGTAATCTACATTCGATTTCTGAACGTCTTTAAGGGTGTTAATAAGCGTGCCTTAAGATATCCGCTGGCTCATCCTTCACCCTTAGTGTGTTGAAGGAGGAACAGGGCTATAGCTTACCTGTTTAAGAACATATAAATACCAGGAAACGATAATTTATATAACTGATGTTTGAGGACTAAAATGCTAACATCTCGAGAACTGACTCATATTCAAGAGCATTTACAAACAGATGTTTGCTGTATATTCACAATTAACCTCACGAAAGATAAAAAAAATCGGTCGCCATTCCTCACCTATACCTATTGTAATTTGCCAATGAGTTGACAGAACTAGCTGAGGTATGCTTATTGGTGCGATACACAGCACAAGGCGTGATAGCACCTACAAGGTGACACCATCGGCCAATAAAATGAAGTCATGACGTCATGAAGTACCCTAGAAACGGTAAAATGCGGTTTGACTAGAGAAGCCGTGTTCATTTCTATACATAGAAGGTTGAGAAGGTATTGCATTTCACCCAAACATTTTTTACCAAGATTTCAAAGGAAATACAAAGCAATTTTAGAAGCAAGATGTGTGTGTGTGTGTGTGTGTGTGTGTGTGTGTCTCTTTGAACAGCTCAACTCAAAAACGAAAAGTCGGATAACTACCAAACTTGGTATTTAGGTTCAGCACCTTCCAAAGATGCGACACGAAGGTTTTCAAGAAAATTCCCCATCACAGATTACTATTTACGTGGAAGGATTCTCGTATTTTTTATTTTCTAAACAAGGCTCTAAGGATTTTGATTAAAAAGCATATTAAAGAGAGTTAGATGGCAAATAAAATGTATGTCGTGAATTTTCTGGGAATAGCCTTTGAAGTCCACTTTATTTGGAAGAAAGTTTTTGATATTCTTGCATAACTGGTAAACATTAAACGATAGACGAAAACATACTACACTAAACATGTAGATCTCTTTAAAACACACAATTTATTTCAAATAAGTATTTTGGGCATAAACCATTTCTGAAATATCCGTTATTAATGGTTCGAATTGTTAACTTCTTGGTCATTTTCTTAAAACCCTTCAACGTTCATTTGTTTCTCGCGATTGCATGAAACAGTATAGAATTCTAATGCCAGGGTATAGCGTCAAGTTCTTAAACATTTGACTACCACTGTTCCCTTTATATCTACAACGAAATGTGTAATGTAGCTATTTCTGCAAAGAATTATTTGGACTAAAATGTAGTATACAGAAAAATAAACTTTAGTAGGAATAGTTTATATACTCACTAATAAACGGTAGAGGGTAGAGAAAGTCATTTGAATATAACACAGAGTTTTATGTACCATAAGTAGATTTCAGAAACTCAACTTGATGTGTCAATAGCACGCAGTCTCGCTTATCAAGTCAACGGCGCTTGATAGTTACATCTATATTTTCTTTCCCATTTTCGGAGATATAGGATATCTGTGATATATAAGTGCCCTTTATAAGTGGAATAAAATATTCTGTACCCATTATTATAGGCATTTGTCTTGTTGTAAGAGGAGACTTGCAGCATCACCCAACTTTGCTGTATAATAATCTGAAATATGCCGCGTCCACTATATACGGTGGCCGTCCAGAAAGTAACAAACGTTTTGGGCTATCGCGAAGGTGGGCGGGGCTAGAGCCGCCATTTTGGTGTCAAAACGTTCCTACACTCAGTACAGTAGGGACAATAGTTCTGTGCCGGTGACCTTTCCTAGCGTACTGAAGAGAGTCTATATCTAACGCCACTTACTCTCCTACAGGCAGCTGTCTGTCTGCTGGAAAACGTGGGACTTCACCGATACGACATAAACACACAACACCACACCACTGCTTGACTGGTTTATTTTTACTATGTTCAGATTGCTCTATCATTCTTTTATATTTACAAGTTATACACAAACCTTGTCATGCGAATGCATTGTCTTAAACTAGCTGGGGCTTTATAAGTGTGATAAACAGTACACCAGAAATATCATCACCGTCGTTTTCTTCTGCAAAACTTTCCCTTTCATCTTCTTCAGATATTTCCCTTTAATCGTCTTCAATCTTCTCCTCCTCCGCTATATTCCCTACCTTGGATTACAAAACCTTCTATGACATTTTTAAACAGGCCTTGTTGTTGTTCTTATTCATCTTCTTCAGTATACTTGTCTTCCTACTTAATAACATGTTGGCAGGCAGTTTCCCACTTTTCCACGCTAATGTTAATATGCTGTTAGCCAAGCTTCTAAATAACATCATCTAATTTAAAAGGGTGTTCTACCAAGCTACCCATTGCTTTATATCAGCCCAAACGGGTTCTACTCGATTAAGACCCGATGAATAGGGCGGTAATCGGATAAGATTGTGTGCATGGCCTATAAACTGTCAACGTAAATTTTCGGAACAGGCTTTGACCCTTACTTGGGTTGTAAAGCTCCAAACTTAGCATACATTCATGGAATGGGGCAAGTCCTGCATCTTATTTTGGTATGAGACGTTGGGGCCTTTTCCAACTGCACACTATGATACGTGCGTTATCAATCACAAAAACAGATCTGGGAGGAAAGTTATTTTTCCCCATCATTGTGTGGTATATAATTGTTTTTTGCATAAAAATCTGTAGAAGGCAAGAACCTCCAATAAACACACCAAAATATACAATATATGCAATCCAAATTTAATTACAGAAACACAGGGCGACATTTAGGGGGCAGAGGTCAATTCCACCCTCCGCTTAAGTTACAAGAAATAATTAGGTTAGATTATTGCTCTACCAAAAGAAAGATTACGACATCTGTACTTTTAATACAAATATTTCACATTTAAGAAATAAAATATTATTTTTTAGGCAAAATATATCGTTAAAATCCACATGAAAATTCGGAAAACTGCTCCAAGCAATCCTGTCCCCCCCGCATGCAGAAACTGAATTGACGCTCCTACAGAAACATATAGTAACTAATTTATGAGCAGAATGTTCAATGTAGCATAGTCATAAACAGACGGCTGGCAAGAGAGACGCTACTCGGGCTACTGCTGCCGCTACACTGAACTGATTGCACACACTGCGCATGCCCGAGAATTGCGACTCTCTCACCGTCCAGATAACCAGAGCGCATCCAGGCTTCACCGGCACAGAACCATCGTCCCTACTGTACACATCCAGCTGTGGCAGCGCATGGACTGTGTCTCCCTTACTTTGCTCTATGTGACGCGTTAAGATGTGCGCTGTAATTCAAAATTCCGCCACTTGTGAGTTGCGATGTGTGATTAGGTTTTTGTTGGCAAAAAAACACAAACCAATTGAACTGTATCGGCAACTTTGTGATATGTACACGTCCACACAGGCCAATGTACCCGATGGCTCTTGGGTGGGTTTGGATGGGAGGTTTGACACTGGCGCAGAACTGCATGCCGGTGTAAACCAATGGTTGAAATTACAACCGGCAGATTTCTGCAGAGGCGGTACTGAAACACTTGTGCCAAAGTATAATAAGTGCCTTAATTTAAATGGCGATTATGTAGAAAAATAGATTAAGAGTGTACCTTCCAAATGTATATAACAAACTTTGTTTTTTTTCATTTTGTTAATTTTTGTTTATTTCTAAACGTCTGTTACATTCTGGACCTCCCTGTATGTTACCATGCCTGATATTGTTATTTTGATTGGCTTTTCAAAAAAAAGTGGGAGATACGGGAACACCGTATGTATTTCTTATTTCAGGCTTACTTTCTTCTACACAAAATGTGTGTTGATGAATCATTTACATAAATCGCAGCGTTATGCTTTAATAATACACATCCACGCCACTCAACGTTGTACGAAATCATACTGTAAATTTTCAGAAAATCAAACAAGTACTAGTTTTTAAAACTTTAAGCTATTTTACTGTTTTTAACATCAGTAGATTTTTGCGTTTGATGAAAGCAGTCCTTAAAGCAATGATGCCACTCTTCCCGAGACCTTTCAGAGACCAGGCTTTTATAATGTTCCACTATTTCATCCGATGACAATATAGTGATTCCGCGGTTTTTATCTTTAATTTTTGGAAACAAAAAGAAATCACAAGGTGCTAGGTCAGGGCTGTATGTTGGATGATCCATGATGCTGAGCTTTAGGGCATCCAGATTCACAGTTGTTAGGTTTTCTGTATGCGACGTTGTCATGATGTAACGTTATTTTTCCTTTTGTGCGTTTTTTACGAAGTTTTTCAAAACTTTGCTTGTAACAGACATTTGTGTACCAATCGGCAGTAACGGTACGCCTTGAGGCAGTATTTTTAACACTTGAGTAATTTCAATTAAGTTATATAAAATTTAGATTCAATAACAGTCCGCCTTGAAGCAATATGTGTATGTAATAACTTTTAAAATGTATGTAACAGTCATTGCATATGCTTATATTATTGTAAACATGTTCAATAATGTTATTTGATTGCACTACGTAATTTAATAATGTAGGAGCTGTGAGAATAATAAGTTTAAAGTTGCTAACAAAGATGTAACAATGAGATAATCTTGAGGAAATAATGAGTTTGAGAGTTTAAATGCTACTAGTCATGATTAGGGCAGTAAGAATGTAAATTTTATGTTAGTTTAAAAATAGCCAATCAACAGCTAAAAAAGCTTTAGTAAAATGCAAGTATTCTATGGGACTAGGATTAGCCAATCAGAGACTTGAAATACAGAAGTTTACGGGTTTGGACGGTTGAAATATGTTCAGTTGCCTGCAGACCATGATAGCAACCGGATGGAAGATGTGTTCTCTATAAAAATATTACGTATTCGTGTGAAACGAAAATTATGAATACGCGTTAACAAAGTGCAAGTATTAAATTAAAGAAACTCACAGCTCTTGATATCAGTGTAGTGCTATTTAATTTGTGTCAAGGATTAATAAAAAGAAGTGAATTTTGACTTAAAATCTGTGTAAGCCCACATTCTTGTCGCACCACGCCCTGATTAAGAGAAACGTGTGTCTAAAGTAATACTGAAGCAGCCGAGGCAAAAACAAACATAAATAATATCTATAGAACCAGTTTAATAACAAAGTTAATATAATATTTTTAAACTTGAGTGTAACAACAAAAATACATCTTCAAATCGGCTTTTCATATGTAGCAGCATATTACGTAACAATCAATCTACTTCAAATTAACGCCTAAAGCGTGGTGCAAAATTCAACAACAAAAACACTTTCTCAAATTGACGTCCATACGTGGAGCTAAATAGATGAACAACTACAACGTAAAGTCAATATCAACTTCAAATTGGTTTCCCAAGCGTGGTGCTAACATGAATAAACAACTACTTTCTCTGTCTATCTTCCAATACTATAGTAGCAATATGGCCCGTTTTAGAAAAAAAAATTAATTCGCGTCTCTCGCTTAACAGATAGTACAGGTTAAATGGGGCGCACTGTTGTAATATGCATAGTCTATTCGCATTCTTTTCGGCCAACATCAAGGCAGGAAAGGACAGGTCCGCGCAGCAAGCGGCACGAGGCAACACGCAGAGTACGTATGTAAACAGTGCTGAACGGTCTATCTCTCTCACTTTCCACGCCAACATTACTACACTTGGCTAGTTCCCGAGGTCGCGGATTCAAACCCGGTGGAGGGCGATGGATGTTTTTTTCGGGCGCAAAAATCCTTAGCACGGCTTCCTTCGGAAGGAAAGTAAGGTTTCATTCACAATGAAACGTAACGTGCTAAAGTAATGCAGCATAAGCGCAGGAGTGAGGGAACACCATTCACAATGCAGCCGTAGGCGTAACCCAAGAAGTTTGCACGGGCTTAAACTAATTGCGAAAATGTTCCGAGTGCACCGTAAGTTTCAAATTGAATAATATAACCAACAATGCCAAATAAGAAAGTTCACTCAATATTTTATAAATAAGTAGGTCACAAAAAATTACATGCATTCGTCCAACAGTCGCCCGTAGCGTTAGTGACATCACGACTGTTTGCTCAAAACATTGAAAGTAGTTGCGCAAGTACTATGGAAACAGGATTATTATTCCATATGTGGGTAGTGAGCACTTTCGCTATCAATATGCAACATACGTACTTGCATCATGTTAGCGTTGCTGTCGTTGGCATTCTGCTGCCAAAATTGTAACATCATGGGCCCTAAGCCGCAAGGGTCGCAGCTACGGAGCTACGACAGGGAGCCGTAGGATCTGCGTGTCTAAACTCGAATGATCCACTTTAGCCACATTTTCCTTGCTTCGCGACATTTCATTAGCCATGTTTTTTTCATCACGTTCGCAATATCTTCTGACAAGGTTTCCTCAAAAGCTAAGCGGTCGCCAAGAAGGGCCCAATATTTTCGATAAAGCAACAACTCCTATACAATTTAAGAAGCCGGGATACTACACAATCAACTCTGCGTATTAAAAAAACCCGATTCCGTAAGTTCCTTAAAATTTCATACCTCCTTCCCGCGTTCGGAATAATGTCCGGAAACTGCAGCAAGTTATACATGTGATGTTACAGCTGCACAACCTATATTAACGCAATGTTCATTATCTCTTTGCGCCTGAGCCAAGAAATCTAGGTACAGATGCCGGGTTCATCCACTAAATGAAAGAGGATTCATTAAGGACACTACCATAACCTCTTGAGAAAAATGAGAGATGGTGAACCACAATTTGTGTGGCACGGCCTAATGGAAGAGTGCACGACGGCTAAAGTCTCGCAATGCGATCGTCTGCTGTTGAACAGCAGGCAATACAAAGAGAAAGAAATGCAGAATTCTTCCTCTATACATGCAACGCAAGCATAAAGTTTGGAGTTTGCAAACTCTTGCGTTGCGTAGCGCGCTGCATGACTCTATGTGAATGCTTCCATTAAATAACATGACTGCAAAGTCTTGCGCTTACGCTACGTCTGTGCTTATATTTCATTGTGAATGGGCCCTAAAGTCGGCGGTCCCGTGTCGTAGGTTTACGGCACGTAAAATAACCTCAAGCCTGATAAAGAGACATCGGGGCAAAATTACCGGTCTTTCACGTCCAATATAGAATGGGACGCTAAGGACCACAGTAGTTAAATAAAACTCAATTTAGTTTTCTTTTGTACTGCGAAAAGTTATAAAAGAAACGTACAATAAACACAAAATGCACACTGGTGATGAATTAGCTGCTAAGCAAGGCCACGTAGTTGTTAAACTTCACCCTCATCACTCTACTCTGAATCTCATAAAATACGTATGGTCAGAACTGAAAAGAAGCATTGCTTTCAATAATACCTTCGAAATAAAAAATGTTACTGAAGTTCGAGCCTTAGTTCAAAATGTGATGAAGGACATTGAAAACAAGAATCATTGGCCTAACTACATACGCCATGTTGAATAAATAGAAAACAAATATCTTTCCGTTGAAGGTATAATGGAAAACTCCCAGTCCCTGGTAATGGACCTACAGGAAAACGACGATAAATTTTCACAGGATGGCGACTAATGTTATTTTAATTCCAGGTTGTAAATGGTACAATAAAATAGTGTGTATTCTTTAATGTTTTATTTACGCTTTATTTTTAAAGATTATTGCACATCCCTGATACTTTGTCCGGCCTACAGACTTAAGTAGGTATCTTATTTACAATCACGTCGAAGCAATTTTGAGCCAAATACGATAGATATTAAACCCAAGTTCACGGTCATGTCGCATAATAAGGAGATATTGCAGATCAGACATTTCTATTTCTCGCCCCTGGCAAAGGACTGGCACGTGTCATATCTGGTAGTAGAAAGGTCAGGGCAGTCAAACCTCTTCCACCTCCTTCAAGTTCTAAAAGAATACGAATGGACTGTTACTCTACGTCCGCCTGCAACTTTGGCTCCCAATTACAGTCGGTCTACTGGTTTAATGGTATCCTGTGAATGATACATCACCAAGTATTGAAAGATCTGTACTGCTATTTAAGGCTATTGTAAAATATTTAATTTCCTTCTTTTTCTTTCTCTGTTTAACCTCCTCTTATGTATGACTTACACCCCCTAGGACTTACAGGCGGGAACCTGGGGTCAGAGGCCCGTCGAGGAGTAGACACTCATGGATCAGACAGAATATCCAGGATGGGTGATCAACCCAATGCCTGGTATGGGAGGAAGGAAGGAAGTAGATGAAACGAAACGATGGGGAAATGGATGAAAGGAAAGGTGATGATGGAGCAGTTGGTGGAATGAATGGCGGGGGAAACCGGAGAACCCGGAGAAAACCCGCCCACATGCGGGCCCTGGGATTGAACCCGGGCCGCCTCGGTGAGAGGCGAACGGTCTAACCACTTGGCCACGGCGCCGCCCATATTTAATTTTCACCTGCACTTTATGCCTCCTTTCGAAACACGATTTTACAACATAAAATATATATTATCAAAGCAATATGGAGATATAAAATGATAAGAGCTATAATTTGGTAAGGTAACACAACACTGAACAGATGACAAGGAAGATAATGGACACAAGGAATGAGAGGAAGGAGGTTCGTGGTAGAAGCTGAACTACTCCAGCATTTGCCTGGCGACCCGAGGAAACCACGAAAACCACATGGACCATAGCG
Organism: Deroplatys truncata; assembly: GCA_030765065.1. Taxonomy (NCBI): domain Eukaryota; kingdom Metazoa; phylum Arthropoda; class Insecta; order Mantodea; family Mantidae; genus Deroplatys; species Deroplatys truncata. The sequence goes on from CM060987.1 coordinate 55,930,204, forward strand.
AGCGGCAGCGGGGGATCGATCCCGAGACATCCCGAATGCGGGCCACAGACACAACCGCCCGAGAGCCATCCCGCTCGGTTTGATACAATATAACTCCTCTTCCTACCATAGCTAAGCAGTAGAGAAAATAATGTACTAATTTATTCAACTGTGTTTAGGCTAATTAAATGACAATAAACGATTAGAATAAAATACAATGAGGTGTAAATGGGAAGGAAGGATTAAAACCTCCTCCTTTCCACTTCAGATATGCTCATAGCATGTTACATTTTTTTCTAATTTTAATTCATATTGTAATAATTTTATTGGTATTTCATGTTTAAATGAAAAATATTACTTGGATCTTAAACAGATGCTGATGTGCATGGAAATAACAGAGGTGATATTTTTCTGATTTACAATTCGTTATATATGAAGAGAAGGAATAATATTCAATAAAACCTTTCTAGACGGTTTTATCTGCAGATGGAGAAAAAAAAACATAATTGAAGAAAAAGATGATAAAACCATAGGATGACATGTTAAATGCAAATACCCTAGGGTGTCATATGCGGAACAGCAAAAGAAACTCGAGAGTAAACATCAGAAATCCTTGTGGCGAAATGTTGTAATTTAAACGCGCTTCCTTTTCTGATAGGCAATTCAAAAATTATAACAGAATATACAGCAGGCCGGTTTGTACTACACAGATGGCGCAACACTGATTTACAGTTGCCGATTTTACACCTAGGTTCGACATTATTATTCTTACGGCAAACGATGGGTTTATGTTATTGTTTTGAGTTCTGGCAGTTTCATAGCACAGAAGTTTGCCACTCGTTAAAAGTAAAATTGTACTGTACATTGATGATAATCATAATGATCACATGTATTTTTACTTACTCTGCTGTTTATCTACAGTAAGTAGGAAGTGTTTTATTCTACCCAAGAATTCGCTATCGGTATTGCGTCAGAAGTACTTGTTTTGAGGCCCCTTGAATAAAAAGATTTGTCGAAACAGATCCATGTGTGTGTGTTTTTTTTTCTGACTTACTTTCTCTACCATGTGCAGTAAGTAGGGAAAGAATTGCATTCCACCCAAAATTCAATACCGAAATTTCACCGGAAATATCTGTTTTGAACTGTCCTGAATCCAAATAAAGCATGTTTGGAAACGTCCATATATGTGTCTGTGTGTCTGTCTGTGAACAGCAAACCTCAAAAATGAAAAGTCAAATAAATACCAAACTTGGTATTTGAGTTTAGTATCTTCCAAGGGTGCAACATAAAGATTTTCAAGAAAATCCGCCCCTACAAAAATTACACTTTAGTGTAACATTTTTCGAAATTTTTGATTTTCACAAAAATGGCTGTAAGGATTTTGGTTAAAATGCCATACGTTTAAGATTTTTTCATGGGAAATGAAATGTATATCTTGAATTTTCTGGGAATGTCCCCAAAAGTCCTCTTCATTTGAATGATTTTTGCATAAATGATAAACTATAAGAGGTAGACAGAATTTTACTACACAAAAAATGTATATTCGTTAAAGCACACAATTTCTGCCACTCTTTATTTTTTTTGTTTTTTTTTTTGGTCAAGTGAATCATTTTCGAGATATTGCATATTATTAATTTGAATTTTCCAATACTTCTACTTTTTCTCAAATGGGAATTCGTTATTCTTCTCCTTTTTTATTTCCTGAACATGAAAAGAATATGGAATGATACACATAGCAACCAGCTCTTAAAAGATTTGACTATCGCTTAAAGCCTATTCACCTTGCACCTACAAGAAAATTAGCAATAAGATTCTGTTGAATAAGTTTCTGCAAATGTTTTTCTCGATTAACATGAAGTAGATGGAGAATAAGCGTTTGTATAAATAGTTTGTACAAGAGTAGAGAAAGTCAAATGAGTATAACACATCAGATTTTTAGAAAACGTCTATATGTGTGTGTGTCTTAGCATAACTCAAAAACGAAAAGTCAAATAAGTACCAAACTTGGTACTTAAGTTTAATATATTCCAAGGATGTGACACAAAGATTTTAAAGAAAATCCCCCACCCCCAGCTATCCTCTAACGTTTTGTTAAAGTACTATATATTAAAGATATTTACACGATAACTAAAATGTATATCTTGAATTTTCTGAGAATATCCTGTGAAATCCTCTTCATTCGGAAGGAATTTTGTATAATCTTATATAAGTGGTAAACGTTAAGCGATAGACGAAAACTTACTACACCTAAAATGTATATCCTTTTAAAACACCAATTTATTTCAAATAAGCTTTTTTATTGGCATGAGCTATTCTGAGATAATGGTTCGAAATGGTCGGTACTTGGTTATTCTCTTAAAATGTTGTTTCTCGCGATTACATGGAAACAGCATGGAATTTTAAGGCCAGATATAGAGTCCAGTTCTTAAACATTTGACTATCGTTGTTCCCTTTGTATCAATAATGAAATATGTAATGTAGCTATTTTTGCAAAGGTTTATTTGAATTAAAATGTGGTAGAAAGAAAAATAAGTTTTAGTAAGAATAGTTTATACACCCACTAATAAACGATAGAGGGTAGAGAAAGTTGTGTGAATGCTTGACATCAGAATTTTTTTAACTTTATTGACAAGAAGTTCCATTACATTCATAAACAGCAATACTACAGATAAATTTCAGCTTGTTTGTTTGATTTTGGTTGTTCTACACACAATATAAAATGCTTCTCAGATTTCTACGTTTGAAATATTCGAATTAAGGCTTAATTACTTAAAATGCTCCTAAATGAGGATTATATTTTTATTATAATTTACTTTATACAATTAGTTCTTATTCCTTTTGATTTAGGCTTTTATAATCTTTATAGTGAGTCCTCTGCAAAAGGACTCGTTGATAAAATACAAAATAATATATGAGCTTAATACTAATTCTGATTTTATATGCAGTATTTAAATTATAATAAGTTAAAATTTATTTTGTTTGTAAATTCTGCAAAACCTTTCCTATAATTCTTTACTAGCTGACGCTTTTCTGCTGACCATTTTCCCCGTTTCAAAGTATTTTAGACTATTTTTGGCTAATATTTTGCAATCATAAATGATATGGTCCACTGTATTGCTGCAGCACATGGAGACTTAGGTGAATGCAGGATGAAGCCCTGTCATACTATGTGTTATTATGATGGTGGTTCCAAGTTTGTTATTTACCCTACGATTTGTTTCAGCTAAACAAGATACAACTCATACATTACATAAAGGTAAACATAAAAATAAAATTCCCATTTGCCTGGAGAAGAACGTCTTCGTCAGTTCCGCCTTCCTGTTTGACATTCGCTTTCCCACTTATTAGGAGTCATTTCATTAGTGTATGTGTGTGGGTAAATAAATAAATAAAAATCTGAAAATACTTCGTCGTGGTACCTAATTTCTTAAACCGGGACGTGTTTTCCAAATTCTTATATTTATTAAGTAACATATGATTTGCATCCATAATCACAAAAATAAATAGAAGTAAAATAAAACAAATGAGAATAAAATAAATAAGAATAAAAATATAAATAAAATATGTAAATAAAAAATAAAATAAAAATATTTTCTGATTTTTAATTAATTATATTTTGTTGGTGAGTGGATGTGAGTGTGAACAACATAACTCAAAAAGAAAACGTCGGTGACTGCCCTCTACATCTAATTTTGGCGAAAAGTTTGATTTTCTCAAAAATGGCTCCGACGATTTTGATTTAAATGCCATATGTTAGAGATTGTATTTACACGAGTCACAAAATGCACATGTATTTTCTATGAATGGCCTCTAAAGTCCTCCTCATTCTGAATGGCTTTTGTATAATTGGTGAATGGTAAGATCTCGTTAAAGCACACAATTTATGTTTTTTATGGAGGTAATCATTTCCGAGATATACCTTTCTTATTGGTTTGAATTGTAAAATACTTACACATTGTTTTCTTATTTTTTACTCTTTTTACCCTCTCCACTAGTATAAGTAGTATGGTATTGCACCCAAAACTTCGATGTCGAATTTTCACCGGAAATACATATTTTGAGGCACCCTGAATTCAAAAACTCATTTTAGAAGAAGGTCCGTGTGTGTGTGTGTTTGCACGCGCGCGCCTATTAACAGCATAACTCAAAAACGAGAAGTCGGGTAAATACCACACAATTGGTATTTAGGTTCCGTACATCCAAAGATTCAACACGAAGCTTTTCAAGCAAATCCCTCTACCTCCATCTACCCTTTACATGGAATATTCTTCGAAATTTTTTATTTTTTAAAAATGGCTCTGATGATTTTGATTTAAATATCTTATATTAAATATATTTACGTTACAAATAAAATGTATATCTTGAGTTTTGTGGGAATAGCCTGTGAAGTCCTCTTCATTCTGAATGAATTCTGTATAATCTTGTATTACCGGTAAACGTTAAGCGATAGACGAAAAAGTTCCATACAAATATGTAGATCTTTTTAAAACACAATTCATTTCAAATAAGTTATTCTGTGTGACATAAAACGTTTCTGAGATATCCGTTATTGAAGGTTAAAATTCTGCAATATTTGGCATTCTTTAAGTCTCATCGGTTTTCAGTTGTTTCTCGCGATTGCATGGAAACAGTGTGGAATATTAAGGCCAGGGTATAGCGTCCAGTTCTTAAAGATTTGACTCGCTGTTCCCTTTGTATGTATAACGAAATATTTAATGTAGCTATTTCTGCAAAGGTTTATTTGAATTAAAATAAAGTAAGCTTTAGTAAGAATATTTGTCTACCCACTAATAAGCGATAGAGGGTAGAGAAAATCATGTGAATGTAACACAGCAGATTTCTTTCTTTCTTCGTCGCCATGTAAACAGCATGGAATTTCAATACCATCACATAGCGATAGACTCTTTAAAAATCTGACTTTCTCTTTATCTACTGTACCGTACAACCAAATGTAAAAGGTTGGGAGGGACCCCCGCAACCGTGGCAGAATACCGCAAGCAGAACTGCCTCGGCCCTTTTTGCTTCTACCGTGACGCTGGAGAAACAGACGCGAAGGGCGACCAGATCCGGATGACACGGGTGAAAGCATTGGCGGGACCCCTGATGTTTCTGGTTCGAACGCATCTGAGGCAGATTGGGCCCATCCACAAGCTTGCGTTCCCCCTAATGGAGCCCATTCAGAGGCGGGTCCCAATTGAGTAGACCCGTAACGACTCCAGAGAAGAACCCCTTACAAAGGGCACATCCTCCACCCAGCCGCAACCCGCCGAACACCGGCACCTGCTCGTACAACCTTGAAACAGATAATAAAGGAGATTATTGTTACAGGAAATGAGGGGCAGAAAAATCGTGGTAGAAGAGGAACCACCCCAGCATTTGCCTGCCGACACGGAAAACCACCAAAAATCATGGATCAGTGAGTGGTCGCCGGACATCGAGTCTGGGATCTCCCAAATGCGAGTCACACACGTTACTACGGCGCCACTTCGCTCGGTAACGAAATGTATGTGAAAATTTATCTCGATAACAAGAAGTGGATAGAATAATAAGCTTTGTAAGAATAGTTTATAGAAGAGGGTGTAGAGAATGAGTTGCATCTTATGTTTAGCAATTGCACAAACGTATACAAAATTCATTCAGAATTAAAGGAAGTTCTTAGCGCATTCAAAGAAAAATCAAGATTCATTGTGCTAATATCTTAAATTAAAATCATTAGCGGCGTTTAGATAGAATAAAACATAACAAAAACTGAAATCTGATGTGTTACACCCACATGACTTTCTCTACTCTTGTACAAAATATTTTTACAACGGCTTATTCTCCATATGCTTCATGTTAATCGTGATATCGAGATGTTAATCTTATTGCTAATTTTCTTGTAGATGCAAGGGGAATTGGTAGGCTTTAAGCGATAGTCAAATATTTTAAGAGTTGGTTGCTATGTGGCGCATTCCATTCTATTTGCATTACCAGGACAAAAAAAAATGAATAACGAATTCACATTTGAGAAAATGTGTAAGTATTGGAAAATTTAAGGGAATAACAAGCAATATCTCGAAAATGGTTCACTAAAACAAAAATGTATATGACATAAATTGTGTATTTTAACGCGATCTACATTTTTGTGTAGTAAACTTTTGTCTATCTCTTATGGTTTACCAGTTACGCAAAAGTCGTTCACAATGAAGAATACTTTTGGAAACATTCCCAGAAAATTCAAGATATACATTTTATTTGTCATAAAAGTGTCTTAAATATATGATATTTTAATCAAACTCGTTAGCCATTTCTGAGAAAATTAAAATTTTCGAAAAATGTTCCAAGTAAAGGATAATCGGGGCTGGGGGAATTTTCTTGAAAACCTTCGTGTCGCATCTCTGGAAGATACTAAACCTAAATAGCAAGTTTGGTGTTTATCCGACTGTTCGTTTCTGAGCTATGCTGTTCACAGACAAACAGACACACAGGCACACACGGAAATCTTTCCAAAAATGCTTTATATGCATTCAGTGCACCTCAAAACATGTATTTCCTCTGAAATCGCGATATCGAATTTTTGGGTGGAATGCAATACTTCCCCTACTTACTCTACGTAGTAGAGAAAGTAATAATGAACGTTTGATAAATACCAGATGGCCCAATCGCGCCGTATTTCAAGTGTGTAGATATCCCTTCATGCGTTGAAAGAGTTGCAGAACTCAACGGGGTAATTCCAAGTAAACACAGGCCAGTGGGGTACTGGCAAATTACCGTGACTGAGGTTATTTTTCTTTTATTTTTAAGTTCCATTTATACTATGTCTTTCCTTTGGTATATATTATAGCCTATAGGCAATGGTGTTTACTCGTATTCACTTGCCTTTGTGTTTCTAGCAAACTGTGGGCTTTAATCATTAAATCATACTGATTCACACCCTTCTTTCAAACTCTGAAGAACATAGGGAATAATCTTGGTAAGAGAAAAATTGCCAACCCCAGTTGGGAATAGAACTCGGGACTCCTCGCATAGCAGGCAAGGGCTATATCGACTGAGTTACTTAGCCAACCGAGCTTCGTTCTACTCTTGCTCATCAGCAAAGACGATGAGCGAATGGCACTCACTGAGAGGCACTTCCCAAGCTTGAAATAGATTGTACAGCCCGTAATGATAGACAAAAACAGATTGAAAAGGTCTCAAAATATTTTGCACTTAAGGTACATAGGTTTTATTTTCGAGGTAATAAACTCACATTTTATACTGACGAATAATTAAAGTGTTTTATTTGACCTAACGACATCCCCCATAGCTATTTTTAATTGTGTTTATGCTGTTCTTGCCTAACTTTAAGAACTATAAGCAACAAACATGAAGGCACGCAATGTTTCACCACCATTTTTTCGCTTGGTATTATAAATGTTATTGTTACTATTATTATCATCATCAACAATGGTAGTGTTATTCTGACTTCCCATGTTTAATAGGTATTCGAAATGTTGCCCCTGTTGATTGTTAGGAGGTTCCAATCGTCTACGTGTATTCATATGGACGTTTCTGAGAATCGGTGGTGGCGGTGGTGGTGGTGGTGAATGTAGTTGTAGATTTTTAGGGCACTCTTGCGCCAGTTTCCCACTGACCTGTGCTTACTTGGAACTGCGCCGTTGAGTTCGCCAACTGTTTTAAAGCATAAAAGGTTATCTCTATACGTCAAATACGGCGTGGTTGGGCCAACTGGTATATTATCAGTACCCACCATATATAAGCAGTAGATAATGTGGCATGTAGATTATTCAACTACGTTCCAATGTATTAAAAGACAATAAATGAGTAGAATGAAAAAATTAGATAAAAATCTGATGTGTTACATTCACATGACTTTCTCTACTCTTGTACAAACTATTTTTACAAACGCTTATTCTCCGTATGCTTCATGTTAATCGAGAAATCGAGGACAAAAAAAATTGAATAACGAATTTGAGAAAGAGTATAAGTATTGGAATATTTAAGGGAATAACAAGCAATATCTCAAAAATGGTTCACTCAACAAAAAAATGTATATGACATAAATTGTGTATTTTAACGCGATCTACATTTGTTGGGTAGTAAAATTTTGTCTATCTCTTATGGTTTACCAGTTATGCAAAAGTCGTTCACAATGAAGAATACTTTTGGAGACATTACCAGAAAATTCAAGGTATACATTTTATTTGTCATAAAAGTGTTTTAAATATATGATATTTTAATCAAACTCGTTAGCCATTTTTGAGAAAATTAAAATTTTCGAAAAAATGTTCCATGTAAAGAGTAATCTGGGTTGGGGGGATTTTCTTGAAAACCTTCGTGTCGCATCTCTGAAAGATATTGAACCTAGATACCAAGTTTGGTGTTTATCCGACTGTTCATTTCTTAGTTATGCTGTTCACAGACAGACACACACACGGACATGTTTCCAAAAATGCTTTTTTTGGATTCAGGAGATCTCAAAACATGTATTTCCGGTGAAATCTCGGTATCGAATTTTTGGGTGGAATACAATACTTCCCCTACTTGCTATACGTAGTAGAGAAAGTAAAAATAGGCGGAGAGGATTACAAACCTTTCGCTTTCCACTCCGAATATGCTTACAGCATGTTACATTTTCTTTAATTTTTATTAATTTTGTAATCATTTCATAACTGTTTCGTGTTTAAATTAAAAATATCACTTGGATGTATACAGTTTAAAAAGATAACGAAGTACATTGAAATAACAGCCGTAATGTTTCCCTTTATACTGTTAGTGTTTCTTGTTTTTCTTTCGGTGTTTTACACTTTGTTACATATCAAGAGAAGGAATAATATGGAATAACACCTTTCTAGTTTCTTTTATCTACTAATGGGTAAAAAAGCACATAATTGAAGAAAAAGATGATAAAACGTGATGCTGACACTTGTTAAACGCAAATACTCCCTGGATATTCCTATGGTGTCATAAGCGGAGTAGGAAAATAAACTCAAGAATAAACATCAGAAAACCCTATGGCAAAATTTTGTAATTTAAAAGTGTGTCAGGTCTGATAGGCAGTGCAGAAGTAACTCAATATAGAGGAAGTCTAGATTTAGACTATATCGGCGGCGCAACGCTTCATGACAGCTGCTGCATTTAACACTAGGTTGGATATTACACGCCCACAGTCCGTTCGTGTTATTATTTGAGTTCTGGCAGTTACATAGAACGGAAGTTTGCCAGTTAACAGTAAAACTATACTGTTCAATGATGATTAATTATAATGATCATAACATTACTTTACTTGGTAGTTAGAGAAGGTATTGCATTCTGTCGCAGTTCTCAGATGACTTGTGTTATCTTATTTGTTGGGCGCTTATAGTTTAATTATTTTTTTAAATTTGGGTTCTTTGTCCTCCGGCTAGCTATTATAACTCAGTCGAGCACGTGTCTCTAAGCAGGGTGTGTAAACGGAAAGGAGTTGTTACTAAAAGATAACGCTGATAAAAAAAATCTGAATCTAGACTTTTATTGCCGTTACGCTTAATTAATAATTGACATATTTAATCTTTATACACGCCTGACTGAAACTGTAATATTTCCGAATGTAACTACAGTCGTTTTAGTAGACGCGCACCAATTACTTCTCGTACTTTACATTTCTGTAACTAACTCTGCGACGTGCACCTCGTGAGAGATTCTTCAGAACTGTGCGACACTTCCTTATGGCTCGAGAATATATACTCCTTCACCTCGAACTGCCTAAACATTATAATATAGCTACTATTGGTTACCAAATTGCGCCAACTTTAGCGTCTGTTTTGGTCAGCCAATCACTACTACTAACATATATTCCCTCCATTTCTAAAAAAAGGCACGCTGCCCTGACGTCAATTTCGGCTTTCTCTTCTTAGTGACAAACAACTCACCCCCTCGGTTTATTGTTACCGACTTCTATTGTCAGTTTCAGTTAGGAGGTGCAAACTTATTTCCTAACAATCCTTATGGCTAACAAACATCTAAAATCATGTACATAAAATAATATTAATTTACACTATAATCACTCTGGCATTCACAGCATGTTATGATATAAAATATTGCCTCAATTCCAATCAAAAATTCTATATTGATATTTCACCGAAAATACATGTCTGAGACCTCCTGATGCAAAAAAAATTATTTTTTAGAAAAAGTTCAATGTTATGTGTGTGTGTGTGTGTGTGTGTGTGTGTGTGTCTGTGAAGGCGTGGCCCAAAAACGAAATGTCTGATAAAGGCCAGTCTTAATATTTATGTAGAATCAGCACCTTCCAAAGATGTGACAAAAAGACATCCAAGAAAATCTCCCACCCTAAACTATCTTCATATGAAAGATCGTTGAAAATAGGTCTAAGGGATTTGAATATAATATCGTATGTTTAAAATATGTAAATCAGAAACAAAATGTATACAATATACCCTATATATATCTTGAATTTTTTTGTGAATGGCCTTAAAAGTCCTCCTTAATCAGAAATTTTGTATAATTTTGTAAAGCTGGGGATATACGAGGGCGAATCAAAAAGTAAGTTACACTGCCAGGTTATGGCCATTTATTAAACCACATACACATAGGCAACACGGCTGTGACAACATACAATGTAAGTTCACTTTTCCACATAGTCCCCAAGAGACTGTAAACATTTATCGGATTGGGTAACCAACTTTTCGATTCCGGCTGCGTAGAAATCACCTCCAATGCTGTATAACTACCTGGATACAGATCGTGCGAGGTCTACCAGGGTAAGAGCATAGCCCAAGCCCCTCTTCTAGTACCCAGGCTATCGGCGTCATCCGAGTGGTTCTCCTAACCGTGGGGGTTTCCTATGAGGCCAATACCTAGAGTCTAAAAAGGCCCCCCTGCTCACACGAGGATGGAAGTGGATACGCCACTTACGCGCGTCATCCCCACAGGACGACTACCATATAAGCCTTGGTAGGGCCGACAGCAATCTAGCATGCCGTCTACCGAATATCCAGTTCGGTACCGAAGGGCATTGAGGCGTCTTACAACTCAGCCTGTACGGAAAACCACACAGACGTACCCAATCTCCCACGGGTCTCGGTAACTACAGCTCCGCCGAGTACAACCCATTCCAAAAGACACCCTTTCGGGTGGGGCTCGGATGTTTGATCTGTCGTACTTCTAGTAACGTCAGAAGTGTCACGAGTGCTCAGGGAACGCAGCGCCCGCACCACGGCAGCTGAAGGGGTCGGAACCCCCCCCCCCCCCCCGCTTTACGGCTGCTTTCACCTTCTCATCGTTTCGGAATCGTCGTCTACCGAGATCCTTTTTCGATTTAACGTTTGACAATACGAAACAAGAGTTGATTCTCCTGCCTTTCGGCATACACTCCACGTGCACCACACCTTCATGTCAAAGAACACTGTCGCCATCATCTTTCCTGCTGAAGGTTGACCTTGGCTTCTTTCGTTGCGATGTGGTGTGCATCCATTCCATCGATGTTCACTTTGTTTCGGGGTTGAAGTGGTGGACCCACGTTTCATCCCCTGTGATGAGTGCCCGAAGGCACAGCAGCGTCGGCAGGGCACCGGAAGTTCTATCCTGCTGGCCTCAACCCGTAGACTCTGCCCAAGCAGCGACTACGGCAATCTACGCTTCTAGTGTCTTGTGTCTAGTGTCAGTTATTTCAAACCTTAAAATTGATACTTCAGAATTTAACAGGTATAATAATGAATTTTTATAGTGCGTTAATCAGTTTCATCTTTATCTTCAAACGTTCGGCAACTCGCTTCGATAGCTCAGGTGTTAGATCACATGAAATTTCTCAGTCAATTTAAACTGGTGTTAACCTTTCACACTACGCCCACGCATACCCGATTGAAAGTTCTCGTAGCCAACCACTGTAGCAGCCGGCAGCAGAATCAACAGCAGATATTTAAGCAAAGGTTTCGCCTTCAAAAGTGTCGCAAAGAACGGCTTCGCTACACATGGCAGCAAACCTTTTGAGGAGATCTTCTTGTGGCATCAACAATTTCGAGGCTTCTGTTGCTGTTTGTTTGCATTTTCAACATTCTGTCCTTTTTAAAGTTCTGTCATCATTCAATTGTTTCTCGCAATGTCATAGAAAGAGTATGCCATTTCGAGTCCAGCATAGAGGACCCGGTTTTAAATATCTGACAGTCTCTTCGATTCCCTCCATCCATCTTGCATCTAAAAGGAAATGTGTAATGAAGCTATTTCTTCAAAGGTTTATATCGATTAACATAAAGTAAGTGGGAAAAAAATCGAATGTGTTATATTCACATGAAGGTAGGGAATCTTCCATCTTTTATTAATGGGTATAAAACGCTTCTTACGAAAGCTTGTTTTACTGTATCTTCATTGAAATCGAGACAAGCCTTTGCAGAATTAGCTGCATTACACATTTCGTTATAGATACAAAAGGAAAAGCGATAGTCAAACGTTTAAGAACTGGACGTTATACGCTGGCCTTAAAATTCCATACTGTTTCCATGCAATAGCGAGAAACAATTGAATGTCGACAAATAGACTTTAAAATAACGACAAAGAGATGGCTAATGCGGCAAAAAAATATTTGAAATAAATTGTGTTTTAAAGAGATTCTATACAGGCTGTTCCCAGAAAATTCAAAATATACGTTTTATTTGTCACATTAATATATGGTATTTAATCAAAATCGTTTTAGCCATTTTTAAGAAAATAAAAATTCTCTAAAAATGTTCCATGTAAACGTAGTTGGGGTGCGGGAGGGGGTTTTCCTTTAAAATCCTCGTGTCGCATTTTTGGACGATACTGTAAATACCATCAAGTTTTTTTTTTAAGCAAGGAAGAACAGGATCCTAACAAAAAGGGAAAAGGGTATTACTTTGCTAGTGGAGCTTAAATCTGAATATCCAAGGCTGGAATGGCCCTGTTCTGTGTTGCCGAATCATCTGCCATCTCTCAGCACGTAAAAATTGTCGTAGATGAGGCAGTACACAATCAGCTGGATCGTCCAACGTTTGTAGCCAAGTAAAGGTGCCCATAATCAGCCAGAGTAGGGAATTATACAATGGGGGGCTTACTTTAGGAAGGTTCAAATGCAAAATATCAGAGGGTTTAGGAATCCATCCGGTAGGTATCCAAGTACGACAATATCCTAAAACCCAAGTCCAGACCACAGTTCTACCGGAACACTCCATCAGTCGATGAGGAAGGGAATCTGCGGCATTACAAAGTGGGCAGTTGTGGGAAATAGCCATCTGGTGGCGATAGAGTTTGTCCGCCGTTGGAAGGATTTCGTTTACCACCGCATACGTTACTGCCATCCAATCGTAGTTAATCTGTGGCAGGCTAAAACATCTCCAAATGCGTCTCCAGGGCAGTTGTGGGTATTTCAGCTGGACATGAGGGATAATAGGAGCAGCTTGAACAAGAAAGGTGTAAATCTTCTTCACCGTACTAAAGTCACCATTCCCCACTTTCTCCGGTGGTAACTTCTCCAAGACCTGATAAACTTCACGTAACATTTGGGGAACCTTGTCACCCTCGCCCCGATTCAAAAAGGATGAGTATTGTCGTTCTAGCGCAATATCCACGGGGTCACCCTTGTTATTCATGGCAAGCAAGAGCATTCGAATCATCAAGGCCTGAGACTGACGAACCACCTCTAATAATCCCCAGCCACCTTGACCTTTAGGGAGACGGAGTTGCGTACGCGCAATGCGATAAAGCTTTCCTGTCCAGATAAAATAACCTAATATCTGTTCTATTCTCTGGCAATGGCGTTTTGAGGGCGGAAGAACAGATGCAAGGAACCAAATTCTGCTGAGCGCAAAGCTATTACAAAACCATATACGTTGTACTAAATTCAGCATCCTGGTTTTCTGGTGATACATCACACCACGTAAGATATTAATACGAGACGTCCAGTTGTATTCCCGCATATCCTCTGCGTCAGTACTAAAGTAGATCCCCAGAACGTTCGTACGCTGCACAACAGGTATGCCCAAAACTGATGTATCCGGAGGTTTAACACAATGGGCAATATCTCGGACTTCCTCATATTAAATGTCATTCCGGTACTCTCCTCATATTGCTGTAAACAATCGTTTAGGCGCATAATATCGCGGGGTGTGGTAACCATTACGGTAATATCGTCAGCGTAGGCTCGTACCACCAGTCCGACCATACACATCGATTCCGGTAAGAGTAGATTGAAGACGTCGAAGTAAAGGATCGACATAAAAGGCAAATAGTATCATAGACATGGGACAACCTTGTCGGACGGAACGTTTAACGGGTATAGCAGCTGTGAGATACCCATTGCAGAGAATCTTAGACGAAGCAACATCATATAGGGCAACATCGGATAAGATTACGGAGCTTATCGGGCACTTTCAAGGCAACCAAACGTTTCCATAGTGCCCCGTGAACGACGTTGTCAAAGGCCTTCTCAAGGTCTAAATTAATGACTGCAGCTGACTGTTGTTCCTGTGCACAGTGCAATATACCACCTCTCAATGCCGCCAGCGTGTGATGAATGGCCGTCCCCTTATGTACGGCAGCCTGCATCTCGCTAAGTATATAGGGTAGAATCTTCTGCATACGAACACTAATGATTTTAACAAACAACTTGTAGTCACAGTTCAATAACGTGATCGGCCGATAATCTTGTGGAGTCTTCGGCTGCGCACACTTCGGAAGCTGGACCACTATCCCATCTGCAAAAGTAGGCGGCAATCGCTCTGAGATCCACATTACCTGGAAAACTTGAAGTAATTCTTCCCGAATATAGCGCCAACAGTGCTTGTAAAATTCATATGGTAGACCATCAGGTCCTGAAGACGCATCCAACTATGACGACTGGATCACTTCCATGAACTCTGCTGCTGAAACAGGTGTCGTATCCTGCCGCAGCTCCTCCGGGACAACCGGAGCAACCCCAGACATATACTCGTCCACAGCACTGGAGCATTCCGCTGGGACGGAGAAGCGTTGGACGTAAAAGGAGTGCACTTCACGAAGAATTCCGGCTGTAGTGGAAATTTTCTGTCCATCAACCTCCAAATGAGTGACGAGCTTCCGGCGACCATGTTTACGTTCCTTCGCCAGATGGTAAAAACTCACCTTTTCCCCAAACACCACTTCCGCCGAGTTTACTTTGGACAAACACCCCTGTAACTCGTTAGATTTTCGAGCCTTAATGTGTTCCTTGATGCCTCTCATAAGAGACTGAACATCATCACCTTGCTGTTGGCGTATGTGTAGTTCCTGAAGGACTTGAAGGTAATAGTCCATGGTTTCCCTCCTAGCCAGAGCTCGACGACAGGCTGCAGCCCGAAAGAAATACCGAAGCGCAGGCTTGGCTTTACACACCCACCAGAAGGCTTTATTCTGTGCTAGCAGAAAGGATACCCGCAACCGCGACCAAAGATCCTGGAAATCCCTTAGCACCTCCTCATCCATAAGCAACGAGCAGTTTAATTTCCAATAACCTCTACCTCTAGTGTAGATCGCTGCCCTACCTTCAAAGGCATGTATGAGTGCATTATGATCACTGAATGCGACAGGCACTATCTCTGTACGATGAAGACGTGATAAGAGTTCAGCCGGCACATACATGCGGTCCAGCCGCGATGCTGATAGGCCTCTCACGAAAGTAAATTGTACTGCGGAACCATGCGTATGCTCCCAGGTATCCTTTAACCGCATTTGCTCCACCAGCTGCTGCAAAGTAACACACCCATTAAAGGCTCCGCGTTGATCTTTGGCCGCCAACGTACAATTAAAATCACCGACAAGTACAAAGGTAGCACCCGATGGGATATGGGTCAGGAGGTCTTGCCGAAAAAACTCCTCTCGTTGTTTGCGTTTATTACTACCAGCAGATGCGTAGATATTCACGAAAGTCACGTCATCATACACTGCCGAAAGAACCCTACCGGAAGGATGGTATCCAAAACTGTGTAATCGTAAGCCTTGTCTGTAAACAATTGCCATACCGGAACCCTCGGGGCCAAGATTGGTCTCGTAATCGAAGCCATACAAAAAATCCAGATTACAAAGATTCACCTCCTGTAAAAAACAAATGTCTATGTCATTACTGATCAAAAAGTCCCTTAAAAGTTGTTGTTTAATAACCTGTCGCAGGCCGTTAACGTTGAGCGAAGCCCATATTTGAAGACCTACCGGCATTTAAAGAGCAAGGATCGTATATTCAATGGTTGCAAGCGGAGAACAACCAGGGAGCACTCCAGAAACAACACAATCTCAATCATCACTATCCGGGTGCGGGTCATCCTTTGTAAGTTTAGGGGAACGTTGGTGATCCTCAAAATCATCGCTGTCATCTACTGCCGGCCGCTTGCCTGAGTCCGCCTCTTTCGTTGTGGAACGAGCCGGAGAGTTACCGGGCAACGGTTGCACATCTTGGGAGTGCTGTCGTGTCATGGCACTTTCTACATCCATCCGCCTATGCTGGCTCCGTATCCGAGGATCTCGACTAGACAAAGAAGCAGAAGGCTTTTGCCTTAAAAGTGCCACCTCACTTGCCGATATCTCTACTTCTTCATCACAAACGATCTCCATATCCCCATCCTGAGAATTTTGCGAAAAAGAGGGTACCTCGGGCATTTCGAATGCCGCCTTCCGATCAACAAAGGGCGTAATAGATCCGTCCACAATTGCATGTTCGGTTGCTGCAGGCAACAGCGGTGTCTCCGCCCCAGCAGGACCACCACTTCCTGAATCGGAAGAGCGCGCTGGAAGGTTCACCGACAAAGGTTCTACCACAGACGTTTGTGACATAATGGAAGCCTGCTTCTGGGCGACTGCATCAGAAGAGGTGGCAGCACTCGCCGCCTCACTGAAGGTTACCGGTCGATTCCTTGGAGTTATAGGTAGCCGCGTTGCACGTAGAGGACAAGCTGCTTTTAAGTGGGTAGTGTCATGACACAAATGACAAGCCTGTGGTTGGCCGATGTAACTGATGGCAATCAAATACGAATCGATAACTAAACTAGCCGGTATATGACGTTTGAGCCCCATTTTTACAGCATGCACTCCGTTGTTAGACGAAAGAAGATACTGCGAGCCCCATCTTTCCCTACGGATATCATACACTGTACCATATTTACTTAGTTCCTGTGACAGTACCGTAAAGGGCACCTCAGAAGGCAGGTTAAACACCCGAACATTTACTGTTTGCTGATCACCCGGTGTAATATTCACTTTTGTTATGTCGCCGGAGGCGTATGTAAAATTTTGTTCCTCTTTATACCGCGAGAGAAGATTATCATACAATACCGCCGATAACAATTTCACATAGATAGGTCGTTCCCTGGTGTGAAGCTGGAGCGTGTCGACCTGATCAGCTTGAAGCCCCATGAAGTTCACTAGCCACTGGTGGATTTCTAGTGCAGTGAGTTTAATCGCCGTCGTCGTAAACTGAATTTTGAGAGTATTCACACGTTTATAAACCGCCATGGTTACCGTTTAGAACTTATGAAACAAGAAAGAAAGTATACCCAATTAAACAAGCGTGTACTCGGAGACACTGAAAACGGTACACAACATCAAACAAATAACTCGCACCAGTGCCGGCCGGTTACACTAACACACAGCGGACAGACAACCTCACGGAACGCCTGCCACTGCACGACTGTAAGTTTGGTATTTATTTAACGTTTCGTTCTGGAGTTACGCGGTTCACAGTCACACGAATCTTTTTCTAAAAATGATTTTTTTTATTCAGCGGATCTCAAAACGTGTATTTCCGCTGAAATCTCTGTATAGAATATTTGGGTGGAATACAATGCTTTCTCTATCTATGAAATTAATAAGCACCCTTAAGAATAGTTGAAAACTGTATAAAAGCAAACCATAATATGGTGAGAAGGGCACGTGACTGTATTACGTAGAATTTTTTACTTTCTCTACTACGTATAGTAAGTAGGGGAAGTATTGTATTCTACCCAAAAATTCGATACCGAGATTTCACCGGAAATACATGTTTTGAGACCCCTGAATCCAAAATAAGCATTTTTGGAAACATGTCCGTGTGTGTGTGGTGTGTGTGTGTGTGTGTGTGTGTGTGTGTGTGTGTGTCTGTCTGTCTGTCTGTCGGTCTGTGAACAGCATAACTCAGAAACGAACAGTCGGATAAACACCAAACTTGGTATTTAGGTTTAGTATCTTCCATAGATGCGACATGAAGGTTTTCAAGAAAATCCCCCCACCCCAGATTACCCTTTACATGGAACATTTTTCGAAAATTTTAATTTTCTCAAAAATGGCTCCAACGATTTTGATTAAAATGTCATATGTTTAAGATATTTTCATGACAAATAAAATGTATATCTTGAATTTTCAGGGAATGTCTCCAAAAGTATTCTTCATTGTGAACGACTTTTGGTAAACTGGTAAACCATAAGAGATAGACAAAATTTTACTACACAAAAATGTAGATCGCGTTAAAATACACAGTTTGTCATATACATTTTTTTGTTGAGTGAACCATTTTCGAGATATTGCTTGTTATTCCCTTAAATGTTTCAATACTTATTTTCTCAAATGGGAATTCGTTATTCTTTTTTTGTCTGGGATATGCAAAGAATATTAATCTGTGGCAAAGGGAATGGTGCTGCACCTAGCAACCAGCTATTAAGAGATATGTATGCACTTAAAGGCTACTGTATTTCTATATTGCCCTTGTAAATATATATTCCCCTTACATCTACAAGAGAATTAGCAATAAGATAGAGTCTGCAAATGTTTATCTCGATGAACATGAAGTAGATGGAGAATAAGCGTTTGTAAAAATAGTTTGTACAAGAGTAGAGAAAGTCATGTGAGTGTAACACATCAGATTTTTTCTGTATGATGCATATGTGAAATATTATTCTGCAACAAAGTGTCGGTCAAAATTTCATCGTTAATTTCCAGACCTTAAAGTTCCTGCTTTAGTATCTGAACATAATCTCATGAATAAAGTGATTGCCAACACTATTGCATTATTCCTATCTCGAAAACACAAGGTTCTTCCAAACTAAACCTTGCCCCGCAGATATGCATTGTTCCGCGCTGAGCTTCTTTCTCCTTTCCCCTGGTTGGTAATGTACACTTTCGAATGGTGACAAACAACGCTTGTGTAGTGCAAAGATGGCATTGTGATGTTAGATGCACATGCTTTCTTATTCTGAAAGGCAGCTTTAAACCGACGGATCCTTCCATCTGTTTGCTGATAAGAAGGAACATGCATTCTGTATGTTTTAACTTTGTTACGTATTATATTTAATTCATATTGTTATGAAAACATAAATGTGACAATTAAGTTCGAATATATTAAAAGAAATGATCAAGTTAAATAAGGAACTACTTTGTATCGCATAACAACTTACTCCATGACAGTAGCCAATGACTAGCACTAGTGCACGTGACAGATAAGAGATACGGGGAAAAATTATACCAGGTGTCCCAACCGCGACGTATTTGGCATGTGCAGATAACCCTTCGTGCGTTAAAACGGTTGCAGAACTCAAAGGGGTAATTTCAAGTAAATACAGGTTAGTAGCGCACTAACGCCCTAAAAACCAATCGCCACCACCATCGCTACCACTACACAGCGGTTCTCAGAAACGTCCATATAGATACACGGTGACCTTTGGAACATCGTATTAATCAACAGGGCAATATTTCGAACATATATTCAATGAGCGATGATCTAACTACCGTTAGATGATGGTGATGATGATAATGTTAACAATAATATTTATAATAGCAAGCGAAGAAGTGGCAGTGCAACACTGCTTGCTCTCGTGTTTATTGCATATAGTCCGTAATGTTAGACAAGAACAGCGAACACAAATAAAAAAATCTGATGTGTTACACTCACGCGACTTTCTCTACTCTTGTACAAACTATTTATACAAACGCTTATTCTAAATCTACTTTATGTTAATCGAGATAAACATTTGCAGACTCTATCTTATTGCTAATTTTCTTGTAGATGTAAGGGGAATATATATTTACAAGGGCAATATAGAAATACAGTAGCCTTTAAGCACATACATATCTCTTAATAGCTGGTTGCTAGGAGCAGCACCATTTTCTTTGCCACTGATTAATACTCTTTGTATATCCCAGACAAAAAAAGAATAACGAATTCCCATTTGAGAAAATAAGTATTGAAACATTTAAGGGAATAACAAGCAATATCTCGAAAATGGTTCACTCAACAAAAAAATGTATATGACATAAACTGTGTATTTTAACGCGATCTACATTTTTGTGTAGTAAAATTTTGTCTATCTCTTATGGTTTACCAGTTTACCAAAAGTCGTTCACAATGAAGAATACTTTTGGAGACATTCCCTGAAAATTCAAGATATACATTTTATTTGTCATGAAAATATCTCAAACATATGATATTTTAATTAAAATCGTTAAAGCCATTTTTGAGAAACTTAAAATTTTCGAAGAATGTTCCATGTAAAGGGTAATCTGTGGTGGGGGGATTTTCTTGACAACCTTTGTGTCGCGTCTCTGGAAGATACTGAACCTAAATACCAATTTTGGTGTTTATCCGACTGTTCGTTTCTGAGTTATGCTCAGAGTTATGCTTCAGACAGACACACAGACA
This sequence comes from Deroplatys truncata, assembly GCA_030765065.1. Lineage (NCBI taxonomy): Eukaryota > Metazoa > Arthropoda > Insecta > Mantodea > Mantidae > Deroplatys > Deroplatys truncata. Next base: position 55,950,788 of record CM060987.1, read on the forward strand.
CACACAGGAACATGTTTCCAAAAATGCTTTTTTTGGATTCAGGGGATCTCAAAACATGTATTTCCGGTGAAATCTCGGTATCGAATTTTTGGGTGGAATACAATACTTCCCCTACTTACTATACGTAGTAGAGAAAGTAAAAATAGCTATGGACGCATAAGGATAGGTCAATTAAAGACATTTTAATTATAATTAAATTATAATTATAAATAATTATTTATCAGTCTAAAAATGGATTTATTCTTTCGAAAATAAAGCCTGTGTAACTGAAGTGGAAAGTATTCTAAGATCTTTTCGGTCTATTTTTGTCTATCATCACGAACAGTACACTCTAATACGAACCTGGGAAGTGCCTCTCAATGAGCGTGATCCGCCCTTAGTTTTTGCTGATAAGCAAGAGAAGTTGCTGGCTGGACCCGTAGCTCAGTTAGTAGAGCACCTGCCTGCTGTGTCCCAGGTTCGATTCCCGGCTGAGGGTTGGAAAATTTTTCTCTTGCCAAGATTATTTCCTATCCTCCCCAAAGTATGGAAGTATGAATGAGAGTGTGAATTTGTTTGTGTGTGATATAACGATTAAAACCCAAAGTTTACTAGAAATCTAAAGACAGACGAATACGAGTTAACACCATTGCCTATAGGTAATAATATGTTCCAAAGGAAAGGGCACCGATAAGACCATTGTAAACAAAGGCGGATTATAAGGAACCCCCGCTCCCGCAAAAAAACGAAGCTCGCTCACGTTAATTTGCTAGTCCTCTTACTTGGAATTACCCCGTTGAGTTCTGCAACACAGGGGATCTCTTTACACTTGAAATACTGCGCGGTTGGGCCACCTGTTATGGAACAGATCTTAATTCACTGGTGAATGTTGAATTGCATATCTCCCGGCACTAGCAACATGTTAAAACCTCGCCAAAGAAATGTCAACCGAATGTTTTCGAAATGTTTGGAAAACTTGAGGGGCAACATTAGGCATCTGATATCATTCACGAGGTATTGTAGGCTCCTACTAGGGAAACTGTACGAATAATTCAGAAATTGGATTAATTTAGAAAACTACCATCAGGCATCCAAACCTTATAGAGCAAAACATTTCTGTACATCTCTGACCTTTTGGCTACTTCACACGCTTTATTTTGACTACATATAAACATCGACCAGCTAGTTTGTGATGTAGCAAATATTATACAAACAAATCTAACCTCGCAAACTTGTTTGACTGGATTTCATAAAGCTAAATGACTTTCTGAATATAGTTTCCTATTTACATCAAAACGTAACTAAATTGTAAAATAAATATTCCCCTTGATTTCCAACCAGTACGTTGTACACAGCAATTCAATACAAGCTACCCACACACTGTTCATAAACTAAGCGTTTAACATGCAATTTTATGGAATATCTATAAACTTTTTCGGTATTAAATCCATAGTGTTTCATCGTATGAACAGGGCTATTCTGTAACTTTTGTTAAGGCTAAATAATTTGTTAAAGCCGCTGATCAATTGTTACGCGCTGTTCGGCATTATGTAACTTCGTAAAAAAGTCTAATTTTGTTAAGAATAAAGATTTGGTTGTTGAACGCAACAAAATCCGAGATCCTCTTCCTAATAATTTGTTACACAACAGATTCGCATAGACGTGTTCTTAATGCTGCTGTAAGAGGAAAAGCACAATAGAAATTAAACATTTGTTATCAAATGTTCATTTATTCGTTATGGTGTAAAATATAAATGATTTAGATAACGCTTGAGTAAGAAATGGTCTGTGTGATAGCGTTGATAATAATACTCCCAATATAACTTTTAAGAGACGAATTTGAATAGAAAAATAAATGTGTATTCTCGTATCCCAATAAAAATCTGATGTGTTATACTCACATGACTTTCTCTACCCTTGTACAAATTATTTATACAAACGCTTATTCTCCATCTACTTCATGTTAATCGAGATAAACATTTGCAGAGTCTACCTTATTGCTAATTTTCTTGTAGATGTAAGGGGAATATATATTTACAAGGGCAATATAGAAATACAGTAGCCTTTAAGCACATACATATCTCTTAATAGCTGGTTGCTAGGTGCAGCACCATTCCCTTTCCCACAGATTAATACTCTTTGCATATCCAAGACAAAAAAAATGAATAACGAATTCCCATTTGAGAAAATAAGTATTGAAAAATTTAAGGGAATAACAAGTAATATCTTGAAAATGGTTCACTCATAAAAAAAATGTATACGACATAAATTGTGTATTTTAACGCGATCTACATTTTGTGTGTATAAAATTTTGTCTATCTCTTATGGTTTACCAGTTATGCAAAAGTCGTTCACAATAAAGAATACTTTTGGACACATTCCCAGGAAATTCAAGATATACATTTTATTTGTCATGAAAATATCTTAAACATATGATATTTTAATCAAAATCGTTAGAGCCATTTTTGAGAAAATTAAAATTTTCGAAAAATCTTCCATGTAAAGGGTAGTCTGGGGTGGGAGGATTTTCTTGAAAACCTTCGTGTCGCATCTCTGGAAGACTGAACCTAAATACCAAGTTTGGTGTTTATCCGACTGTTCGTTTCTGAGTTATGCTGTTCACAGACACACACAGACACACACACAAGGACATGTTTCCAAAAATGCTTTTTTTGGATTCAGGAGGTCTTGAAACATATATTTCCGGTGAAATCTCGGTATCGATTTTTGGGTGGAATACAATACTTCCCCTACTTACTATACGTAGTAGAGAAAGTAAAAAGTAACAGCTTATTGATTTTAGGAGCTGTAGGTTCAAATAATGATTAATCTTGTGCTGATGTGCATGATTCACGAATATACCAGGTGGCCCAACCGCGCCATATTTCACGTGTGTAGATATTCTTTTGTGCGTTAAGAGTTGCAGAATTAAACGGGGCAAATCCAAGCAAACGCAGGTCAGTGGGGAACTGGCCCAAAAACTGGCAACCATCGATCTATTCCTCTTGCTGATCAGCGAAGACTAGCGGATTGCGATCATTCAGAGATAGTTCCCAGGTTTGCACTGGAGTGTACAGTCAGTGATGATAGTCAAGAACCGCCCATCCAAGATCCCAGTATCCGTCCACAGCTATTTTGAAAATTATGATTACGTTGTTCTTGCCTAACATTACGGCTTATACGCATTGTAGAGATAAATCAAAGCATTAAAGCGACGTAACAAAGACTATGCAGACATCAGAGCACGTAAGATGTATTATTGGCATTTGTTCCCCTATTATTATTATTATTATTATTATTATTATTATTATTATTATTATGCACTATACGCATTGCAGAGTTTCCCAAGGTCGCGGGTTCAAACCCGGCGGAGGGCGATGGATTTTTTCGGGCGTAAAAATCGTTAGCACGGCTTCCTTCGGAAGGGAAGTAAAGCCGGTGGTCCCGTGTCGTAGATTTACGGCACGTAAAAGAACCTCAAGCCTGATAAAGAGGCCTCTGAGCAAAATTACAGGTGTTTCACGCCCAATATAGAATGGGACGCTAAGAACCATAGTAGTTAAAGAGCGTCCATAAATAAAACTCAATTTCAATTTCATTGCAGAGTAAACCCAAACATGAAAGAGACATAACCAAAACCATAAAAACACGAGAGCACATATCCGCATGGTTTTCGTTACGTCACTTTAATGTTTTGATTTATTCTACTATGCGTAAGTGCGTAATAATAGTAATACGGAAAAAAATTCCAGTGATACACATTACGTAGAAGAAGAAGAAGAAGAAGAAGAAGAAGAATAGGTAAAAAATTCTGCCAGTGAAACACTTTACATGCTCTCATTGCTTCATCGTTTTCATTGTTCTTTGTTCAGAGTCTTTTGAGACAGTGGAAGGGGGAGAGCCGGCGCGGCAGCTATCACAAAGAGCCGTCATATGTAGCCGACCTGGGCACGAGCAACCGGTTTTCTACTTTCCCCTATCCACTGTCTCAAAATACTCTGAGCAAACAATACGTCTAATGGTAAGGTAGAATCAGACGACTGAAAAATGCAATGCCGTAGCCGGGATTTGAACCACGGATCTCCGATCTCCGTCCGGTTGCTCTAACCACTGAGCTACCATGGCAACACGCCGACACGACACTAAATTCTCCAACTGATTCGCATTTTTCCCGTAAACCACAAGGAGATTTCAAATTATATTAAGATGGCATACCCCAATGGTGACTTATAATGTTGCAATTACTTTAAGTCCCGGGTTTCATAGTTTCAACCACAATTTGGTCAATTAATTCCAATACCTCTAATGCTTTGATTTACTGTACTATGCTTATAGAGGTACTACTACAACTACTACTACTACTACTACTACTACTACTACTAATAATAATAATAATAATAATAATAATAATAATAGGGGAACAAATGCAAGCGATAAATATTACTTGTTCTCATGTCTCCTTGTTTTTGTTATGTCGCTTTAATGTTTTGATTCACTCTACTTTGTGTATATTGTGTAATAACAGTAATAGGGGAATAAATGCAAGTGTTACACATTACGTGTTCTCCTTTCTGCTTGGTTTTTGTTACGTCGTTTTAATGTTTTGATTTCATTCTACCATACGTATAGTCGGTAATGTTAGACAAGAACAGCGTCATCATAATTTACAAAATCATCATCATTTACAAAATAGTTATGGGCGGATACTGATTCTTATTTAGTGCAAACCTGGGAACTATCGTGGTCCGCTAGTCTTCGGTGATAAGTAAGAGTAAACAAGGCCGCTTACGTTATTATGCCAGTTCCCCACAGACCTGCGTTTGCTTGGATTTGCCCCGTTGAATTCCGCAACTCTTTTAACGCATGAAGGGATATCTACATACGTTAAATACGGGGGGTTGGGCCACCTAGTATTTGCCTCATTTTTAGGTTAGAATTAGGAACGAGCACTTTTGAGAGCTGTGGTATATTTAAACGTTACGTTTTCGTGCACAGAGTCATTTAAGATAATTTCCAATCTGTTAAAAGAAGTGGTTAGCAGAAGGCTATTTACCAGCTTCTCGTAACCATAGAAACTTTAATTTATGCTGGTGCTACTGGAAGAGGAAGAGCATAACAGATGTCAGCCAGTTAGGTTATAAATTGACAAATTAATAAATTTGCATGTGAAAAATAATCAGAAATAAAATACTTGTAGCTCTAACATTTCCCCGCATAACTTAACTAGTGAAAGTAACCTTACTTTTTGCTACGACCTTCCACTTAACAAATAACCTAAAATAGGATTAATATTAACAGATACCAATTATAATCTTCACTCAAATATTGTGAAGATGCATGAACATTTCCAAGAACTGAACTAAAGCTGAACATTACCATATCATGAATAAAATAAGAATTTGATGGTACATATAAAAGTTTAAGAAAAATCTACATGACAACTGGTTTATTTAAAAAGTGTAATTAAAAGCCAATACCCGTAAACAAAATTCTGCAATAATTGAGGATTGATATAAATCAATGAATCTTGCATGAAAGCAATATGAAACTCGCTGCTATTTTTTTCGGTCTTTCCTAACGTAAAATCAAACTCATTTTGCAGGACCACTGCTACAACTGTTCAACTTCTGGGAGAATTTTCACTATTAAAGGAATCTAATTGTTTGGAGTCACAAGAAGGTGTAAGTTGTAAGGTGTAAGTAAGCTATTCTAAGCAGTGGTTGAACATTTTAAAAATCCAGATATATTGTATATTTTTCGTATAAATTTTCACAGCACGTTTTGTATCCATCTCGTCAAGCAAAAGTAGCAATAGCAGTCGGTAATAGGTATTCTGACGCCGGTGGTAGCGTGAAAACAAAACGCTATCGCAGAAATTACGAATTTCCAATTAGTCACTCAAGTTGGCTGACAAACCGTGAGAAAACAAATATTGCGATAACAAGCGAGTTACAGAATGCGGGCAAATTTGTTAAGAGCGATTCTTTAAGCTTAACAAATAAGTGTAGTCTCCTTCTTAACAACGAAGTTACAGAATAACCTTGATAGTCTGTTTCACAGAAAATGGCTTTACAATTGAGGGGTCCACTGGAAAATGGCCTGCTGTCTAGTGATTTTGGTATGCTATTTAGCATCATAACTAGTAACTCCTAGCAGAGTGGCATGTGCCCAGTCTTTAAAAGAGACCATTGTATGTACATTTGCTAATGACTGACTCACTCCCAATGGAAAAGAGGCCCATGCCATTCGTTTGTCTAAGTTTTATGAGTTTATGCTTCTCGTTGGCCACCTTGGTTTCAGACAACCAATCAGAAAGCGTTTCTCAAAGTTTGTTTATAAGTTTCCAAAATGGCGTCAGTAGCTGTTGATATTGTGACATCGTCCAGTTCTTAACTGTCGCTTCACTTATATTCTCACTAAACTGTCACTTTGCTAATATAATCCAGTTCAAATTTTCACCATCACTTCTCTTAGTTCTCATCATTTCACTTCCTTCGTGGCAAGGCTGCGTAAAGAAATACGCACGACGTAGCCTATTCTTCCGAACGCTTCACACAGTGGGGAGTCAAATACAAGACTTTTCTAATATCTCGCAGAAGCAGCACTCACCATCACGGCAGTCGCCACCAACTCGCTACGAGTATAGTACTTTTCCTCGCAACAGAAACGCACTCGCTAACTCGCTCCTAACTTACTGACGCCTCGTGAGAGCGCTCACTTGTATAGCCGCTGATTAGAGCTCCAGAATGTTCTAGAGGCCGAGAGAAGGGAGAACTTCCAGAAGATTCTGGTTATAGCGCTTCTGGTGTATACGTTGGCCGATAGCGCCACTTATCTTTGTTTATCTCCGACTGTCAGGTGCCCACCTCCCAGTAACCTTGGATCATAGCCGTTGCGTCACAGCATTAATGCTGTTGAACAAGAAAATTCAATAATACGTGTTAAGCAGTTACAGATCCTCAATATGAATTTACAAAATCTTTGAACCTCTTTAATTCCCAATTTATGTCATGGTTGTATCTTGAAACCTTACCTACAAATAATGATATAAATGTGAGAACCTTGTAAGCTTTCTTTTTAATTATATATTTTAAATGGTTATAAAATTACACAATGCTAATAATAACTAATGTTTAATAGTATTTGCCAAAAGCTAGTTTATCTAATAACCGCTCGCCTCCCACCGAGGCCGACCGGGTTCAATCCCCGGGACCTGCATGTGGGATTTGTGGTGGACGAAGCGGTGTCTGGGCGGGTTTTCTCCGGTTTCCCCCGCCATTCATTCCACCAACTGCTCCATCATCACCTTTCCTTTCATCCATTTCACCAACATTTCGCTGCATCTACTTCCTTCATCCCATACCAGGCATCGGGCTGATCACCCATCCTGGATGTTCTGTCTGATCCATGAGTGTCTGCTCCTCGACGGGCCTCTGACCCCAGGCACCCGCCTGTAAGTCCTGGGGGATGTAAGTTCTACATAAGAGGAGGGTAAACAGATAATGAATGAATGAATAGTTTATCTAATAAATGTTGGTATAAAAGCATGAGTACACATTTCTGATGCCAAAGCATAAGTTACAGCTATTCTTTAAGGTAAATAATTAACATCTGCCTAGCAGATTTCTACTTTATCAAAACTAGCTTTGCTACATGGAATTATTATGGATTTTAACCTGTCTGAAATGAAAAAAACCAAACACAAATCCAAAACCGCAAAGAAAAAGCTATTTTTATATGCTCTAATTTAAGTCCCAGCCTTTGTGCACCTAGATTCGAGACTGTAGTCAGGATTGATGCAACGCAATAATTAGAAAGAGGATAAACCGCAATAAAGTCAAGCAGTTTTTATTTCCCTGCATTTGAGCTAAATATTTTATTACACTCTGGATTCGAAATTCCGGAGCACTAACCCAAGAATGAAAGGAAAATGTGATATGCTGGTAAGCAGAGATTAGTTTCACAAGTGATTAATTTCTCTGTACTCTCTTATTTTACTCCCTATATACCCTGACTGGGTTTTCCACCAATAAAGATTTTTCTACAGGATGGGGCATTTAAGTTGAGACTACAGTATCTCCAAAATTAAGCGTTGTAGAAATAAATATCTTGAATAAAAGTTGCTTAAAATTATGGGGGAAAGTAAATGCCATTAGTCGTGTTTTATTTGGTGCACGTTATGATGGTCATTTTAGACTAAATTTAATCTGCCGGACATTGGGCTATAAAACTCTTAAATTTCAACTTATGAATTACTTAAGATTAAAAGGATATGAACTATAATACGAACACATTGGAGTTATACTTGCAAAGAAAGCTTTGATTTTTGTTGAGAATGCCATGGAGTAGAAACTATTTGTTGTTACTCCATAGAAAATGAATTTAAAATAAGAAAGCTCTGATGTGTTGCACTCACATGACTTTCCCTACTATTGTACAAACCATTTTTACAAACGGTTATTCTCCATCTTTTTCATGTTAATCCAGATAAACATTTGCAGGCACTATCTTATTACTAATTTTCTTGTAGGTGCAGGGGGAATGTGGTAGGCTTTAAGCGATTGTCAAATATTTTAAGAGCTGGTTGCTATGGGAAGCATTCCATTCTCTTTGCATGTCCAGGACATTAAAAAACTAATAACGAATTCCTATTTCAAAAAAGTATGTGTTAGAAAATTCAAACAAATAACAACGAATATCTCGGAAATGGTTCACTCGACAAAAAAAATGTATTTGACATAAATTGTGTGCTTTAATGAGATCTACATTTTCTGTGTAATAAAATCTCTTACAGTTTACCAGTTATGCGAAAGTCATTCAGAATGAAGATGACTTTTGTGGACATTCCCAAAAATTCAAGATATACATTTCATTTGGCATGAAAATATCTTAAACATATGATATTTTAATCAAAATCATTAGAGCCATTTCTGAGAAAATCAAAATTTTCTAAAAGTGTTCCATGTAAAGGGTAGTCTAGGATGGGGGTATTTTCTTGAAAATCTTCATATTGCATCCTTGGAAGATGCTAAACTCAAATAACAGGTTTGGTATTTATCCGACATTTCGTTTTTGAGCTATGCTGTTCACAGACAGATACGGACATATTTCCAAAAATGCTTTATTTGGATTCAGGGTAGTTCAAAACATGTATTTCCGGTATCAAATGTTTGAGTGGAATGCAATACTTTCCCACTTACTATACGTAGTAGAGAAGGTAAAAATTCCACGAATGTTTCATTACAAACATAGAATGATAGTCACGACAACTTAGTAACTAAGAAAACAGAAGACGCACAAAACAAAAGAGAATCGAATCTACTTGTAACCTACGATCGCATGCGATACCAATGCCAAATATTATATTATGCAAGAAGACTATAAAGGTAGTAATTCAGATGCGAGTATGCGAGTAATTTTCATACTAGGTCTTAATTACAATTATAGTAAAGTTGCATACGACTGTTTTTGGTCGACCACACTATAATTTCAAAACTTTGAGTTTTTACAGAAACATTTTACCTTCTTAATTGTGTGTAATTAAATGCTGCTCGGATGGCAGAACCTTGAGCGTGTTTGTAAGTACAACATAGGGCAGTACTGTTAAATCCATGTAGTATTTATGGATTTTATGCAGGTAACGTGGAAGTAACACATATTGTAGCAAAGAAAACGAACTCAATTAATTAGAATATTAATATTACAATGAACAGAATTTATTTTATTCTAAATACACACATTTCATTACTTGATTGGGGAATGGAACCTAGTGTACTGCTGCGTTGAAGGTATTAAAAGGTATGGGCGATAGAGGAGCTGCGCGCGCCGCCGAGTAGGATCATGAGTCGCTGAACGGTCATTACGGTCAGCTTGACCAAAAATATTTTATAACTCTCATGGACGGAAGTTCCTGCACTTCATTGTATAAACTAAATTCTATTACGATTAAGCTGTTTGTTACATTTAGTTACTATGCATTTCATTGGAAATCTAGAGGGAACAGCTGAATTGTTGTGTTCCCATCTAATGTTGTTTACACCCACCTTTATGATGTTAATACCAAGCTATAACCTTTGTCTTCGGTGTTGTAGAAACAACTGATTATTTTGCTTTTTCTTAAGGTTTACAGATATCTATACATTTTATTTTAGTGTTAATAAGCAAAATAGATAATTGTTTGACATTTAATACATTATATGTGTAAAGAAATTTTGTACAGCTACCATGTCCATTAAAATGGATTTATGTTACAAATTACCTGTTACCGTGTGATGTGTTTAGAGAGGTTGTTTTATCAATTCATGCTGGTGTTGTTACACTTGCATTTTAGGGGGGAATTTGGTAAGAAAAATGAGTACTGTATCTTATACCGCGGTAACGTGTGCGATACGCATTCAGAAAATCCCCAGCGACCGTCCCCTTTGGCCCAGGGTTTTTCGTAGTTTCTCCGGGTGGCAGGCAACTGCTGTGGTGGCCCATTTTATACTAAAGATTTCCTGCACCGCATTTCCTGTACCCATTATCTTGTCATCTGTTTCAGGTTTGTGGCTGGGCAGTGGATGCGCTCTATTTAGAGGTTTCATCTCTGGCTTCGTTGCAGGGATGCTCATTCAGGACCCGCCTATCAAGCGAGATGGGTCAGGTGGTTGCGTCGGTGGCCTGCATTCGGGAGGTCCCGGGGTCGCTTCGCGGCGAGCGCCCACTCTGGCCCGTGTTGTTCATGGTTTCCCATGTCGCCAGCGAATGCTAGGGTGGTTCATATTCTACTACGTCTCTCCTTCCTCTCATTTGCTGCACCCACCATCTTACTTGTCATCTGTTTCAGGGTTGTAGGACCATGCGACGGTGTTCGGTGAGTTGCGGCTGGGCGGTAGCTTGCGCTCTGTAAAGGTTTCTTCTCTGGCGTCGCTGCGGTACTGCTCAGTAAGTTCTCTCCTCAACGTGGGGACCCTGGGAGTTGGTGGCTTGAGGGCAGGATCGTGTTTGCGTTCTATCTGGAAACCTTAGGGAACTTGTCCATACTTGCGCCCCATCGAGATCTGGATCTAGTCGCCCTTCGGGTACCTCCCCTCATCCTTCCCTCCCGGAGTCACGTTGGAAGCATAATGGGCCAAACTGGCCTGCGTGCGGTGCTCTGCCTCGGTTCCGGGGGCCCCACCGTGATGCGTACCTTTAACGTTAGGACCCGCCTCCGAGTTGGCCCCACAAGGGGGACCGCCGGTAGTGCGGAGGCTCTAGAGTGAGTCCGGGTGGCGTCGCATGCGTTCGACTGGAAACGCTTGTGCTCGTCGTTATCCGAATCTGGTCGCCCTTCGGGTCTCTACCTTTACTCCTACCAGGGATCAAGTAGAAGCAAAAAGCGTCATTTTAGCCTACTTGTGGTGCTCTGCCCCGGGAGTGGAGACTCCTCTATTGTCTGTACCTTTACTTGACGCAGTATTTTATATCACAACACTGTGAATGCCAGAGTGATTGTAGTGTAAATTAACATTATTGTATGACAATGATTTGAGATGTTTGTTAATAATAAGCATTGTTAGGAAATAAGTTTACACGGTCTCACTGAAACTGACAATAGGAGCGGGTAACAATGTAGCGAGGGGGTGAGTTGTTTATTAATTAGTTGAGACAAGCAAATGACGTCAGCGTAGCGTGCCTTTCTTTAGAAATGGAGGGAATATCTTCCCTAGAGCATATGTGTTCGTAATTTTGATTGGATATAAAAATAGGCGCTAATGTTCGCGCGCTTTATTAACCAATAGCAGCTCGATTATAATGTTTAGGCATATCGGGGTGAGGGAGTATAAAAAGTTAAAGCCAGAGACGGGTAACGCTCAGTCCAACAGAATCATTCGCGGGTTAAACCTCGCGCAGTTCAACAGAATCATCCACGGGTTAAACGTCGCGCTGTTCTACAAAATCTCTCGCGTCGTAAAGTTAGTTAAAAGATGTGAAATGCACGAATAAACAATGTGCGGCAAATAAGTGATTATAGTTACATTCGAAAATATAACAGTTTCAGTCAGGCATGTATCAAAAGTAAATCTGTGAAATTAATAAGTGTGACGGCAATAAAAGTGTAAAAACAAATTTTTTTATCAGTGTTATCTTTTAGTAACAACTCCTTTCCGTTTACACAACCTGTTTGCTCGACTGCGTAATAATAGCTAGCCGGAGGACAAAGAACCCAAATTCAAAATAGTAAAACAATAACAGGCGCTCAGCAATAAGATAACATGAACGATACCGCGACATACTATATCATAAATTTCTACCACGCATTCATGAATCACTTGTAACTCCTCAGTATTCAATAGATAAGACGTCCGCCAACAGTTAAACAAGCTTAGCCTGAAGAAAAGCAATTCAAAAATGTAGAATAACGACCAATTCATGAAATTAGCCATCATTATAGAAGTCATACGTGTTACGGACAATACCAAAGAGGTAACAAAGTGCCAAGAAAAGCAGTGCAGGAGGAATACCCATTTATTTTGTACAAAATACAAAGTACATCTGTCCATTACAAAACAGCTGAATATTTAAAACAATGAATTGCAGAACAAGCATTACGACTTTGTGATGTTATTGATTATGCAACATATGTAGCTGAACTAAAAATATAAACATTATTGGATACTTTTATAGTAGTTTTAATTGTTTGTCATTTTCTCTGTTTACCCCATTGAATCACCATGTCCATTACAATGAACATCCCTTTGCCCTTTGGTAATCATAGTAAAAATATCTGATTTATTGCATTCACATGAACTTCTCTACCCTCTATCGTTTATTAGTAGATATACAAATTATTCTTACGAAAGCTTATTACTTTCTCTACTACGTATAGTAAGTAGGGGAAGTATTGCATTCCACCCAAAAATTTGATACCGAGATTTCACCGGAAATACATGTTTTGAGACCCCCTGAATCCAAAAAAAGTATTTTTGGAAACATATCCGTGTGTGTGTCTGTGTGTCTGTCTGTGTGTGTGTGTGTGTGTCTGTCTGTCTGTGAGCAGCATAACTCAGAAACGAACAGTCGGATAAACACCAAACTTGATATTTAAATGCAGTATCTTCCAGAGATGCGACACGAAGGTTTTCAAGAAAATCCCCCCACCTCAAATTATCCTTTACATGGAAAATGTTTCGAAAATCTTAATTTCCTCAAAAATGGCTCTAACGATTTTGATTAAAATATCATATTTTTCAGATATTTTCATGACAAATAAAATGTATATCTTGAATTTTCTGGGAATGTCTCCAAAAGTATTCTTCATTGTGAACGACTTTTGCATAACTGGTAAACCATAAGAGATAGACAAAATTTTACTATACAAACAATGTAGATCGCGTTAAAATACACAATTTATGTCATATACATTTTTTTTGTTAAGTGAACCATTTTTGAGATATTGCTTGTTATTCCCTTAAATCTTTCAATACTTATTTTCTCAAATGGGAATTCGTTATTCATTTTTTGTCTTGGATATGCAAAGAGTATTAATCTGTGGCAAAGAGAATGGTGCTGCACCTAGCAACCAGCTATTAAGATATATGTATGTGCTTAAAGGCTACTGTATTTCTATATTGCCCTTGTAAATATATATTCCCCTTACATCTACAAGAAAATTAGCAATAAGATAGAGTCTGCAAATGTTTATCTCGATTAACATGAAGTAGATGGAGAATAAGCGTTTGTAAAAATAGTTTGTACAAGAGTAGAGAAAGTCATGTGAGTGTAACACATCAGATTTTTTTCTATCTACTTCATTTTAATAAACTTTGCAGAAATAGCTAAGATGCACATTTCGTTATAATTGTGTGTTTTAAGCTCATATTACTTTGTCTACTACATATAGTGAGCAGGGGAAGTATTGCATTTCACCGAAAAATTCGATACAAATATTTCACCGGAAATACATGTTTTGAGGCTCCCTAAATCCCAATAAAGCATTTTTGGAAACATGTCCGTGTGTGTGTCTGGCTGTCTGTGAACAGCATAAATCAAAAACGAAAAGTCGGAAAAATATTAAATTTGGTATTTAGGTTCAATATCTTCCAACGAGGCGACACAAAGATTTTCAATAAAATCTCCCCACCCCTAACTACACTTTACGTGGAATATTTTTCGAAATTTTTTATTTTCTAAAATATGGCTGTGACGATTTTAATTAAAATACCATATATTAAAGATATTTACATGACAAGTAAAATGTATATCCTGATTTTTCTGGGAATAGCCTTTGAAATCCTCTTCATTCGGAAGAATTTTGTATAATCTTGTATAACTGCTAAACGTTAAGCGATAGACGAAAACGTAATACACAAAAATGTAGATCTGTGGAAACACACAATTTGTTTCAAATAAGTGTTTTTGTGGCATAAGCCATTTTTGGGATATCCGTTATTAATGGTTCGAATTGTTCATTTCTTGGTCATTCTTCAAAGTCCTATCAAAATTCAGTTGTTTGTTGGATTGCATGGAAACGGTATGGCATTTTAAGACAGCACATACCATCCAGTTCCTAAATATTTGACTATCGCTGTTCTCTTTGTATCTTTAACGAAATATGTAATACAACTATTTCTATAAAGGTTTATTTGGATTAAAATGTAGAAAATAACCTTTAGTAAGATTAGTTTGCATACTCACTGCTAAACGAATAGACGGTAGACAGTGTCATGTCAATGTATCACTTCAGATTTTTTTTAATACTACTCCTTAATTCTGATTTACCTACTTTCGAAGCAGGGTGTAGTTTCTTCAAGTGTTCTTCATGTTTGTTTACATGTCACTAGGTCGCAGTGGCTCCCTCCGTGCGTTACTAACTTGATGGCTTACTTACTAAAAGCTCTCTCCCTGGTGATCACTATCTGTAACGCGTATGCTTTAATCACTATTAAAAATGTCTAACCGAATCACTGTTACCTTAACAATATTCGTGTGTAGGAGTTTAATTAATAGTACAAAACCGTCTGACTAGGGTAAACATTCAGACTTTATTTTACGTCAACGTAGTCATCATCATCAAGGTTGATGGTCTTGGGCAGTTACGTCTTCAGGTAAAATTGTTTTTTCCGTCTTGACTTTGGACGCTGTGATACTTACTTGCGTCCATTTCTGCTGATGCTATCTCATTCGTCTTCCCTAACATGGGTTAGGTCTTTAGACCTGTTTCGAGGCTAATAAAATTGCCCTCTACGGGGTCATTCAATATCTCTTTGTCCAAATGGTTTATAAAATAATGCTTGCCATGGTAGTCTCGAAGGTTCCATCCTTAGAACGCGATCTTTCCATTTATTCTGATACCTTTTAATTTCTTCCACTATATTTTCTTCATCTAATTCTTCTCTTGCATGTACCTTCTACTTACACCCAATAAAAATCTCATCTGAGATGATTCCAATCTTGATTTTTCCCTGTGTTTTGTCACCCAGGTCTCACAACGTATTTCAATGCGGGCTTAGATGTTACTCTATATAGGGTCAAGTCTTGTAATACGCCCACCAAAATTTATTTTTGTAATTTACTTTAAAACCAATAGAAGGACAATCAAAATATCATGCGAAAGTTATACCTACATGCCTGTAAGATAAGTATTATGTAGAATTGTAATTCAAATATGGTAGTATTTTATTATGTTTAGCTTTGTTTATACGAGGGGCACTATTTATATTTAGAGCCTAATAATTAGAACAAAGTAATTTCTGATTGAAAACTGCTTTATTGTTTTTCAAAATATATTCGCCTTTATGATCAATACACTTTTGCATCCGTTTGAACGATTTGTCCAAGCATATATTCCAGTCTTCTTGAGACACCTCCAAAACATGGTTTTTGAAGGCATCAATGGCTTCTTCTGCCAACGAAAATCGTTGTCCACGCAAATTATTCTTTATGTTCGGGAACAAAAAGAAGTCATTGGGCGCCAAATCAGGACTGTATGACGGATGACCCATCAATTCCATTTTTAAGCCTTCAAATACTCTATTGTTAGACGAGATATGTGTGGGCTCGCATTGTCTTGATGAAGAACGGTCCTACGGCTCTTGTTGGTTTTCCTTACTTCACCGAAGACTTCCGGCAAACATGGTTGTGTACCATTCGGCAATGACCGTTTTACGTTCCTCTAAAGGCACTGTTGCCACATGGCCAGTTTTTCTGAAAAAGCAGACGACCATTTGCTTCGAAGTGCTTCGAGTGCGAACAAATTTTGTTGGATTTGCTTCATCTTGAAATACCCATACAGTCGACTGCACTGTACGTTCCCGCTCATACGCGTAGATCCATGTTAAAATCTTATATACATTTCTAAGGCACCGCCATTGTATTTCTTGAGCATTTTTGTACACCAATCGACAGAAGCATCTTTTTGAGATTGCGTCAAATTATGTGGGATCCAACGAGAGCAAACCTATTTCACGGCTAAATAATCGTGCAATATTTTATATTCGCTGATAGAACTAATGCCTAGGGTTGCCCCAATCTCACAATATGTCGCATGGTGATCTTTCATTATTAGTTTTTGCACAGCATCAATGTTTTCTGGCACAACAACTGATTTTGGGCGACCTTCACGAACTTCATCATTGAGCGAACGGCGGCCATAATTGAATTCTTTATACCAACGTTTCACAGTGGCAAAGGACGGAGCTTCGTCGCCAAATGTGGAAGTTAGTTGTTCGATGCACTCTTGTCTTGATAATCCACATCGAAAGTCGTAATAAATCATTGCACGAAGATTTTCACGAGTTAATTCCATGTTTTTGTTGACACGCAATTTTCAAGTTACTGTAAACAAAACAAATGACACTTATTGACAAAATGTTTGAAGTAGATTATGAACAAAAATGTCAAACTTTCCATTGGAAACGTTAAATGGCACCTACAACATTCAGGGTTGCCATGGCTCAAAATACAAGTAGTGCCCCTCGTAACAAGGCAGAATTAGCCATTTTAATGGACAGTCTTGTAATATGGCCACCTACAAAAAAGTATATTTAAGAGCACGTTTCACATACAAAACCTTAGCACTTCTTTCACCTGCACATTATTCATGAAACCAGACGCACATCCTGCACAGGACACCCGCACTTCTCCGTCGTGGTCTTCGCTGAAGAGCCCATCACAATATCCACATTAGAATCGCCTGTGCTGCATGAAGATTCTTGTTCCTGTTTTTTATGTTTTTTTTTACTTTTATTGCTCTTCTTTCATTAATATGTACCGGTGAAGTCAGAATGGTGGCTTTCTGACTTCTTCTTGTCTTTTTCTTCCTTGGTACAGAAGGCAGAGGGCACAGTCGCTCCAGGAGAAGAGCGTCATCTCCGCTGCTGCTAGAGCCTCCAACAGATTCTTCATTAATTGATGAATCTGTTGATGGTGCTTGAAGTCGCTCACTTTGGCCAATTCTAGGTTGCTTGCCTATTTGACCTTAAGTTCCTGGAGTAGTATCTCTTTCAACTGATCTTCCTTGACCTGACGGGCCTGGGACAGGGTCTTGGGAGTTCAGCTTCTCATTTTCTTGGTTATGGAACACCTATGGGGCATAGGAGGTTTCAGGAATAATTCCTGGGTTGAGAGGCACCAGCCCGTAGGCACGAAATCCACTCGCCCCATTTCAACAAGACAAGCCTTTCCCCGCCGTCAAACTGATTTTACAGCATCTACTGCATCCTGCATTCTTTGTTATCCCAGCTCTGAGGCTGCGGTGTCCTGACTGTCATTTTAAATGCCTACAAATATCAAGCAATAAGTAAAGTAACTTTCCTTATTTCCTAACAATAATTTCTGTAATGCATTTAAACATCGTAGAAACTAGGTCTGCTTCTTGTTAAGTCTAAGCATAAATAATTAAAGAAAAGAAAATAAAGGAAAAGAAGAAATGAAATTAGATAAATCCTCCAATCACTCTAGACATCGTTAATACATTCAGTATTGTGCTAAACAAATGTCACTCGCTGTAAAAACAAAAAAATAATAAAGTCCAATGAGTCTTGTAAAATGGCCAATCAGCTGGCCATATTACAAGAAAACACATGTTCATGGAGTTCAAGGGCTAGCTAATAGGCAGCAGCACCAATTATGATTACAGCAAGACGTTTATAGTCCTCGAAGGTTACAGTTTTACTAACGCTATCCATATTTTGTCATTTAAAACTCGTATTGCTGCAATAAATTACAGCTCACAGACACAGGAAAACAAAATGGCTTTGTTTGACTTACCTTTTAATACGCGATGTGATATATTTCCTTATAGCACACACAAAACTGCCAGATGTTTCTCACAACAAAGCGCAGCACACACACATAACTAATATGGCATGCTTCTGCAGCACTCCATCGTTTCTATCAGCAACTAGGAGGGCGGCAGAATTAATATTTTTGGCCGTTTTACAAGAGTGGCCGTATTACAGGACTTGACCCTAGTCTTAAATTAATATATTTATTCATATTTCTATCAAGGTATCGATTACTGATATATACTGATCCCAAATATTTGAAGTTAGACACCTGTTCAATTATTTTTCCTCCGATTTCTATATTGTATTCCTTTATTATCTCATTCAAAATAAACACTGCTTTTTGCATGTCCTCCTCTTTCTCTGACAAAAACATCTGGTCATCTGCAAATATGATTGTGTCCACATTATTATTATTTAGTGTGATTCCCATTGGTTTACATTTCATTCTCACTCCTCTATTATTTTATTCGGATATAAATCAAATAGAATGGGTGACAAACCACAGGCTTGTTTCAATCCCATGTTTAACACTCAATTCTATTTTTACTTACTCTACTACGTACAGTAAGTAGGGGAAGTATTGTATTCCACCCAAAAATTCTATACCGAGATTTCACCGGAAATACATGTTTTGAGACCCCCTGAATCCAAAAAAGCATTTTTGGAAACATGTCCGTGTGTGTGTCTGTGTGTCTGTCTGTGAACAGCATAACTCAGAAACGAACAGTCGGATAAACACCAAACTTGGTATTTAGGTTCAGTATTTTCCAGCGATGCGACACGAAGGTTTTCAAGAAAATTCCCCCACCCCAGATTACCCTTTACTTGGAATATTTTTCGAAAATTTTAATTTTCTCAAAAATATATTCCCCTTACATCTACAAGAAAATTAGCAATAAGATAGAGTCTGCAAATGTTTATCTCGATTAAGATGAAGTAGATGGAGAATAAGCGTTTGTAAAAATAGTTTGTACAACAGTAGAGAAAGTCATGTGAGTGTAACACATCAGATTTTTTTGTTTTGATTTAACTACTGAGGGAAGACATAGCTTTGCGTTTCTGTTTTTAGTCTTGTACCAGATTTTGCTCTTAATTCTTCTATTATAGCACGAACTGCTGAAAGTATAACACTTCCTAGTTTGAAAATATTAGCACTTAAAATGTTGATATAAACAAAGATGAACTAAACACATAAAGTACTCTCTAAAACTTATATGGGTAATTATTACTTAAGCATCCGGTGACCGATTTGTTCCAAACCCATTTTAGTATGTGTTTAATAATACCCTAATGATGTTTTGGGTGTTTGTTTTTTGGGGCAAAAGCTTAGTTTTAGAGAAATAGTAAAATTATCGACCAACTTACTTGCTCCTTGCACCTCATTTACACATTTCTACTCCGTTCCTGCCCTTCATCTCTTAACTACCCTCTTATAT
Organism: Deroplatys truncata; assembly: GCA_030765065.1. Taxonomy (NCBI): domain Eukaryota; kingdom Metazoa; phylum Arthropoda; class Insecta; order Mantodea; family Mantidae; genus Deroplatys; species Deroplatys truncata. The sequence goes on from CM060987.1 coordinate 55,970,454, forward strand.
ATACTCTCTTTTTGTCACCACTTACCTTTGTCCTTGAACAGTCACTCTTGGTGTCAACTGGATGGATATGATGGTCCTTACTGATCGGTGCTCTATCCATTTCGACCGTTTCGTCGCTTACGACTCTACGACTCCAATTGAGTTTCTACAGTATTTTTGCTTCACACTGTGGTCACCGCACGGCTTTTCACACGCCGGACACTGCAAATCATACTCCAGCCGAAACAGTTATAACATCACCGCAACCGCCTCACGTCCTCATATCTACAATTTCTATTTGAAAAAGTTATTATTTTGTAGGAGTTGTATTGTAGTTCAACTGTTGGGGAGCCGAACTTGAAGTAGTTGCAACCGCACGTATGGTACCCGATAGCCTTCGTCCCAAAAATTTAAAAATATTAACTTTGTAATTTGACTGTTTGTTTAAATATTATGTATTTATGTTTGCCTTGGCTGCGTCAGTATTTATATTTTTTTAGAGACATGAATGTCTTAGCAGGGAGGTGGTGCGACTGAAGAATGTAGACTTATATAGATTTTAAGTTTTCCTTCACTCTATTTATTAATGCTTGACACGATTTAAATAACAATTCACTGATATAGAGAGATATAAGATTCTTTTATTAAATACTTGCACTTTTTAAACACGTAACTATTTTCTTACACAAAATACGTATTAAATTTCTCGAGGACACATCTACAAGCAACTGACTTGATTTCAATCGCCTAAATTTGTAAATTTCTGTGTTTCAAGTCTCTGATTGGTTATTCCTAATCCAATAGAATACTTTTATTTAACTTAAGCTTTTTCTGGTTGTTGATTGGCTATTTTATAAACATTCACAACAATTACATTATTGTTGCTCCAAGAATGACTAGTAGCATTATTACACTTTCTTACTCATTATTGCCTCACTTACCTCATTGTTAGCAACTTTTAATCTATTATTCTCATAGTTCCTACATTATTAAATTACGTAATACATTCATATAACATTATTACATGTATACAACAATATAAATATATAATGACTGCAATATACACCTTTTATATATTCTTAAATACACATATTGTTTTAAGGCGGGCTGTTATTGAATTTATATGTTATATAATTTGACTGAAATCATTTAAGTGTTTAAAAATACTGCCTCACATTACAATGATAATAAGCATATTGTTACGGTACTCTGGCGTTAACGTTATTTTTATCATTGTATAGTTTTTGTCCATATAATCCTAAATTGTTAAACACGGAACATAAAGCTACCATACGGTAGTAAGTGGCGAGACCCGGAAGACGCTGCGTCAGATGGAATTCAACTCCAATTATGTCACAGTCGAAAGGAGGTTGCCGAACGGGTTGCAAAGGTATCCACCCCACCACGATCTTGACCTGCGTGACTCCACCAATTATGTCACAACTAAATAGGAGATGAAAGGAAGGTAAAGGTGGGCGCTCAAAGACGCACATCCACCAAGTATGTCACGGTGAAGTAGGGATTGGGATTAAGGGTCACTAAATGTCACAGGTGGCGGCGCCGTGGCCGAGTGGTTAGACCGCTCGCCTCCCACCGAGGCGGCCCGGGTTCAATCCCAGGGACCTGCATGTGGGATTTGTGGTGGACGAAGCGGCGTCTGGACGGGTTTTCTCCGGTTTCCCCCGCCATACATTCCACCAACTGCTCCATCATTACCTTTCCCTTCCATTTCCATTTTACCCACATTTCGTTTCATCTACTTCCTTCATCCCATCGGGCTGATCACCCATCCTGGATGTTCTGTCTGATCCATGAGTGTCTGCTCCTCGACGGGCCTCTGACCCCAGGCACCCGCCTGTAAGTCCTGGGGGGTGTAAGTCCTACATAAGAGGAGGGTAAACAGATAATGAATGAATAAATGTCACAGGTAACTCAGGTAGCTCAAAGGTTGCAAGGGGTGTGACAACCCCGACATGTTGTGTTACTTCTAACTTGGGGGATGGTGCTCGAACCTACGAACCCAGAGCACTCGCTGACCAATGAAGGAAGCCCGAGATGGTGGAGGTCTTTAAAGTTTCCTATACTCTATAGTATTTGCGCAAGGGAAGGGTTGCTAGTATGCCCAATGATCCCAAACAATTACAGTATAGCCCCCACGTCTATCAAAATGTATAATTTATTATAAACATGCCTCGAGGTCGGAAAGGAGATTACATAATAAATAAGTGAAGTGTGTCTTACCTGTCGTGGAAGGTGATGATGTATTGTACTCGTTGATTATCACATCTTAAAATAATACTTTGCAAACACGAGGTCGTGGGTTCCGCTACAAGACGTCTAAAATCACCCATGGGACATAGAGCCCGGGGTTCATATAACAAAACCTCGATAGACGTACCAATACGTCATTATACAGTTGAACGTTCTCGCTGCAACGCGGCTATTTGCCGGGCAATGGCTCGAGGTTGAATGCCGTCTGACGCAGCGTCTTTCCGGTCTCGCCACTTGGCTACCGTATGGTAGCTTTATGTTCCGGGTTTAATAATGTAGGATTATATGGCCAAAAACTATACATTGATCTTAAAAAGCGTTAACGCCAGCTGTATCGTGATAATATACCTTACCATAAGAGATGTTGGTAATGTTAGCCTCTATTTGACATCTTCTCAGGAAATTTTTATTCACAGAGGAGAATTCAACATCCGAAATTGGGTGATTTACTGGCCATTTGCTTTCTTTTAGTTATATAAATGTACGTTTATATCTTCATCCAATCCATTTCCTCTATTGTGATAAATTCCCACAGACACTTCTTATAGTTACTCGATTCCTAAGTCCAGAAAATAGCATTTTACAGTAAGCCAAGATAAAATAAGACTTAACTGCTGTATTCAAGTTGAAGAATCTAGTAGCTACCTTTCTATTATATTCTCAAAATATGGAAGCGCTCCTTTAGTTTACTATTTAGATGAATAAGAGAACTCAGAGAACACCTTCAACACCAAATTTTAAATTCTCATTATATACAATGCTTTACATGAATACATTATATATCGCCTTTCATATTTTTTCTTTTCTTTTCTTTTCAAAGTTGGTAGGTATATCGTTCGCATTTAGTTGTAGTAGAAGAAGATGAGCTATCTTTTTCAACATGGCAAACTGAAAGTGAAGTTGTAACAATTTAGAGGAGAAAAATAGTTCAGTTTAAATTTGTTTGGTTTTCGAAATTTACAATATTAAATATTACATAAGAAAGAGGAATGATTCAAAGTTTGTTAAATCAATATAAGGATGGAGTGATAAAGCTCGGAAAAGAAGTTGTCTTAAATTAAAAAACTACAAGGTGATTTAATTCAAGGAAAGTGTTAAAGCTAGTAGGATTCAAAAATAAATATTAAAGCTCTTATCAGTACGAGCTAAGAATTAAAGTGAAATAAAGTGTTAATGAATAAAAGCATCATTATTATTATTGTTGTTATTATTGAAGGTAAAAGTGAAGCTTTTAAAGTGAGAATCTGGTATAAAAATATAAACTCATTTGATTCAAACAAAAGACATATTTAATAAAGTAAATAAAACATGCATCCATACCAAGCATAAAACCAAGATTTATTAGCAAATGAAAAGTGGTAAAACAAATGAGAAAAATGAGAAAAAATGGTCTTATTGAAATAACAGATAATTGAAGTAATTAATGCGAATATCAAATGGATGGATACTCAAAAATAAAAGAAGAAGAATTTAATTTAACGAATTATAAAATATTGTTGGTAAAGGATATTAAAGATGTCATAGCTATCTCAGGATATCGTGAAATAATAAGATCAGCAATCATATTCTTTTCTCATCCTGGAGGTATACCAACACAATTGTACTGGGATTTAATTTAACCAGAAGGTTATAAAACGGCAACCTTTAACTAAACCTTAGTTAAACTATGTTTACAATATCGGACCTTTCTTATCTTATCTTCCTAAACGAAGGGGAGTCGACACCGATCCAGAGGAGATATTATACCTAAGCTCCACGAGGGGTCGTCCCCGGCAGGAAGGATGAGGCGAAAGGAGACATCGGGGTCCGGATTCAGGAGCAATAACAGGGTTCTTAAGTTTTCAGAAGTAGACACCACGGCGGACGGACAGGCAGACAGGGGCCCCGCCTTATACAGAGAGGATTCAACGCCCCGGACAAAGATTTCACAGAGAGTATTCTTTTCTACTGTCACGCTGCACCGAAACACCATCGTCGAGACTTCCTACCCTGAAAGAGACCAACGGGACGAAGGATGAATTAAACGAAATGGAGGGATAGGAAATTCCAGCATTCGCCTGACGATCCGGGAAAACCTCTAAAAATCCTATGGGTCAGTGTAGGTGGTCGCCGGACGTTTCGCCGTGAGTCATCAGCGATTGTTGATGTAAACTTAGGATAATTTCGGTGAGATATCTGCTAGGCTTTCTAATTTCTGGGAATTTTTCTCCGTGTTTTACAGGAGTTTTTGAGACCCATTTATGCAAAGTGGATTTGGCTTTTACTGCACTTTTTCCAAAGATGTGCTTTCTAGCTCATCGGCTTTCTCATAAGCCATTACATTTTTATGGCCAGTTACGCAGCAGGTTCGCGGATGGAGAGTGGCTTTACAGCTCGACCACGTTAACAGAAATTGCGGAAAATATGCCGACTACAAGGAAGAGAAAAGCAGAGACAGGGGAAGGGGTGAATATTAAGAGTAGAATAGGTCAGTCTTTGCCTTCTTCGTAAAACGTGTTAGATACAGTCAGGCCTTGAATCATGTGCTGTAACCCTGTGCATATTTGGTTGCGAACTGGCTTTCTATTCTCAAGAATACGAGTTCGATCCCGACCACTAACAATGGCATTTAAGTGTGCTTAAACACTAGTTTCATATCAGTAGACTTATAATGTTAACATTATTATAACCAGTGGCGGCTGCTGCATATCAGCACGTGAACATCCTAACTTTCGACAGCTTGCGGATTCATTGGTTATTACTGTCTCTACTACGTATAGTCAGTATGGGAAGTATTGCATTCCACCCAAAAATTTGACGCCAGATTTCACAGGAAATGCATGTTTTGAGCTGCCCTGAATCCAAATAAATCATGTTTGGAAACATGTCCGCGTGTGTGCCTGTGAAGAGCACAACTCAAAAACGAAACGTCGGATAAATACCAAACTTGGTACTTAAATCTAAAAAATTGCTGTAACGATTTTCATTAAAATACCATATATGAAAGATATTTACATGACAAATAAAATCTATATCTTGAGCTTTCCTAGAATAGTCTGTGAAGTCCTTTTCGTTCAGAAGGAGTCTTGTATAATCTTGTATAACGTCTAAACGTTAAGCGATAGACGAAAACTTACAATACAAAAAGTAGATATCTCTGAAACATGCTGTTTACTTAAAATAAGTTTTCTGTGGCATAAGTCGTTTCTGAGATAACCGTTATTAAAGGTTCGAATTGCTCAATACTTATTTTGGTCCCTTCTATTTTCAGTTGTTTCTCGCGATTGCATGCAAACTGTAAAATTTTAAGGCCAGCATATAGCGTCCAGTTCTTAAACATTTGACTATCGCTGTTCTCTTTGTATCTATAACGAAATGTGTACTGTAGCTATTTTTACAAAGGTTTGTTTGGATTAAATGTAGTAGGTAGAAAAATAAGCTTTAGTAAGAATAGCTTGTATATCCACTAACAAAGACAGAGGGTAGAGAAAGTCATGTGAATGTATCACCTCAAGTTATTTCTTTTTACTTTCTTTTGAATGCTATTAAAGGTAACGTATATGCTCTAATTTATGGCGTTTAAATCTACCGCGCTACTCCTCTAAACTCGCCAGCATATCTTGACTTGTGCTCATTTTAAGGAGCTTCTGCGCATGCGCACTGGTATGACATAATTACCTTAAGGGACCAAATACATACGGATCGTGCACACTTGAAGAAGTGCGCAGCGCGCGAAGCTTTTCCCGCAATCTGCCTCCATACTGTAATTATAATTTTATGTCAATGCCACTTGGTGGAGCACACAACGTTAGAATTAACAGTACCTAAGCAGAAGTAGGTAACGTGCACAAGCGCGGAAACTTCTCCCAGTTTCTCCATAGCATCCATAATCTCAACTACAATTTAATTTATACATTACTTTGTTCTTGCCGTAACACGTGTACGTAATTATGTGCACAACAAACAAAATAACTTTCTTTCGTCACACAAGTTATGCAGTATTATTATTATTATTATTATTATTATTATTATTATTATTATTACTGCTGTTAGGAGTAGCTGCATTTGTATTGATTTGCTAATAATCATGACTATTATGCAACAGATTTTATTTCACATTCTGACTAAACTTTTCTGAACACCAAAATGTAAACTCACGAGCGGCTACTGATTATAACTATAATGAGTTGTGAGCCGTGACGTTTTTAATAAGTAATTAATAAGAATTAAATTAATGGTTATACCTATGTATAATGCTGTGATTGTAAATTAAAGAAAGAAAGAAAGAAAATCTATCATTAAGATTGTCCTGCACCTTGGCATTGTGGTTGGAACGTGGTGCTCCGGTTTGCAACCATGGAATGCGCGTGGATTCAATCCCATGTCTAGGGCCGGTTCCCATGCATCATGATGCATTTGAGGAGCTACGATAGATAGCGGACTGTAAATCACAAGAGACAACGTTACGGCTGGGAAAGCATGGTATTGTCTACATAATTTCTCCATATCGCCAGGGTGACCTCCACCTTAAGCAGGTGGGCATGAGGTCGGCATCCAAGTTGGTGGCCAAGGCGTATCTTTTAGCCATTCAAAGTGAAGTTTGGAAAGTAGTACAGATTGACATTTCTTGTGTGAGGAGAAATCGTCAGGAAATTCAAACACGACAAGGTGTGTTATTGTAGTCACTGGAAAATCAAGTCCACAATTTTATAGATAACAATATAATTTAAAGTAGCAAGGGTTATTGGCCGAAAGATGAAATTAATGGAACAGAAGCGTACACAGACCTCAATGAAAACTCATGTGTATTTCTACAGACTTTAGCTTAAACGTGAGAGCTCATTAAAATATACAGACTTCGTAGCATTAGCCGCTTCTTAAATATTGGTTATTTTGCTTTTTAAAGCTATCCTAATTATACGGTACGATATATACGTTACATGTTCTTAAGCTCGTTTACTAACAAAGACGGAATTGTAATATAAACATTTAAGTCATGTTTCCGCATCTTTCATGCATGGAAGTGCATAGTGTTCTAATTTGAAGACCTTCTATGTAAACATTTATAATGACTAACTTAAGGGGCAAGTCTGATGTGTTACATTCGCAAGAATTTCTCTACCTATTATCGTTTATTTCATATAGCTCCTAAAGCTGTTCTTGCTTCAAGTTAATTGAGAGAAGCTCTATATGATTAGTTTCATTATAGGTACAATCGAGGTAGCGATAGTCAAGTGTTGAGTACATATTGGCTTTGAAATTACTTGCTCTTTCCATGACATTGCGAGAAAAGCTGGAGGTTGGCATTACTTTATTACAAAGCACTGAAAAAAATTAAACAAATAAAAATGGATATCTGGGAAATGACTGCTAGCACAACAAAGGCGTGTAAACGGAAAGGAGTTGTTGCTAAAAGATAACACTGATAAAATAATTTGTTTCTACACTTTTATTCCCGTCACACTTAATTAATAATTCACATATTTAATCTTTATACACGCCTGACTGAAACCGTTATATTTCCGAATGTAATTACTGTCGTATTAGTTGCCGCGTACTTCACATTTTGTAACTAACTAAACGACGTGTACCTCGCGAGAGATTCTTCCAAACTGTTGGAATTAAGTTGTGCTTTTGAAACAGATCTACATTTTTTGTGCAATAAGTTTTTGTATATCCTTATGTTTTACCATTTATGCAAAGTTCTCTTCGAATGAAGAGGATTTCACTCTCCTTATTCTCAGAAAATTTAAGGTATACGCTTTATTTGTCATGTAAATATCTTAAATCTATGGTATTTTAATCAAAATCATGAGAGCCATTTTTATGAAAATCAATATGTTCCCAAAACTTCCATGTTAAGGGTAGTGTGTGAAGAAGTTATTTTGTTGTATTTCGATGTTGGGGAGTCGAACTTCAAGTAGTTGCAAACGCACGTATGGTACCCGGTAACCTTCGTCCCAAAAATTTAAAAATATTAATTGACTGCTTCTTTAAATTTTATATATTTGTGTTTGCCTCTGCTGCGTCAGTATTTATATTTTTTTTTAGAGACATGAATGTCTTAGCAGGGAGGTGGTGCGACTGAAGAATGTAGGCTTATACAGATATTAATTTTACTTCACTCCATTTATTAATGCTTGACACGATTTAAATACCATTTCACTGATATATATATATAAATATATATATATATATAGAGAGAGAGAGAGAGAGTGAGAGAAAGAGAGAGAGAGAGCTGTGAGATTTTTTTATCAATTATTTGCACGTTTAACACGTAAACTATTTTTCGTCTCACACTGAATACGTATTAAATTTCTCGAGGACACATCTCGCGTCCGGTTAGGAACGCTGTCTACAACCAATGCGTCCAGTTATAAGCGCTGTCTACAAGCAACTGAATTGATTTCTACCGCCTAAATTTGTAAATTTCTGTATTTCAAGTCTCTGATTGGCTATTCCTAATCCAGTAGAATACCTTCATTTAACTAAAGCTTTTTCTGGTTGTTGATTAGCTATTTTATAAACATTCACAAAAATTACATTATTGCTTCCAAGAATTACAAACGTTCAAATTCATAATTGCATCAAGGTTATCTCATTGTTACCTCATTGTTAGCAACTTTTAACCTATTATTCTCACTACTCCTACGTTATTAAATTACCTAATACATTCACATAACATTATTACACATGTATACAATAATATCAACATATACAATGACTGTAATATACAGTTTTTATATATTGCTACATACACATATTGCTTTAAGGCGGGCTGTTATTGAATTATATATATATGATATAATTAGACTGAAATTATTTAAGTGTTAAAATTACTGCCTCATGAGGAATGGAGGGATTTTCTTAAAATCTTTTATATCAGCCGTTCCCAAACTTATTGCACACACGACCACCTTTTCGATAATGAAAATCCTGCGACCCCTCGATTCACTTCGCTGCTTAATCATTAATTTGCAAGTTTTCGCGCGAAGTTAAAGGATAAATTAATTGAGATTTCTTCAGACCAAAATTTAAAACTGACTTTCCAGAAGAAAGATGTGTATCAGTTCTGGCTAGCAAGAAGAACATAATACCCTGGTGCCTGCTGCACTAAACGTGCTTATTCCATTCTGCACCTCATATCTCTGCGAAATTGGATTTTCGTCAATGTGAGCATCAAGACGGAATCTAGGAATAGACTGCAGTTAGCAAGTGGCTTAATAATGTGTGCACCTAATATATAGCCAGACATTGAACGATTAATTAATAGCAAACAGACTCATACTTACCACTAATCATCCTGATGTGCAGTGTAATAATTAATGGTTTACATAAAATTGTACATGTGCATTTACTATGAAATTGTAGTTTTAATATGTTTCTTGAATACAAAACATGATTCTGTTTAAATTTAATATGTAATAGGTGACTAAATTCCAGTTTCTCCATCGTTATAATAATAATTAGCAATAAAAATTATTTATTAATAATTCCACATATCTACTGCGACCTCACATAGAATACCGCGGCCCCCTTGAGGGTCGTGACCCACAGGTTTAGAACTGCTGTTTTATATTAATGTTTTGTTTATTCCTTACGACAGTAATGTTTTCAGTACAGAAATCAAAGTTTATTAGGTTTTAAAATGTCTTCAATTTTTTGCTACTGAAAGATCTTTAATTTAAACTCTTTTATTTTTTCTGTGTTTTCAACTTTGTAACTTATCTATAGCGTTTTTAAATTTCAGCTAAAGGTTTTCGCGGTAGAAATTCGTAATGATTTTGAAGTTTAATCTAAAAAGCTTTTTAATAAAGCATTTTTAGAAAACAAATTGTCTGTGAATAGCTTAACTCAAAAAGAAAAACTCATATAAATAGCGAATTCGGTATTTAGGTTCAGTTCCAAATATGCGACACGAAGATTTTAAAGAAAATGTGCACACTCTTAACTACCCGTTACACGGAACATTTTTCGAAATTTTTATTTAAATGTCACATATTAACGATACTTACATGACAAAATTTCCTGGGAATAGTCTGAGAAGTTCTCTTCATTCGGAAGGAATTTTGTATAATCTTATTATAACTGGTAAACGTTAAGCGACAGACAAAAACGTACTACACAAAAACGTATATCTCTTTAAAACGCACAATTTACATTTTTCTGACATAAGCCGTTTCCGAGATATCGATTATTAAAGGAGCGAATTGTTCAATACTTGTCATTCTTTTAAAGTGTCATCGATTTTCAGTTGTATCTCGGGATTACTTGGAAATAGGTCAGCAAATCGCGTCCAGTTCTTAAACATTTGACTATCGCCGTCCTCTTTGTATCTATAACGAAAAGTTTGCAAAGGTTTATTTGGATTAAAATTTAAGAAGGTGGTTTGTTACGTTATTTGCACCACGCTTTGGGCGTCAATTTGAAGTAGTTTGTATTGAAGGAGTTGTATTATATTTCAACTGTTGGGGGCCGAACTTGAAGTAGTTGCAACCGCACGTATGGTACCCGGTAGCCTTTGCCCCAATTTTTAAAAATATTAACTTTGTAATTTTGAATGTTTCTTTAAGTATTAAATATTTATGTTTTCCTCGGCTGCGTCAGTATTTGTTAGAGACACGTTTCTCTTAGCAGGGTTGTGGTGTGACTAAGAATGTAGGCTTACACAGATTATAATTTTACTTCACTCATTTTATTAATGCTTGATAAGATTTATATAACACTTCACTGATGGAGAGCTGTTAGATTCTTTTATTAATTATTTGCACTTTTTAACACGTGAACTATTTTTCGTCTCACAGGAATACGTATTAAATCTCTTGAGGACAATTTTTGCGTCTGGTTAGTAACGCTGTCTGCAACCAACTGAATTGATTTCAATCGCCTAAACTTGTAAATTTCTGTATTTCAAGTCTCTGATTGGCTATTCCTAATCCAATAGAATACCTTCATTTAACTAAAGCTTTTTCTGGTTGTTGATTGGCTATTTTTAAACTGTCTCAAAATTTACATTGTTGTTGCTCCAATAATGCCTACTAGCATTTAAACTTTCAAACTCATTATTGCCTCAAGGTTACCTCGTTGTTACCTCATTGTTAGCAACTTTTAACTTACTATTCTCACAGCACCTACATTGTTAAATTACGTAATATAGTCACATAACATTATTACACATAGATACAATAATATAAACATATACAATGACTGTAATATACCTTTTTATATATTGTTACATACACATATTGCTTTAAGGCGGGCTGTTATTGAATTTATATTTTATATAATTAGACTGAAATCATTTAAGTGTTAAAAATACTGCTTCAAAATGTATCAAATTGAAAAAATAAGCTTTAGTAAGAATGATTCGTATACCCACTAATAAAGTTAGAGGGTAGAGAATCATATATTTTATAGAACAGCCACTCTATGCTCTATAAATAATACGTATGGTTTTTGTTGCAATTGTATATAATCTTAATGAACTATAAGTGTTTGAAATGCTCATTTACCGAACGCAGCTAGAGATAATATATGGCGGAGAGAGGGCTGGTGCTAATAAGCACGGTTTACAGGAATCACGGCATTTGTTCGAAACTCAGATTTCGTTCGTGTTGCTGATGTGGTGTACTTTTCGAAACAAACAGTTTAGACCTAAAGTGATATTTAGTAACTTTTTCGAGCGCTGAAGTTTCGATCGATTGGCTTTGTGCTCGGCGCGTTATGTCAATTACCAGTCAGTTTCTGCTACCCTTACGTTCTCTCTACACGCCAAAAACCGAAAGCTTAAACTTAACCCTCGAAAACATCAGTAACACAACACAGGCAGGTAACTAGGTCCCTTTATTGCAATAGTTCTGCTCGTTTCTCCTACTGTCCGCTAGATAAAGAGATTATAACTAGAGACATGCAAAACATAAGATTTCACATTTTAAAGTAGAGCTCTTAATGCTAAGAGAACAAGTGCATTTGGGATTTACATGTAAGAAGTGAAACAAATTTCATGTATCATAGAAATGTAGTAAAATGTCCATATAGCAAGGAAACCTCCATATTAACTTCATATTTTAAATAGATGTTTTTCCCCTCGCTTTAAAACGTATTCATTTTTCCTCCTTGTTTATATTTCCGTTAACAATTAACCAGATAATGCACCGAAGTAGTTTTCATGGGGGGAAAAAACAGATGCAATACATTCACTTGGCATTTTTGACCCTCTATCTTTATTAGTGAGTATACAAACTATTTTTTGTCTACTAATTTTAACCCAAATAAGCCTTGCAGAAATAGCTACATTACACATTTTGTTAGGATACAAAGAGAACAAAGATAGTCAAATGTTTAAGCACTGGAGCTATATGCTGGCCTTAAAATCCCATACTGTTTCATGCAATCGCGAGAAACAACTGAATGCTGAAAGAACTTTAAGAGAATGACTAAGTAATGAACAATTCGAACATTTAATAAAGGAAGTCTCAGAAATGACATACCATAAAAATGTTTATTTAAAATAAATTGTGTGTTTCAAAGAGATGTACATCTTTTGTATAGTGCGTTTTCGTCTATTACTTCACGTTTACCAGTTATACAAGATAATGCAAAATTACTTCCAAATGAAGAAGACTTTACAGGATATTCCCAGGAAACTCAACAGATACATTTTATTTGTCATGTAAATATCATTAATATATGGCATTTTAATTACAATCATTAGAGCCATTGCTTATGAAATAAAAATTTTCGAAAAATGACCATGTAAAGGGTAGTTGATGGTTGGGGGATTTTCTTTGAAATCTTCGTGTTTGAGATTTATCGGACTATTCGTTCTTGAGTTATGCTGTTCACAGACACACACACACACACACACACACACACACACACACACACGGACATGTTTCCAAAAATACTTTCTTACTTTCTCTACTACGTATAGTAAGTAGGGGAAGTACTGTATTACAACCAAAAATTCGATACCGAGATTTCACCGGAAATACATGTTATGAGACCCCCTGAATCCAAAAAAAGCATTTTTGGAAACATTTCCGTGTGTGTGTCTGTATGTCTGTGAACAGCATAACTCAGAAACGAAGTCGGATAAACACCAAACGTGGTATTTAGGTTCAGTATCTTCCAGAGATGCGACACGAAGGTTTTCAAGAAAATCCCCCCACACCAGATTAAGCTTTACATGGAACATTTTTTAAAATTTTAATTTTCTAAAAAATGGCTCTAACGATTTTGATTAAAATATCATATCTTTAAGATATTTTCAGACAAATAAAATGTATATCTTGAATTTTCTGGGAATGTCTCCAAAAGTATTCTTCATTGTGAACGACTTTTGCATAACTGGTAAACCATAAGGGATAGACAAAATTTTACTGCACAACAAATGTAGATCGCGTTAAAATACACAATTTATGTCATATACATTTTTGTGTTGAGTGAACCGTTTTTGAGATATTGCTTGTTGTTCCCTTAAATTTTTCAATACTTATTTTCTCAAATGGGAATTCGTTATTCATTTTTGTTTGTCTTGGATATGCAAACAGTATTAATCTGTGGCAAAGAGAATGGTGCTGCGCATAGGAACCAACTATTAAGAGATATGTTTATGCTTAAAGGCTGCTGTATTTCTATACTGCCCTTCCAAATACAAAACAAGGGGAACATAGTACGCCTTAAGCGATAATCAAATACTTTTAGAACTGGTCGCTATGTGCAAAATTTAATTCTCTTTGCATGTCAAAAGATCGTTTCTGCAAATGTTTATCTCGATTAATATGAAACAGATGGAGAATAAGAGTTTGTAAAAATAGTTTGTACAAGAGTAGAGAAAGTCATGTGAGTGTAACACATCAGAATTTTTTTATTCGGGGTTCCTCAAAATATATATTTCCGGTGAAATCTGGATATCAAATTTTAGATGGAATGCAATACCTTCTCTACCTATTAGGTACGTGGTAGGTAAAAATGGCTGTGTACGGCTGGGATCTAAAATGGTTTTACAAGGGATAGGAAATATAAGCTGTTAAAACTTTCTCCTATTTAGGAGTAGTGTTTAATATCAGAGCAAAATGGAATAAACATTAATTGTAAGGCATGAGGACAATTTCTAATTATAAAGCACGGGGAGAAGTAAATAAACTATATGAGCACTCGCACTCGTATTCCTGTTGTGCCAGCAAATAAATTACAAAATATGTGTAACTATATTGTAAGGTTTGTTTTATTACACGGAAGTAAAGCATAGGGGATGGAAAAGAATAGAGCTGTTAAATAAGAGTTTTGGGAAAAAGCTCTTGGAGTTTCACACGGCACGTAGGGTAATTAATTAGTAAGGACACTGCACCCTGTTAAACAAGAGCAGCCGAGACATACACTGCCGTTTGTGAAAATTGCAACACCAAGAAGGAAACGCATGAATTCAATGAATTTAATACCACAGGTTAGGTACATGACAAGTAACAAATGATAAACTTTTCAAATCTATACATGACATTTGAGCCCTAATATTCAGTATTTGGTGTGGCCTCGACGCGCTGCTATACGCCGTGGCATTGAATCACAATGGTTCTGAATAAGTTCCTGAGGGATTTCCCTCCACGCAGTTTGTATTCGAGCCCACAAATCCGTGATACTGTTACTGGTGTTCTGCTCTCCTATTTATATTGATGCCTTTTTGCATCTTGTCTCATTATAATGTGCGGAATGCGATTTCCAGTAGGCCTGTGAAAAGTTTAGGTGAAATTGGATCCCCTTACGTCACTCAGTTTACTTTCTCTACTACGTATAATAAGTAGGGGAAGTATTCTATTCCTTCCAAAAATTCGATACCGAGATTTCACCGGAAATACATGTTTTGTGGCCCCCTGAATCCAAAAAAAGCTTTTATGGAAACATGTCCGTGTGTGTGTGTGTGTGTGTGTGTGTGTGCATGTGCCTGTGAACAGCATAACTCAGAAACGAACATTCGGATAAACACCAAACTTGGTATTTAGGTTCAGTATCTTCCAGAGATGCAACACTAAGTTTTTCAAGAATATTCCCCCACCCCAGATTACCCTTTATATGGAACATTTTTCGAAAATTTTAATTTTCTCAAAAATGGCTCTAACGATTTTGATTAAAATATCATATGTTTAAGATATTTTCATGACAAATAAAATGTATATCTCGAATTTTCTGGGAATGTCTCCAAAAGTATTCTTCATTGTGAACGACTTTTGCATAACTGGTAAACCATAAGAGATAGACAAAATGTTACTACACAAAAAATGTAGACCGCGTTAAAATACACAATTTATGTCATATACATTTTTTGTTGAGTGAACCATTTTCGAGATACTGCTTGTTATTCACTTAAATTTTTCAATACTTATTTTCTCAAATGGGAATTCGTTATTCATTTTTTTGTCTTGGATAAGCAAAGAGTATTAATCTGTGGCAAAGGGAATGGTGCTGCATCTAGCAACCAACTATTAAGAGATATGTATGTGCTTAAAGGCTACTGTATTTCTATATTGCCCTTGTAAATATATATTCCCCTTACATCTACAAGAAAATTAGCAATAAGATAGAGTCTGCAAATGTTTATCTGGAATAACATGAAGTAGATGGAGAATAAGCGTTTTTTAAAAATAGTTTGTACAAGAGTAGAGAAAGTCATGTGAGTGTAACACATCAGAGTTTTACTTTCTCTACTACGTATAGTAAGTAGGGGAAGTATTGTATTCCACCCAAAAATTCGATACCGATATTTCACCGGAAATACATGTTTTGAGACCCCCTGAATCCAAAAAAATCATTTTTGGAAACATGCCCGTGTGTGTGTCTGTGAACAGCATAACTCAGAAACAAACAGTCGGATAAACACCAAACTTGGTACTTAGGTTCAGTATCTTCCAGAGATGCGACACGAAGGTTTTCAAGATAATCCCCCCACCCCAGATTACCCTTTACATGGGACATTTTTCGAAAATTTTAATTTTCTCAAAAATGGCTCTAACGATTTTGATTAAAATATCATATGTTTAAGATATTTTCATGACAAATGAATTTTCTGGGAATGTCTCCAAAAGTATTCTTCATTGTGAACGACTTTTGCATAACTGGAAATCCATAAGAGATAGACAAAATTTTACTACACAAAAAATGTAGATCACGTTAAAATACACAATTTATGTCATATACATTTCTTTTGTTGAGTGAACCGTTTTCGAGATATTGCTTGTTATTCCCTTAAATTTTCCAATACTTATACTTTTTCTCAAATTCGTTATTCATTTTTTTATTTCCTGGACATGTAAAGAGAATGGAATGCGTCACATAGCAACCAGCGTTAAAATAGTTGACTATCGCTTAAAACTTACCATATTTCCCTTGCATCTACAAGAAAATTGCCAATAAGATTGACATCTCGATATCTCGATTAACATGAAGCATATGGAGAATAAGCGTTTGTAAAAATAGTTTGTACAAGAGTAGAGAAAGTCATGTGAGTGTAACACATTAGATTTTTATGTCCTGGACATACAAAGAAAATGGAATGCGCCCCATTGCAACCAGCTCTTAAAAGATTTGACTATCCTTAAATACTACCATATTCCCCTTGCACGTACAAGAAAATTAGCAATAAGATTAACATCTCGATTAACATGAAGCATATGGAGAATAAGCGTTTGTAATAATAGTTTTACAAGAGTAGAGAAAGTGATGTGAGTGTAACAAATCAGATTTTTCTGATAAGGGTCACGACAAAAATATCCCTATGCAGTATGTGTACCGATAGTGGAAATAGTGCAAATATTGGAAATACACTTGAATCATTTTACATACTAGATATACTGAAATTATACTGGAATTAGTGATTACATACCGGAAAAATCTGATGTGATACATTCACATGACTTTCTCTGTCCTTTATCTTTATTAGTGGATATACAAACTATTCTTACTAAAGTTTATATTTCTATCTACTACATTTAATCCAAATAAACATTTGCAAAAATTGCTACATACACATTTCGTTATAGATACAAAGATAACAGCGACAGTCAGGTGTTTAAGAACTGGGCGGTATATCCTGGTCTTAAAATTCCATACTCTTCAATGTTATTGTTTGGCGTTATGTCTATTGTTTCATAATTTTATCTTATACCGGGTGTTTCAGAAATACTTTTACAAACTTCGGGTATGGTTCCTCACACCAAAAGAAGGAAAAAAGTTCATATGAACATATGTCCCATAATCCTTGGTTTTCGCGTTATTCCTGTCACAATGGAAGTGTTACTTCAACGGCCTTCGAGGTCCAACCTCAAAACTTCATTTCTCTATGCATTCATAGAAGGCATTGACCCATTGTACTACATACGGTAGATGGCGAAGTGTTGCCATGGAGACTTGTTTACGTTTGTCATTTGTCATTAGTCTGTCTTCAACGTTTTAATTGTGTACATGTAGTGAGTTAACTGCACGTGTTTCGTTCTACCATTGCTGGATATTCATTTCGTGAACAGACAGACATGATTTTTATGTATGGTCGCGAGGCAGCACGGCTCTATCAGATGGAGTTTCCAGACGGAAGACAACCGAGTCATCCAACATTTGTCGCTGTTTATCGTCGCCTTGCTGATAAATGTGATAAATGCCTGGCTCTGGCACATTTTAGTCGCATTGTTCGAGATGCACTGACTGGTATCTACCATGACCGATGGATAGACAGAGGACCAGTTCCATGGCCTGCACGTTCTCCTGACCTCAATCCTGTGGATTTTTACCTCTGGGGGCATCTTAAATCATTGGTTTATGGAGCAGCCATCCCGGATGCAGAAACACTTCATCGACATGTCATGGAAGCCTGCGAAACCATTCGACACCATCCCGGAGTTTTTGACAGGGTGCGACATTCCATGATTCGACGAGTACAGGCATGCATAGAAGCAAGAGGACATTTCGAGCATTTATTTTGAGTTTGTGTTATAAGTGTACCACTGTGTTGGTCACCTCCTAACGAGAAAACAAAGGATTATGGGACATATGTTCATATGAACTTTTTCCCTTCTTGTGGTGTAAGGAACCCATACCCGAAGTTTTTAAAAGTATTTCTGAAACATCCTGTATATCTATGATTCAAACATTTCTATATCTTTCACCCCTAACATTTGACAGCATATACAACATTTCCAGAATTTTCAAGATCGTTGCTGGGGAGGTTGTTGTGTAGGCTTAAGATAAATACAAAATCTGCTGATATTTCATTCCCATTTCCGCGAATATCAGTGAATATGTGCTCCCTTATGACTAGCATGGGAGTTGTATAAAATCATAAAGAGTAAAGCGAATAAATTTAATTAAATCGTCACTCGAGATTAAAAGCCACGAGCTCAACATAGGGTATGACAGCTAGTATTAGATAAAGCTTCATATTGAGACTGGAAACAAATAAAACAGTTAGAATGTTATGCTTGCCACGACACGCATTTGAACACTGCTGCAGTTTTACTGCAATATAACTCGATGAAGTACTGGAATTTTGTTGGAACATAGTTTGTAACTTCCATTTCTTTCTATGACCATTTCCTGCTGAGATATTTTAGGTTTTCGAGAACATACAGTGGATATGCTGGCAATATTGCAAGGGTTGCTGACCCATTGGAGCGGAGGTATCACTTTCACTTTCAAAACAGTTGGAAGTCACTATGAAAACATGTTTCTCTTTCGCTTTCAGTGGCGTGTATCTCACGAGCTAAACAAATAAACTTTTCGTGTCTGCCGTCTCTTCCTAATTGCATCTTAACCTTCCAATAACGAATCTTGTAACCTAAACTTACAATCTACAGATATTTTAATCAGCTGGTTCAACATTAAATTTAAATACGTTTTGGAATTGATACTGCTGTGAAATAATCAACCATATAAACGCGTCGTTAGCCCCTTACAAATTCTATTAAATGGTACTTTAACTTGGGTAGCAAAAAAAAAAAAAAAAGAAACAATAAACCAAATGATTCATCCACTTCACAGGCATTGTTCAAATGTCCACCATTTGCGCACCTGCAAGCTTCACACTTTCTTAAGCAATTCGCCGTACTCTAGAAAAGACACCCTCATCATTGTGTATTCCACCCTCCGTAGCCAGATAAATAACTTCTCTTAAAAATTCGAAGTCAGTAATCGATGTTTTGTAGAAGCTGCTTTCTGAAGGCATTCCTTCCATTTTACACTGTTCTAGCGTAGACCAATAGCTTGCCGGTTTTTATTTCGCCAAAGCATTTACATCGCCGTTTCTTCGTGTTTGTTTTGATTAATAGACATGTGGAAACCAAAACCGCTAGTCATCCTTCAGATAAAGGACGGGAATGAGGTAGGTTATATTTTGTTTACTTCTGGAAACTAGTTCAGATTGCGCGACCTATCTGGCAGATAGATATGTCTGAAATACATTACTCTACTTAAGTAACAAGCTATTTTATCTTCATACATTCTCGTTGAATTAAACGTCCAATTTGGAACAAAGGCCACCTGTTTTTGTTTTTTTGTTTTTTTTCGAAAACGACTGATCAAAGAACAAAATGCTGTTACACATTTTATTTGTAATACTTCTATGAAACACACATTTTATGGAATGTAATGAGTTCCTTTCCAACCGGTATACGGGAATTTTCAATCTTCAAAGCAGTTGACACCCTGCTATACCATACTAAAATATAATCTTGTTTTAATGTTGCAGGTCTTCTGGTGATCTTCGGGCGTTTCTAATTAACCTGGCGGTGTCTGATGTCACAATGGCGGTGTTTTCCATACCCTTCAGTTATACCATGTAAGTGTACAGAATGCTATGTTCTCACCTATCAGAGATATCCTGATCTGTGTTCCCTGAACCGCTTTTTCATTGAGTGTGGACCCTTCGTCCATCTAAATGCATAAATGCGCTACAAATCAGGTGGCAAACGTGGAACATCTGCGGCTTAAAAAGTTGCATAAACTTAAGGAAATTGTCATTGAGTGTGGAGCCTTCATCTATCAAAATGCATAAATGTGCTACAAATCTGTGGTTCAAAAGATTGCATAAATTTAAGAAAAGTGAAAATTAGAGGCAGGTGATTCACCCGTTACGAATAGATAAGTGAATATTTGTGGATACGTATATAATTTCGTTTTAATTGGTGCCAAAGTAAGGGTGGAATGTACGGTTTTACTTTATTTACTACGTATAGTAGATCGGGATACCCAGATTTCGCCGGAAATATATATTTTGAGACCCCTGAATCCAACAAAGGCATTTTTAGAAAAAGGTCTGTGTATGTGAACAGCATAACTTAAAAACGAAAAGTCGGATAAATCCCAAACTTGGTATTTAGGTTCAGTACCTTCCAAAGATATGACAGGGAGAGTTTCAAAACAATCCCCCACCCTAGACTATCCTTTACATGGACGATTTTCTATAATACCTCTAATGATTTTGATTAAAGTACTATATGTTAAATATATTTATATTATAAATAAAGTTTATATCTTGAATTTTCTAGTAATAGCCTGTGAAGTCCACTTCATTTGGAATAAATTTTATATAATCTTGTACAGCTGGTAAACGTTAAGCGATAGAGGGAAACGTACTACATAAAAAATGTAGCTCTCTTTGAAACACACATTTTTATTTCAAATAAGATTTTTGTGGCACAAGCCATTTCTGAAATATCCGGATGAAGGTTCCAATTGTTTATTTCTTGTTCAGTCTCGGCAATTGCATGGAATTGTAAGCCAGGTATATCATTCATTTCTTAAAGATTTAACTATACCTCTTCTCTTTGTATTGTAACGGAATGTTTAATGTAGCATACAGAAAGATATGCTTATTTTTTGTTTAAGGGTGCTAGGTCATTAGCCAAAGATATGCTTAGTAAGATAGTTTGTATACCCACTAGTAAATTATAGATAGAGAAAGTCATGTGAATGTATCACATCTTCTTCTTTCTCTGTTTAACCTCCTCTTATGTAGAACTTACACCCCTCCCCAAGACTTAAGGCGGGTGCCTGGGGTCAGAGGCCCGTCGAGGAGCAGACACTCATGGATCAGACAGAATAAGGGGAGGAAGGAAGTAGATGATACGGATGAAATGAATGAAAAGAAAGGTGATGGAGCAGTTGGTGGAATGAATGGCGGGGGAAACCGGAGAACCCGGAGAAAACCCGCCCAGACGCCGCTTCGTCTACCAATACGGGTACCTGGGATTGAACCCGGGCCGCCTCGGCCACGGCGCCGCCACGAATGTATCACATCAGATTTTTTTTAATATTATTTTCCGAAGTATCCATAATAGTAAATTTCACCAATGCTACCGCGTTATTTCCGCAAAAGCGAACGCACCTTAGAAATAACATTACAGTAATACTAAGTATACACTTAGAATCCTATTGAGTTTTCGTTTCTGGTATTTTAATGAAGTTTGTCTAGATTGTTACGTAATGTGAGACCTTACAACTCGAATAAAAATGTAAGCAAAACGCAATTATTTGGGTAATGAGACTTATATTTTGCAATTACTTAGATCATGATACTGCTAATGATACTAGGTTTCTTAGACTGGTAGCCTTCGCTTTTTCGTTTCAAAAACGCTGTAGAGCTCTATGTACTTACGTCGATTTTTAAAAACTTTTCTAAGTTTTGCTTTTACCACCCGTAGCACGAGAACCTTCTGGATTCTACACAGTTCGTGTCTCACGTTTGTTTAGTGTTGATGGCGCTGGCGTAGCCTACAAATGTTAGTTGTCTGGGTCACTGGTTTGATGGAGGTGACTTGTCCTCAAGTGCCGAACCTGTGCACAGTGTGTGCACGTAAGCTGGTCAGTTGGCTTCCCAATGTAACGGTTTTCCTACTGCAAGTAATTATGAAATGCCTTTATTCTCATCACTAAAATTTCTGCGCTCGTCTTGGTAATTTAGCATTCTTATAATGGGATACGAGTGAAGAATTCAATTTAAGGTGTTTATTGTAACTTATATTTCCAGTTATTAATGGTTTATGTGAATTTTAGTGTGTTCGTTTGTCTGATTATTATGATTTATATAAACTGAAGTTATGGTCTGTTAGGCCAATTACCAATTCTAAATTACCCTGCCGTTGTTGTAAAGAGAAATATATTTAGAGTGGAGGAGAGTGGTGTATTTATTGGTCTTAAACATTTTACACGTTCAAACTCGTACATAACACGGGTCAGATATACCGTACGTGCTTATATAATACACGGTAGTTCATATATTTCAGACTATATTCATCACACTGAACTTTAAAGTTAATTATATTTACAAGAAATTAAAAGAACAGGAAGAACAGATAAACCAACAACAAAAATCACACAACCAAAACAGAAGTAGAGAAAAAACTTGTTCACAAGCACACGCTATTGTTTACAAAACAAACAAATACCCGTCCCAAAGCCACTAAACCTCCCCCTCCCACCTTTGACCCTCTTCCTTATACTCGATCTGAGCTGAATAGCCTTTTGTAAAATGTAGCAATTGCTTCCCTCCCCCCTTCCAACCAGCAAAGTCCAAGCTTGTAACCCTCTCCTTGAGTTAACAAAGGAACCTGGAAAATACCTTCTCCTCAACTGTTCTGCCTTAGTACAATGCGCCAGAATGTGAATCCAAGTTTCTTCCTCTCTACACCAGGGGCAGATTCTTATACCTTCTTCGTAATGATCGCTCGCCATGAGATATATTTATAATAATATTGGTTATACCCTATTGCCCTACTAGTGCGTGTATACTTTATTATGGTTGAACATTTAGAGATTAAAACAAACACTTCAAGATTCATGTGAAGCAAGACATTGAAGAAATATGCACATTGTTATTTCTCTTTACAATCATTGTACATGTGAATTTTCTAAAATATATACATGCACTGTTTCACGATCGTTTAATGGGTGCAGTCCCTTGGCAATAGGATGGCCTTGTCGACCCATCCTTTTGGCCTTTCTGGGAGTTCCTTCCAAAAAGTTGTAACCCAGTGAACAAAAGTAATTAAAATGAGATGTGAAGGTAAGGTACAATGCTACCTTATTAATTATGTATTTATTTATTCATTATTAACACAACAGGTATAAACCCAGTTGAAATGCGCATTATATAATGAAGTCATTTACAACAATTCACGTAATGCACAAGAAACAAACAAGAATTACAGATGAAAATGGGAGTTGTGAAGAGAAGTAAAATAATAAGAAATAGAAACAACTAAGAAAGAAAAGCAAATATGGCAATAGGTTGTAATTTTGCAGTTAATTCTAAATTAAATTCTTATCCTAATGCACTAATAAGTAATTATTAAAGAATTAAAGAATTAATTATTAAACTGAGTTTCAGACATGTTGAAAATATGTACATCAGAATAATGGACCTATAAGTTTATTATTCTGTTCAATGGTGAAACAGCTTTTTGTATTTACTTATTTTACTTGATATATAAACGAATATTATTTTAGTAATTTGCATTTCATTTTTAATCGAATGCAGACCTTTTACAGAAATGTTAATCCCATAATGTTTCTTGTAAAATTTAAAGCTCTAAGTTTAGGGATGGGACCTCGATACCTTCGATACCTCGATACTCTCGACACTCGATGGTATCAAAGTATGTCTAATGCTTTGAGATAAGCATTCGATACCTTTCGACACTTTTAAATTCTTAAGTTTTGTATTATTAAAAGTTGTTACGTTTAACTTTATGCTAGATAAGGAAAGAAAGGAGTTGAGACTTCATGTTATTGCCTCGCATGTGTCCCCAGAATGCTGCTGGACTATAGGACTTGATAGACTTTGAAGCCGAAACTATAAAGTCAATAATTATCATAATAATCTGGGAAGGATAGCGAAATAAAAATAAATAATAAAATATTTAAAATCAGTGCATGTATTAAAAGGAGAAGCATTGGGAAAATTGTTCACTGTTAAAAGCGACAAAATGGCCAGACAGGCACAGTTTAGCTAATTAGGGACCAGCCCCAGGTATAAAGGGTAAAACCGCTGAAGCCAGTTTCTCCTGGAAATAATGGGTGCAGTTGCACTGGCCAGGATGTGAAGGTCATTAGAAGCTTCATGACGCTGAGTTTTGGTGCTAAATGTTTAAGGGGAGAGAGGGGAAGTTAGGAGGGTTTTCTTTGTATCGCGCGTGTGGTGAGGACATTCTCGTTGGGACGCTCGTGTGATGAGGAACAACGGTCTCGTCGAGGTTTGAAGACAGGGTGCGAACTTGCAAGAGGGTCGAACGATCAGATGTAATTGATAATCTTCGGTCTTGGAAAAGACACAGTAACATCGTAAGAATTTAAAAGTGATCGGCAAATCTTAAGTCTTATTTTAATGCTGAATAAAAGGTTTTGAAGAAAGCTTTCGTGTTTCTATGTACATACACTCACGCATACCCGGTGATTAGAATCTCATGGTCGAGCAGCCGTGGCAAAGTATAAAAAAAACAACAAGGAGGAGAAAAGCAGCAACCGTGAGGCAAAGGTATTGCATCATTGTTGGAGGACGTAGCGTGGCTACGTCAACTTTGACTGCGTTTCTTCTAGGTGAAAGAATGCAACATTCCACATACACTTGTATCTAAATGGAAACATGCATAATAATGGGAGAAGGAGTAGAGGTACTCGATGCAGCGTTAACTGAGTTGTGAATGAATGCTCTGATTTAGCTGACGCACTAAATCACGTTTCTGCAACAGTCTGGGTTGATGACTCACTCCCAGGTATTACATTTGCCTACTCCGATGACCAAAATCTGTGAATCCAGCAGAAAAAAAAACAGAACTTAAATCCTAAGATAATACAGCGCATGAGAATATTTGTTACTTTTAGTTGAGTTTCATGTAAAATATATGTTTGTTTATATTTTCAAGGTTGCAGAATAAAAAGAAACTTCTAGTAGATATATGCTTTTCTAAGAATAGAAAGTCCTTAAAAGAAAGTTTTCAGCAGAAAATATAGTTACAAATAAAGGGAGGAAAATACATTTTATTATCATCATCAGCCTTTACTAACAATATGGGATATATAACCTATGGCGTTATCAAGATAAAAAATTGCTATCTATTGGAGAAAATCAAACAGGAACAATTTCGGAATTAGCATACAATACAAAATTCGTTACATGTGCTTATCACATAAAAGTATTAATAAGATCATAATTTACTAGACAAGCTATCGTCTTTATAGTTTTTTACTTTCTCTACTACGTATAGTAAGTAGGGGAAGTATTGTATTCCACCCTAAAATTCGATACCGAGATTTCACCGGAAATACATGTTTTGAGACCCCCTGAATCCAATAAAAGCATTTTTGGAAACATGTCCGGGTGTGTCTGTGTGTGTGTGTGTGTGTGTGTGTGTGTGTGTGTGTGTGTGTGTGTGTGTGTGTGTGTTTCTGTGAACAGCATAACTCAGAAACGAACAGTCGGATAAACACCAAACTTGGTATTTATGTTCAGTATCTTCCAGAGATGCGACACGAAGGTTTTCAAGGAAATCCCCCCACCGCAGATTACCCTTTACATGGAACAATTTTTAGAAATTTTTTATTTTCTCAAAAACGGCTCTAACGATTTTGATTAAAATAGCATATGTTTAAGATATTTGCATGACAAATCAAATGTATATCTCGAATTTTCTGGGAATTTCTCCAAAATTATTCTTCATTGTGATCGACTTTTGCATAACTGGTAAACCATAAGAGATAGACAAGATTTTACTACACAAAAAATGTAGATCGCGTTAAAATACACAATTTGTCATATACATTTTTTGTTGAGTGAACCATTTTCGAGATATTGCTTGTTATTCCCTTAAATTTTCCAATACTATACTTTTTTCTTAAATTCGTTATTCTTTTTTTTTTTTTGTCCTGGTAATGTAAAGAGAATGGAATACTCCACATAGCAACCACATCTTAAAATATTTGACTATCGCTTATAGGCTAGCAATTCCCCTTGCATCTACAAGAAAACTAGCAATAAGATTAACATCTCTATATCTCGATTAACATGAAGCATATGGAGAATAAGCGTTTGTAAAAATAGTTTGTACAAAAGTAGAGAAAGTCATGTGAGTGTAACACATCAGATTTCGTTATAAAGTAAGTATTGAGTATCGACAAATAGTGGTATCGTCCCATCACTATCTAAATTTATGTATTTTAAAAGGGTTTCGTAATTAATATACGTACGGCAAGGCCCAATTCTTTTATAGAGTAAAACTGTACTCATTAGCATATAATGTGGTGTCCAAAACATGTAGCTTCCTCACTAAAGCACAACAGTATTACTTTCTCAAACATACAATTTGCTTTTTCTTAAAACATCAATCTTCAAATTTTGATTTCCTCTATAATATACTTCTAGCAAGTAAGAGGAAGTGTTGCATTCCTCTTAAAAATTCGATACCAAGACACTCGTTTAGGAGTCCGATGAACTCAAAAAGCAGCATTTTTAGAAAGCTTTCTGTGTATGTATGTGAACAGCATAACTCAAAAACGAACATTTGGTTAACTGCCAAACTTCAAAATGCAATACGAAGGTTTTAAAGAAAAACCCTGTTTTATCACTTTTATGTACATGGAAAAAATACGTCACTTTTAATTTTCAAAAACCGCTCTAACGATTTTAATTAAAATGTAATATATTTAACACAATACCATGAGCAATCATATATATATATATATATATATATAGGATGCAACAGAAATGTACGGCACAAATTGCAGCACACATTCCTCACACGTAGACGAAGACATTATGCATTATGAACATGGGTCTGGAAACGCTTTGTTACCATGTTACAACTCATTTTCTCTACTCATTAATCATGGGAAGCACACAAGAATAGAACGTACCAGCATACCACATGCAACTCTTTCTCACAGGAGATGTTCAATACGCCCTCCGTGATACATGCATCAACCCGCCATCGTAGTGAATCCCGGATGCGCTGATGTATCCCTGGAGTATTGCGTACGGTTTCGCAGCCTTCCATAATACGGGCGCGGAGACTCGGAACATCAGGTACTGGGATTCGATACACAAGAGCTTCCAAATTCCCGCACATATAAAAGTCCAGTGTGTTTAGATCTGGGGAGCGTGAAGGCCAGGCAATTGGTCCACCTCTACTTATCCATCTGTCACCGAATTTGTTATTTAGAAGCGGACGGACATTAACACTAAAATTAGGAGGTGCTTCTTCTTGCATGAAGTACTTGTTTTTGTCGCAAAGATAAAAGCACATCTGCTAACAGATCAGGTAGAACATTCTCTACGAAATTATGGTAACTTTTTCCGTTGAGCCTGAGTGGAAGAACGTGAGGTCGTACCAAACGGTCGCCAACAATGCCGACCCAAACATTGACAGAAATTTTTTTGTGATGACTTGCTTCAACAGTTGTGTGAGGATTGACGACGTCATCCCATACATGCCGAGTGTGATAATTTACAATCTGATCTCGTTAAAACGACGCCTCATCTGTGAACAGCACCGTTGCACTAAAATTAGGGTTGACACTTTGTTGCACAAACCATTCGCAGAAACTTACCCGTGCAGGAAAATCAGCTGCTGATAGTGGCTGCACACGCTGTAAATTGTATGGATACAGCCGGACCTCGTGTAACACTCGCCAGACAATCATGTGGTCAACCTTTATTGTTGTAGCTACTTGTCTTGTACTGACACTAGGGTCGTCGTCAACTGCCTGAAGAATTACCGCTACCCGTTGCGGTGTCTTCGTCCTTCTAGGCCTCCCCAGGTCGCGAGTATAAGGCTGAAATGCCCCATGTTTTCTAAGACGTCGATCAATGACTTCAAACGTTTTCCTGTTGGGGCACCTTCGTCCTGGAAACCTCTCGCGGTACAAATGTTGAGAGCAAGCGCCATTGCCGTCTACTAATCCATACATCAAAAGGGCATCTGCCATCTCTGCATTTGTATACACAGCCATTGCACGAGCCAAGTCTGTGATCAACTCTACTAGTACGTAGTAATCCGTGTGCTTGCCAAGGTTGTACTGCTCGCTGGAACAGTTGATGTTACCTGTAAACAAGCAATGACGTAAGTCGCATGGCAACAGGGACATGCAAAACAAAACACTGACGGTGTACCTACGATAATGACAGTGTAACCAAGAGTGCATGTTCCCCATGATTCTAACGTTCTGTTTTCCTGTGTATTTCCCATGATTAATTAGTTGGAAAAAATGAGTTGTAACGTGGTAACAAAGGCTTTCCAGACCCATGTTCATATAAAACATGTGAGGAATGTGTGCTTCAATTTTTGCCGTACATTTTTGTTACAGCCTGTATATCCTGGATTTTCTATGAATAACCTATGAAGTTCCCTTTATTTGACTGAATTTTGTATGATTTTGCATAAGAAGGAAATCCTTAAATGATAAACAAAACCTTACTAAAGAAAGAATCTAGACATTAAAATAGACAATTTGCGCTAAATATTGTTTTCGTAGTATAAGCCCTTTACAAACTATTTCGTCTTACAAGTTTAGACTTTTACTAAAAGTTACCTGATGTACATACTTAAATGTTTGTGATTCTTGGTTTTCCCCCCTTTGTTTGTGTTTCATCGCAAATGGAATGTAGAGATAGAAATGTAAGTTGGTAATGTAGCAGAAAATAATAATCAAATACTGTAATGCAGTGAAGCCGAACGCGTTCTCTTAGGAGGTAAGACTCAAAGTCCAACTGCACGCCACCTACTATATTTGAAGAGACTGATAAGCTAAACAAATCAAGCTTCAGTCCTTGGCAGCATGAGTGGGAAGGGTCCCTTCTGAAAGGTTGGGCATCCCAGATGTAATATATTATTTTAAATATTTTTCGATTGTTATGACGCTATTGTTGGACTGGATAGTATTACTATTTAATCAGGCGGTTGCGTCTGTGGCCCACATTTGGGAAGTCGTGGGTTCAATTCCTGCAGCCGACATTCCTGGCCCATGGATTTCCCCGGGTCACTAGCAAATACTGGAAGGCTCATTGATTCACTTGTATTTCTCTTCCCTCATTCCCTCTCATTTCAATTTCCTCCGGGTTGGCTCCGGGTCTGAGTGTCAGACGGCTGCGGATAGATGGCGAGGATGCGTTGTGTGTTGGAATTTCGTCTCGGCCCCATCAGATGGAGGCCGCTCGAGTCTCAGCTGCTGCGACGAGCTTTCCCCCGGCCTCCACTGGAGGGAACCTGTGAGCCACCCACCGGTGGTCTGGTAGGGCTGCCTTGACCACTCTCCGGCCGGGTGGTCAAGCTTGTAAGCGTTAGGGACCTTTGCGTGTCTCGTCGCCTGCGTCGGCTGGTCCTGCAGCCCATACGTCACCTGCGATTGCTTCATCTCATCCGTTCCTCCCAGGGGTGTATGTATATCCCTGTGTGGTTCGAGGTGCAAGGTGCCCCTCCGTAGCGTAATCCTAATCCTTTTTTACTCTTTCTACTACGTATAGTAAGTAGGGGAAGTATTGTATTCCACCCAAAAATTCAATACCGAGATTTCATCGGAAATGCATGTTTTGAGATCCCCTGAATCCAAAAAGTATTTTTTGAAACATGTCCGTGTGTGTCTGTGTGTCTGTCTGTGAACAGCATAACTCAGAAACGAACAGTCGGATAAACACCAAACTTGGTATTTAGGTTCAGTATCTTCCATAGATGCGACATGAAGGTTTTCAAGAAAATCCCCCCACCCCAGATTACCCTTTACATGGAACATTTTTCGAAAATTTTAATTTTCTCAAAAATGGCTCCAACGATTTTGATTAAAATGTCATATGTTTAAGATATTTTCATGACAAATAAAATGTATATCTTGAATTTTCTGGGAATGTCTCCAAAAGTATTCTTCATTGTGAACAACTTTTGCATAACTGGTAAACCATAAGAGATAGACAAAATTTTACTACACAAAAAATGTAGATCGCGTTAAAATACACAATTTATGTCATATACATTTGTTTTGTTGAGTGAACCATTTTCGAGATATTGCTTGTTATTCCCTTAAATTTTTCAATACTTATTTTCTCAAATGGGAATTCGTTATTCATTTTTTGTCTTGGATATGCAAAGAGTATTAATCTGTGGCAAAGGGAATGGTGCTGCACCTAGCAACCAGCTATTAAGAGATATGTATGTGCTTATAAGCTACTGTATTTCTATATTGCCCTTGTAAATATATATTCCCCTTACATCTACAAGAAAATTAGCAATAAGATAGAGTCTGCAAATGTTTATCTCGATTAACATGAAGTAGATGGAGAATACGCGTTTGTAAAAATAGTTTGTACAAGAGTAGAGAAAGTCATGTGAGTATAACACATCAGATTTTTTTATTCAGGGGGTCTCAAAACATATATTTTCGGTGAAATCTCGGTATCGAATTTTTGGATGGAATAAAATACTTCTCCTACTTACTATAAGTAGTAGAGAAAGTAAAAATGCTGCATGTGGGTGTCTGTGAACGGCATCTCAAAAACGAAAAGTCGGATAAATACCAAACTTGGTATTTAGGTTCAGTATCTTTCAAAAATGCGACACGAAGATTTTCAAGAAAGTCTACCCACATCAGACTACCCTTGACATGAAACATTTTTCGAAAATTTTGATTTTTTCAATACAGGTTGTATTGATTTTGATTAAAATATATGTTTAAGACACTTTCATAGCAAATAAAATGTGTATCTTGAATTTCCTGGGAATGTCCACAAAAGTCCTCTTCACTATGAATGAGTTTTGTATAACTGGTAAACCGTAACAAGGAGACAAAATGTTACTACACAGAAAATTTAGATCTTGTTAAAACACACAGCTTATGTCATATACATTTTTCTTGTCGAGTGAACCACTTCCGATGTAGTCCTTGTTATTTGTTTGAATTTTCCAATACTTATACTTTTTCTCAAGTGGGATTTCGTTATTCGTTTTGTATGTCTTGGATATGCCAAGAGAATGCAATGCTCCGCATAGCAACCCGTTTTTAAAATATTTGACTATCGCTTAAACCTACCATATTCACCTTGCACTACAAGAATGTTAGGAATAAGATCGTTTCTGCAAAGGTTTACCTTATTCACATGGAGGTGGAGAATAAGCGTTTGTAAAAATAGTTTGTACAAGTGTAGAGGAAGTCATGTGAGCGCAACACATCAGATTATTTTAGTTCCATTTATACCTCTCCTTTAACTACATTGGTCTTATCGGCGTCCTACCCTTTGGAACTTATTGCCTTTTGGCTATGGTGCTTACTCGTATTCTCTTGTCGTTGGCTTTCTTGCATTTGGGTTTTTTCTTAATCATTACATCTCTCTCTCTCTCTCACACACTCACACACACACACACACACACACACATTCACACTCTCATTCATACTTCCAGACACTGGGGAGGATAAGAAATAATCTTGGCTAGAGAACAATTCCCACCCCCAACCGAAAATCGAACCCCGGACGCCTCGCACAGCAGATAGGTGCTCTACGAACTGAGCTATGGGGTCCTAATCCTTGTTACTATTTATAAAGTTTATATATATTTCTTATAATTGAACTATATGAATTTGTTATTGGTACTCGTGTGAGTGCATCACTTCAGATTTTTTTTATTCCACTTTACGCGGAATTCTGATGGTACTAAACATTCAATTGCAGCATTTTCAATATCCGAATCCTCGTTTGAGCTCAGATTAACAAAGTTTGTTTATTTCTCTTAATTAACATATATTGCTGTTCGATTATAAATAAAAATTTATCTATTAAAAACCAATGAAACAATCAAACTATACTGAATTGCAGGCTACGAGTGATAAAACGCGGAAGTGGAAGTAAATGGTACGGAAGTGGTGCGGGTGAGAGGGGAAGTTTTTCTCTCATTCGCACCATTCCCGTTACACCAATTTCTAGTTGTGCTTTGTGACAATCGTAACCTGCAATTCAGAGTAATCGCCTTTCACGGGTATAAACTATGCCAATCAAAAGTAGTAGTTATTGGTTGCTTACAATCTGCTGTTTCGAGGGGAGGGTTGGGCTGGTTTACCGTCCCTTATGGCAACTAATAAGGCAGGTCCACCAATCGATGACGGTTTATCAGATGATCACCGATTCGCCTACTATTCGTAAGTGCGATCCTCTATCGTCCCATTTTAAGCACACTTTCACCCCAAACGTTAGTTGTGATACACGCTCTAGCACCTCTATTGAACACGAGCTGAAAGATTCACTTGGAAAACCAATAGTATCCGACAGGATTCTCTTCACCAGCCCAGGTGAATTGGTTCATCTTATTCGGGTCCTTACCAATAAGAAACCCCTGGGTATGAGCTCATTTTGAGGCATTATTTTATGTCGCAACACTGTGAATGCCAGAGTGATTGTAGTGTAAATTAACATTATTGTATGACAATGATTTGAGATGTTTGTTAATTATAAGCATTGTTAGGAAATAAGTTTACACGGCCTCACTGAAACTGACAATAGGAGCGGGTAACAATGTAGCGAGGGGGTGAGTTGTTTATTAATTAGAAGAGACAAACAAATGACGTCAGAGTAGCGTGCCTTTCTTTAGAAATGGAGGGAATGTCTTCCCTAGAACATATGTGTTCGTAATTTTGATTGGATATAAAAATAGACGCTAATGTTGGCGCGCTTTATTAACCAATAGCAGCTCTGTTGTAATGTTTAGGCATATCGGGGTGAGGGAGTATAAATTCTGAAGCCAGAGACAAGTATTGCGCAGTTCAACAGAATCATTCACGAGTTACACGTCGCGAAGTTCAACAGAATCATTCACGGGTTACACGTCGCGCAGTTCAACAGAATCATTCACGGGTTACACGTCGCGCAGTTTAACAGAATCATTAACGAAGTACACGTTACGCAATTCTACAGAACCTCTCGCGTCGTAAAGTTAGTTACAAAAATGTGAAATACGCGAATTAATAATGTGCGGCAAATGAGTGATTATAGTTGCATTCGAAAATATAACAGTTTCAGTCAGGCGTGTATCAAGAGTAATGATGTGAAATTAATAAAGTGTGACGGCAATAAAAGTGTAAAAACAAATTCTTTTATCAGTGTTATCTTTTAGTAACAACTCCTTTCCGTTTACACACCCTGTTCAAGACATTTGCTCGACTGAGTAATAATAGCTAGCCGGAGGACAAAGAACTCAAAATTCAAAATAGTAAAACAATAACAGGCGCTCAGCAAATAAGATAACACGAACGATACCGCGACAATTTCCAATTCTAAACTCAAACAGCCTACCAAAAGGCCATTAACTTTGTATTCCATCTTTAGAGCTGCTCTTGATTAGTCTCCTCAGAAATTGAAGCTGCTGAAATCATTGTGTTCCACAAGCCACACAAGCTTAAAAACCTCTCTTCAAAGCTACTGTTCCATAAGTTAATTATACATTTCAACGTTTCTCTATATACGTATAGTAAGCCAATCTCTTATCTCCATTCCAGTTTGGGTTTCGACTTAAGGATTCCACGACGCACCGGTTATTGCTTCAGTCATTTCTTCAGAGTTTTGAAACCATGATTATACAGCAGTAGTATTTTTGAACATCGCTTTAGCCTTCGATAGGGTATGGCATGACGGTTTACTTCTTAATCTGTTGCGCATCGGCCTTCCGCATTACATATTACAAATCCTTTACAGTTTCCTTAAAGCCAGGTGTTTCGTCATTCACATTGGTGACATTGGATCTTAAGGCAAGTGTTCCACAGAGTGCCATCCTCGCACCTCTTCTTTTTTACTTTCTCTACCACGTATAGTAAGTAGGGGAAGTATTATATTCCACCCAAAAATTCGATACCGAGATTTCACCGGAAATAAATGTTTTGAGACCCCCTGAATCCAAAAAGAAGCATTTTTGGGAACATGTCCGTGTTTGTGTCTGTGTGCCTGTCTGTGTGTGTGTGTGTGTGTGTGTCTGTGTGTCTGTGAACAGCATAACTCAGAAACGAACAGTCGGATAAACACCAAACTTGGTATTTAGGTTCAGTATCTTCCAGAGATGCGACTTTTAATTTTCTCAAAAATAACTCTAACGATTTTTATTAAAATATCATATGTTTAAGATATTTTCATGACAAATAAAATGTATATCTTGAATTTCCTGGGAATGTCTCCAAAAGTATTATCCATTGTGAACGACTTTTGCATAACTGGTAAACCATAAGAGAAAGACAAAATTTTACTACACAAAAAATGTAGATCGCGTTAAAATACACAATTTGTCATATACATTTTTTTTGTTGAGTGAACCATTTTCGAGATATTGCTTGTTATTCCCTTAAAGTTTTCAATACTTATTTTCTCAAATGGGAATTCGTTATTCATTTTTTTTGTCTTGGATATGCAAAGAGTATTAATCTGTGGCAAAGGGAATGGTGCTGCACCTAGCAACCAGGTATTAAGAGATGTGTATGTGCTTAAAGGCTACTGTATTTCTAAATTGCTCTTGTAAATATATATTTCCCTTACATCTACAAGAAAATTAGCAATAAGATAGAGGCTGCTAATGTTTATCGCGATTAATATGAAGTAGATGGAGAATACACGTTTGTAAAAATAGTTTGTACAAGAGTAGAGAAAGTCATGTGAGTGCAACACATCAGATTTTTATGTAAATGTATCCGACTTCCCCAATTTACTACCCACTTTTATAG
Source organism: Deroplatys truncata (assembly GCA_030765065.1). Classification (NCBI taxonomy): domain Eukaryota; kingdom Metazoa; phylum Arthropoda; class Insecta; order Mantodea; family Mantidae; genus Deroplatys; species Deroplatys truncata. Next base: position 56,005,398 of record CM060987.1, read on the forward strand.
CTATGTATGCTAACGATACTGCACTCTACTACCCCCATTCTGATCTGTGCATAGCTATTATGACTCTACAGTATTCCACTAATCTGCTTTCTCCTTTGCTTGCAAGTTGGCACTTTTCCCTGAATGCATACAAAGCAGAGGTCAAAATCGTCTCTGTCCGTCCTTTTAGGAATCCCTTCACTCTCCTTTTGCTCAACGAATCTCTACCCTGGTTACCACTACAAACATTGGTGAAGTATCTTGGTGTACTGCTTGACACCAGACTTACTGGAATTCCCGTGTATAGCGCATGATTACCATAGCTCAGCCAGGCTCTTATAATTTTATTCAGTATTTCCGTTTTGGCTCTTGATTGCTGTTTACTGTTATATAATCTCTTCTGAAACATCTGATCACCTATGCAGCTCCTGTTTGGGATGCCGCCAGCAAAACGCACATTTACCGCCTTCAGATATATCAAATAGAGCATTTCATACTATTATCCAAGCTTAATGGTTCATCTTAAATCGACAACTGCACCGTGAGCTAGAACTTTCCACTATTCACCAGTTCATCTGCACTATTTCCATACCTTTCCTCACCAACCTTCAGCATGTCCAGAGAGCAGTAGAATACAATCTCGGAGCCAGAAATCGTTGATCAGTTGGGTTTGAAGCGCAGACTATCACAAGTTCTGCTTCTCAGTTACGCCAATTCTGCCTCAATCACTGATCGGTGTATTCAGTGACTATTCAAGTTTTCTACTGAGTACTATTTCTTTTTATAATATTTTCTGTATCCTCTATTTGCTGCACTGTTCAATTACTTCCATAAGAGTCGTGTAGAAAACCTCCATGTTATGCCATAGCTTAAATTTCCATTTAGGGCATCTGCAAAGCTTTACTGCTGAACGATGTACAGTGCTTTTCCTGCACTCTGTGGTCCCGCACGGCTTCTCACACGGCGACTGGTGCAGTTCGAACTCCCACCTAAACACTTATAATATCCCCTTACGTTCTAATATTGAAAATTACAATTATAAAAGGCATATGCTTATTATAAGTGATGATGGAAATATTGTCAACTTATCCACATATTTCGCGCATCTTCTCAGGAAATTTTCATTCGCTCTGGAAAATTCAACATCCGAAATTGAACAAATTGATTTCAAATTATGCAACAAGTGTAATCCTTCCTACGTTATTTCATAATAACCTTGTCTTTCATTGCTACCAATTTTACTTCCTCTGCTACTTACCTGCAGTAAGTAGGAAATTGTTATATGCCAGCCAAACCTATCATGACTCTCCTTCCTCTCATTTCCTATAACCATCATCTTTCTTGTCATCTGTTTCAGGGTTGTAGTACCAGCAACGGTGGTCGGTGGGTTGTGGCTGGGTGGTGGCTTGACCCTGTTAAAGTTTCTTCCTTGCCGTTGCTACGGTACCGTTCAGTTAGGTTTCTCCTCCGAGAGGACAACCTGGAAGTTGTCTTGTGGGCAGGGACGGGACGGACTCGCATGCGATCGGGAAACATTAGGGACCCCGCCATACTACGCCCGTCGCCATCCGGTTCTGGTCGCACTTCTGGTTTCTCCCCTCATCCCTTCCTCCCAGGGGTCACGCTGGAAGCAAAAAGGCCCGTTACGGCCAACTTGTGGTGCTCTGCCCCGGTTCCGGAATCTCCTTCGTGACACATACCTTTACCTTTGTGTCAGTCAAAACTTCGATATTGATATTTCACCGAAAATACACGTTTTGAAACTCCATGAGCGCAAATAAAGTATTTTTAGAAAGAGATACATGTGTATTTATCTGTGAACACTATAACTCAAAAACGAAAAGTAGATTAAATACCAAACTTGGTATTAAAGTTCAGCGTTTTCCAAAGGTGAGGTACGAAGGTTTTTAGAAAATTCCCCAATCGAAACTACCCTTTACACGGAGCATTTTTCGAAAATCCTGACTTTTTTTCAAAAATGGCGCTACGATTTTGATTAAAATAGCTGTTTAAGATATTTTCATGAAAAATGAAATGCATATATTCAATTTTGCAATAGCGGTCTTCCTTCTAAATGACTTTTGCATAATGATAATCCGTAAGAGATGAAACTTCGTGAAATTAAACATTTCCGAGATATTCCTTGTTATTTGGTTTGAAATGGTCTCGCAAAGAGCATGGGATTCCAAAGCCATGACATAGCGACACGGTCTTTAGAAATCTGACTCTCGCTTCACCCGCTATATCGTAAAACGAAATGTGAGCCAAAGGTTTATCTGATTAAGGAAAAGTAGATTGAATAATGAGCTTTTGAAGAATAGTTTTTTTTTTTTTTTTTAGTAGAAGGACTTTTATTATGAACAGTTTCAGTCTGTTTCTCGTAGTGTGAATAGCACCGTCAAATGGTTTGCTATCCTAGCGGACTGCGTGTGTTCAGGGTTAGCTCATTAAATAATAACGTGCAACACGTGGTACTGCTTTAAATATTTACTATAACACTGTTTGACTACTAACACATATTAACAATAAAAACTAAACAGTTGCAACATTCCAAACCTTGGTTCGCTCGAACTTGTACACATCCTTTCAGTTACATCTGGGCTGCCAGACTCACTCAAAACAAAACAGTTTCTCAGTTCCACCCCTCCTCTCGTTTCTCCAAGCCAACAAAGATCACCCATACTAGGAAACAAACAATTCTAACAATGCTTGGGGAACAAACAATTCTAACAATGCTTGGGGTCAGTGTTGGCCTCTACAGGACACGACGTAACACAGTCTACTCTTGTACATACAACAATCGCATCGGCTTCATTGTCGTACATGCTTTTCCTGTCACTATAATCTAACACTGTGGGTATAATACTAAATATCTACATAAGTATGTACTAGTATGTACTATGAACTAACATAATGAAAGAAGGAAAAATATAAAATAATAATAAGCATGAATTGCAATTATATTACAAATATATACAGTGTTCCGACTCATAATAACTCGCTCTTATGTGCCGTACCCCCGTTTGAAGAATAGTTAAGTAGGGTAAGTATAGGGTAAGTAAAGCAAGTCACGTGAATGTAACACATCGGAATCGTAAATTACAATTTCATGCTATCGAAAACTTTCTTAAGTTTATGTTGTACTTTTTCTTGCGTTTTGCAAGTATTAGGCCCTCCGGCCTGTTACGGTCTGATTGTCATCTCTGTCTGGGTCGTCCTATGTTCCTTCTCCCTAAGGGTGATATTTAAGCTCATTTTCGGGATACGAGTTTCTGCCATTCTTGCAGATGTTCTCACCAATTTTATCTGTAAAGTTTGACCATTTGTTGCATAAATACCCAAGTCCTTTCTTGTTTGTTCATTTTTTATTCTGTCCCTTCTGGTACACATCCCACAAGAAGTAATCTATATCCGATTTTGATCGTCTGTAAGGAGGACGTTAATAGAGCGCGACTTAAGATATTCGCTGGCGCCTCCTTCACCCTTAGTGCGTTAAAGAAGGAAGGGGGCTATAGCTTGCCTGTTTAAGAACATGTAAATAGCTAGGAAACGCTAATTTACATGAGGAATTATAACTGATGTTTGAGGTTTAAAGTGCTAACATCTCGAGAATTACTCAAATTCAAGAGCATTTCTAAACAGACATTTGCTATATATTTGCAATTAACCTCGCAAAATATCGACAAAATCGGTCGTCATTCCTCGCTTATACCTATTCGTAATTTTCCAATGAGTTGACAGAACTAGCACAGGTACGCTTACTGGTGCGATACACAGCACAAGGCGTGAAAGCACCTACAAGGTGACATCACCAGCAATTAAAATGAAGTTATGACGTCATGAAGTACCCTGTCGTTTCTGTAAATCCTCTAATAGCTCATAAGAATTTCATCTCTGCTACTTGGGTGTGATTTTCATCTTTTTCTTTGTGAATCCGCGATTCACTCCCATATAAAAGGGTCGGCACAGCCATCACTTTATAAAATTTCAACTGTGTTCTTTCCTTGTAAGTTTCAAATGTCTTATTTTTTCACACACCATTTGATATCTTCGATATAAGTTAATTTTGTTATGCCTAAACATTAAATTTTTATTTATGGACGCTCCTTAACTACTATGGTTCTTAGCGCCCCATTCTATATTAGGCGCGAAAGACCGAAATTTTGCTCAGAGGTCTCTTTATCAGCTTGAGGTTATTTTACGTGCCGTAAATGGGACCACGAGTTTTACTTCCCTTAAGAAGGAAGCCATGCTAAGGATGTTTATGCCTGAAAAAGAATCTATCGCACTCCGCCGGGTTTGAACCCGCGACCTTTTATTACCCCTGGCTATGATATTGGAAGCTAAGTTGTGGAATGGTCCTACAAGGCTCATGATAAGGGTTAATCAATAACAGTATTATTATTGAACAAAACTGATACAAGTATAAGGTATATATGTTAACAAATAGTTAACACAAACATACTAAAACTAATAGCTATATATACTTGAAATATAGTCGAGCGAGATGGTTCCACGGTAACGTGTCAGGATTGCATTCGGGAAGTCACGGGTCGATTCCCGTCGACCTATTTCTCTGACTTTGGATTTTTTGCGATTTCCCCTGGTTATTAGGCGAATGCTGGGTGGTTTCTCATCTATAATGATTTCCTTTTCATCATTTCCCTTTCATTCCTTACCTTCTCATCTTCCATATGTGCCTCTAGGTTTCGTGGCGTATGGCGGTGCCGGCCAGATGGCATGAATGCTTGCTCAACGGACGAGAACTCCCCGTGGACACTGCTTGGTCGATGGGTCATTCATCGCCTGGTATCATTAGTGACTTCCTCGCATCTCTGTGACCTGTCTGCCTGCGGCCTGTAGTCGACTTTGGTTCCTTTACTTCATCCCATCCTCCTGGAGGATGGAAGCCGCAATGGATTTATGCAGGTCCGTGCGAGGTACCCCCTTTCGTTGTAAAACTATCCTGCTCGAAATACAACAGAATAGTGTACACACTTACATGGTTGATCAGTAAATAAAACACAAGAAGAGATATACGAGATGTTTTCAAAGATACACCGAACTTTTGAAATCGCGCGCCAACAGGCACAGGGAGCGCACCTATCGGCAGGTTTAGACAACAAACTGCCAATTGCCTCGTTTCGCTATGACCATTCGTTGCCGAGTTTGTCGCGGAAACTTTCGTGTTATCTTATTTGCTGAGCGCCTGTTATTGTATTACTAGTTTGAATTTTGGGTTCATTGTCCTCCGGCTAGGTATTATTACTCAGTCGAGCAAATCTCTTGAACAGAGTGTGTAAACGGAAAGGAGTTGTTACTAAAAGATAACACTGATAAAAGAATTTGTTTTTACACTTTTATTGCCGTCACACTTCATTAATTTCACATATTTATCTCTTGATACACGCCCGACTGAAACTGTTATATTTTCGAATGTAACCATAATCACTTATTTGGCGCACATTATTAATTTCACATTTTTGTAACTAGCTTTACGACGCGAGACATTCTGAAGAATTGCGCTGCGTGTAACCCGTGAATGATTCTATTAAGCTGCACGTTACCCGTCTCTGGCACGGAATTTATACTCCCTCACCCCGACATGCCTAAACATTATAACAGAGCTGCTATTGGTTAATAAAACGCGCCAACATTAGCGTCTATTTTTATATCCAATCAAAATTACGAACACACATGCTCTAGGAAACATATTCCCTCCATTTCTAAAGAAAAGCGCGCTACTCTAACGTCATTTGTTTGTCTCTTATAATTGATAAACAACTCACCCCTCGCTCATTGTTATCCGCTCCTATTGTCAGTTTCAGTGAGGCCGTGTAAACTTATTTCCTAACAATGCTTATAATTAACAAACATCTCAAATCATTGTCATACAATAATGCAAATTTACACTACAATCACTCTGGCATTCACAGTGTTGCGATATAAAATACTTAAGTTGCGCTCGCTCAAGTGAGCTCTTGCAGAAGTCAGATTAGTGACAAAGTGACAGTGAAAGAGCTTGAAGAACAACGTATGTGTGTGAAATTTTGCAACAAACTTGGCAAAACGTTTACAGAAACATTTTAATTTCTTAGCTAATCATAGGGGAGGGACTTATGAGTCGCACGCAATGCTATGAGAGGTTTAATCGTTTTGAACATGGCTGAATGTCGGATAGTAAACAAGGAAGTCTACCAGGGAATTTTAGCCCGTTCGAGGGATACTCTGTGCAGGAAGAGGCCCGAATTGTACAAAATTAGACCTAGATTTTGCATTGAGGAAATATGGAAGACTAGAAAACATGGCAGTTCAGTGGTATGGACATGTAAAACGAATAGAGGAAACGAAATGGCCTAAGAAGATGCTGGAATGGTGTTCCAAAACAAGCCGTAAAAGCGGACGTCCAGTGCTGACGTGGGGAACATTAAAGAAGCTATAGAAGACAAAGGACTAAACGAAGGAGCTTGTATATACCCATAACGATGGAAATCCAAAACGGTAAACCCAATTGGGTAAAATTCGGAGGAGAAGATGACAATGTGCGGCTCACGCGTCGACCGTCGTCGCAGCTATTCGGCAAAACGTCGGATTCCCACACAATGCGACAAGAGACCAGCACGCCATCCCAGAAAGTGCGTTCCCGGAGGCTTTGCAAAAATGGAAGAAGCGTTGGGAACAGTTTATTGCCAGTAGAGGGAGATAGTGTTTAAAATGTTGTACAGTGAGCAATAAAGATGTTATAGTATAACAAACTGTTGTATTGCATTCCAACCAAAAATTCGATAAGAAATTTCACCGGAAACCCTTACTTTGAAGCTGTTTTAGAAAAAGGTCCGTGTGTGTCTGTGAACAGCATAACTCAAAAACGAAAAGTTTTCATGAAAACTCCCCAAACTACCCTTTACATGGAACATTTTTTAAATTTGTAATTTCTCCAAAATAGCTCTAACGATTTAGATTAAAATGTCATATATTTAAGATATTCTCATGGCAAATAAAATGTATATCTTGAATTTTCTGAGAATGTCCCCAAAAGTCTTTTTGTTTCTGAATGGCTTTTGTATAACTGTAAACCGTAAGAGATAGACAAGATTTTTCTCCACAAAAAACGTAGAGCTCGTTAAAATACACAATTTATGTCATATACATTTTTTGTGGAGTGAAACATTTGCGAGATATTCCTTGTTATTTGTTTGAATTTTCCAATATACTTTTTCGCAAGTAGGACTTGGTTATTGGTTTTTTTGTCCTGGTCATGCACAGAGAACGGAATGCTCCACATAGCAACCAGTTCTTAAAAACTCCTCTACAAGAAAATTAGCAATAAGATGGTTTCTGCAAAAGTTTATCTCGATTAACATAAGTAGATGGAGGAATAAGCCTTTGTAAAAATACACTGCCGTTTGTGAAAATTGCAACACTAAAAGGGAAACGCATGAATTCAATGGATTTAATACCACAGGTTAGGTACCTGACAAATAACAAATGATAAACTTTTCAAATCTATACATGGCCTTTGAGCCCTAATATTCAGTATTTGGTGTTGCCTCCATGCGCTGCAATTAACGCCGTAGCATTGGATGAAGAAGGTTCTGAATACGTTTCTGAGGGATTTTCTTCCACGCAGTTTGTATTCGAGCCCACAAATCCGTGACACTGGTTACTGGAGGACCGTGACGCACCAGGTGCCGACCAACCATATCCCAGACATGTTCGATGGGCGACATATCAGGCGAACGCGCAGGCCAGGGAAGCAATGGTACTCGTCGCTCTTCGAAGAACGCGTGTACATTCCTCGCAGTATGTGGCCGGGCATTGTCCTGTTGGAATGTGGCCTGTGGAGATGCCTGGAGCAGGGGGAGTACCTCAGGCTCTACAACCACCGTTTAGTACCGGTTGCTGTTCAAAGTGACCTCAATTCGTAGGAGGCGAGATCAGTTGTAACCAATGACGCCCCAAACCATCACACCTGGTGTTTGTCCGCTATGTCGCTGCACAATGCAACCCTCCAGGTTACGTTCACCACGGTAGCGCCGGACACGTATGCGACCATCACTATAGGGCACGTTGAAGCGTGACTTGTCCGAAAAGACTACGTTTTGCCACTCAGCACCCCAGTGACGATGCTCACGTGCCCATTGCAGTCGGAGGAGCTTGTGGTTTCTCGACAATGGAGGCCGACGTAATGGCATGCAACCAGTCCAACCTGCTGCAGACGGCGACGAACCGTTGATGCAGACAAGTTCACACCTGTTGCAGTGCTCCAGCGTCGAGCCAACACTGTGGATGAAGCTGTACGGTCCGTTATGGCCGTGCGGACAAGATGACGGTCTCCCGTGCTGTGGTCATGTTCCGTGGTCCAGTACCCGCTCTTCGGTGCGTACGACCTTCATTTATCCACTGCTTCCACACGGCATCACTGTCGTAGCAGCATGCCCTGTACGAGCCGAAACGTCACGGTATGATAAACACGCTTCCCGGACACCGATCATTCTGCCCCGTTCGAACTCACTCACATGCCGATATGGATCCCTTTGACGTCCACGAGCCATACTGGCACTTACTTTATGGTTTCCACCTTGTTTGACAGCTCTGCACTGACTACACTGTGCGCAACATTGACCTTGTTGGACTGACACGAGAGGGCTCTGCTCCGCCTACATGCACTTCATGTCTCTGCAAACCTAACCACTTATTGCTGGCATACTCTTCTACGCTTCACCTAAGTTTGGAGTTATTCGGGAAATTCTTTCTTGGTGTTGCAATTTTCACAAACGGCACTGTAGTTTGTACAAGAGTAGAGAAAGTTATGTAAGTGTTACACACAATATATTTTTAACACACTCCTTATGTGGTTAAAGAGCAAAATTAATTTGAATGAAAGATCAAAACAGTCCTACAATAAAAATGTTAAATATTTCAGATTTACACCTTTATCGGATGTTAAAAACGATAAAACATAAACGCACCAAAATGAAAACACTCTTGATGTTCGACTACACCGGTTAACAATGATCGACTGTGATGCAGACAAGGGTGCCAACCTAGCACAGGAAAATAGATCGTAGAAACTAGATCTCGTGCGGTGCAGGTTAGGCAATATGGATTTAGAGAAAATTAAAGGAAGGCCTGTGATTCAAAATTGAAGGAATAGAATAAAAGACATAAAGGAATTTCAAGCACGTAGTGTGCAATCAGAACGTTAAATTATACACTTCTATTACACAAAGCTCATTCATCCAGATCTCAACTTCACAACTCGATTGTACCCTACGTGCTTGAAATTCCTTTGTCGTTTATTCCATCCCTCCAATTTTGAAGTGCTGGATCTCCTTTAAATTTCCCGTACATACATGTTGCTTAACATTTTGGCAACATGCACACAAACGGAAGATACATAAGGGAAAAATCTGATGTGTTGCACTCACATGACTTTCTTTCCTCTTGTGCAAACTATTTATACAAACGCTTATTCTGCATCTACTTCATGTTGATCCACATATACATTTGCAGGAACCATCTTATTGTTAATTTTCTTGTGGGTACAAGGAAAATATGGTAGTATTTTTCTATCGTCCTCCATGGTGTAGTGGTTACCATGCTAGCCTCTAGTTCGCGAGGTCGCGGTTTCAGACCCGGCGGGCGGCGATGGACTTTTTCGGGCGTAAAAATGCTTAGCATGCCTTCCTTCGGAAGGGAAGTAAAGCCGGTGGTCCCGTGCCGTAAATTTACCTCAAGCCTGATAAAGAGGCCTCTGAGCAAAACAACTGGTCTTTCACGCCCAATATAGAATGCGGCGCTAAGGACCACAGCAGTTAAAGAGCGTCCATAAACAAAATTCAATTCATTTTGGTAGGCTATAAGCGATCATCAAATCTTTTAAGAGCTGGTTGCTATGTAGAGCAATTCATTCTCTGTGCATGTTCACGACATAAAAAAACGAATAGCAAATTCCCATTTGAGAAAAAGTATGGAAAATTTAAACAAATAACAAGGAATATCTCGGAAATGGCTCACTGGACAAAAAAATGTATATCGCATAAACTGTGTGTTTTAACGATTTTTGTGAAATAAAAGTTTGTCTATCCCTTACAATTTACCAATTATACAAAAGTCATTCCGAATGAAGAGGACTTTTGGAGACATTACCAGAAAATTTAAGATATACATTACATTTCCATGAATATATTTTAAACATGTGATACTTTACTCAAAATCGATGGCCAGTTTTGAAAAAATCAAAAGTTTCGAAAATTGTTCCATGTAGAGAGTAGGGGGATTTTCTTTACAATCTTTGTGTTGCATCCTTGAAGGATGCTAAACTCGAATACCAAGCTTGGTATTCATCCGATTTTTCGTTTTTGAGTTATGCTGTTCACAGACCGACACACACGTGGACACGTTCTCAAAAATGCATTATTTGGATTCAGGGCACCTCAAAAATGTATTTCTGTTGAAACCTCAGTACCGAAATTTTGGGTGGAATGCAATACTTCCCCCACTTACTACAAATAGTAGAGAAATAAAATTTATTACCAGATATCCAGCATGAGAGACCAGCAGGCTGGGACTTGATTTAAGAAAGTTAGAACGGAATTATTTTGTCAGATTTAACAAACTGTAAACGTTGTTATGAAATTCAAAGTATTTTACACTAATCCATTCACATTATAAGTAATTCTGTGTAAATTTAAATTAATTCAGCTTATGGTAATTTTGTAAAACATTCACTAAGATGGTGGGTGCATAAAGCTCTCGAGTGCTGAAAATGCTTCATGAAATAACTGTATGAGGTAGGGATTTTTTGAGCATCTGAAACTGACTTAAGTACGAAATTGATATTTAATCTGACATTTTCTTTTCGACTTGTACTGGACACAGACTTCTAGAAGTATAAAGAGTGGACAATTCCATGCATATACATGTTGGACTCCGTAGCTGCCTGTTCGTTTACAAAAAAATTTGATGTGTTACACTCACATGACTTTCTCTACTCTTGTACAAACTATTTTTACAACCGCTTATTCTCCATCTACTTCATGTTAATCGAGATAAACATTTGCAGACTCTATCTTAATGCTAAGTTTCTTGTAGATGTAAGGGGAATATATATTTACAAGGGCAATATAGAAATACGTAGCCTTTAAGCACATACATATCTCTTAATAGCTGGTTGCTAGGTGCAGCACCATTCCCTTTGCCACAGATTAATACTCTTTGCATATCCAAGACAAAAAAATGAATAACGAATTCCCATTTGAGAAAATAAGTATTGAAAAATTTAAGGGAATAACAAGCAATATCTCGAAAATGGTTCACTCAACAAAAAAAAATGTATATGACGTAAATTGTGTATTTTAACGCGATCTACATCTTTTGTGTAGTAAAATTTTATCTATCTCTTATGGTTTACCAGTTATGCAAAAGTCGTTCACAATGAAGAATGCTTTTGGAGACTTCCCAGAAAATTCAAGATATACATTTTATTTGTCATGAAAATATCTTAAACATATATTTTAATCAAAATCGATTGAGCCATTTTTGAGAAAATTCAAATTTTCGAAAAATCTTCCATGTAAAGGGTAATCTGGGGTGGGGGGATTTTCTTGAAAACCTTCGTGTCGCATCCTTGGAAGATACTGAACCTAAATACCAAGTTTGGTGTTTATCCGAATGTTCGTTTCTGAGTTATGCTGTTCACAGACAGACACACACACACACAGACAGACTCACAGACACACACACGTACATGTTTCCAAAAATACTTTTTTGGATTCAGGGGGTCTCAAAACATGTATTTCCGGCGAAATCTCGGTATCGAATTTTTGGGTGGAATACAATACTTCCCCTATTTACTATACGTAGTAGAGAAAGTAAAAATTGTTTTCAATGTAATATCGGGGCCTTTGTCTCATTTTCTAGGTAGTTGTTGCGGGTAAAACACTATTTTTACTCCATGGCAATTTCAATGGAATGTCAAAGCCTTCTTCACAAGCATGCTCTTTTATAAATGTTGTGTGTTAGTATTCTAGTGCTCAGATTTTTTGAATTCTTTTTAATGTTTTACTATTTTATGCATTGAAATTATAAAGTGTTTTAAGGTCCATATCCGTCAGAAAGAATAGAGGTGTTCAACGTTAAAGAGTTACCAAAATCAATTGGGTGGTTTTTTGGATTACTACATTGACATCGGATATCTAAAAAATACCCAAGAATAACTACATAGTTACTGTAATTGGATATATGAATTGTACAAACCCATATAATTACAATAATGTAATGTAATAAATTGTAAACATCTCATGTTGAGATTTTATCAGTAGTGCAAAAGACTAAGGTGAAGCATGCAGAACCTTATTCTTGTAAATGTAATTAGTAATTTGTATTAATAGAATATGAAAATAATGTTAAACGTAATCAAGTATTGTATATTGCTTCAAAAAGATATTGTATGCTGGAACAAACAGCATGTAATTTAACTCTTTATGTAACGCAGCATGTTGGAAAAGAAAATAAAGCATTCTTTAAAAAAAATCATACATACGTACATACGTGCACACATACACACGTACAGAGAGCGCCAAAAGAAAATCTCACTGCACCTCGCGTCTGTATCACATTATTTATCGCTGTACGTGGCCTTGCGAAGCCATGGCTGCTTTAGGCCACGGTGCAAGGGTGCGTCACTCCTACATAATTACACCAATAACCACAACAAAAGTTACAAAATGGTGTAGAAACGAAATATATGTTTACGCTCTCGATTGTATTGGCTAAAAGAGAAAGAGGTAGAGTGAGTGCGTTCAGTTTGTCATACAGACCTCTTATCGTGATTGGTATCCATGCCTTATCGGCTAATGCACGACACGCCTTTGAAAGGGTTAAACGCTATGGGGAAAACTTAATGGGCGCCCAGATTAGCGAAATGTAGTGTGAGCAGGTTTTTCCGGGGGTGCAAATTAAAGCTTGAATTTTATTCATTAAATTCATAGGAATGCAGCACTTTATAACAAAAAAATAAACAGAACTGTATTCTCACAGTGATATCAATGCTTGTTGCTGCATAGAAGCAAACATACCTAAATAATAAATAAATAAAGCAGCATGTTTTCCCTCTAATTCACACTAAAATTGGTTAATATACCTTTACTAATATATTGCTGATCATAGGAATACAACAGGATTATAGACAAAAATATAACCTAATTTTATTGCCAAATATGTATGTCATATTCGGTAAACCATATACATATACACATTTATCTCTACTTTTTAAAAATATCAGTCAATTATAACAAAAGGAGTAATTTGCATTTAGTAAACGAATATCATCATCTGCGGATGTTTTACGGGGAGTGCCCACTTTCTGACGAGTATGTAGACCGTCTTCCCCACTTTCCTGGAATATTTTATCCAGTAATTAACTATAAAAACACTTTTATGTACTGTCGTTGCAATTGCTGTAACAGTGCGACCTGCCTCCCACATACCCACGATACGTTCACGAGTAATTTCGCTAGTATACGACATGATTCTGAAACAATAAACATGTTTTGGTTCAATAACACCAGGAAAAGCAAAAGCGTCAACCTCCCTCTTTTCCCCATTATTGCTGTGATATCAAGCCTCCACGCTCTGTGATAGGTAAGGTGAAGGACATGCCTCAAATGACCCCAGAAAACGATGCAAAATCCGCCGAAGATTTTCTTTGGCGCTCTGTGTACACACACACACACACACACACACACACATATACACACACATGAAATGTTTCTCTTTTTATATTAGCACAGATTCCAACGGGATAACCAGCAGATATAGTACTGACAACTTCAATGACAAAATCCTTCTTCCTAATACACTATTTGAGGTAGGTTTGGTATTGCATTTCGACTGTTGGGGAGCCGAACTTGAAATAGTTGCAACCGCACGTATGGTAAAAACTTTCTGGTAGCCTTCGTCCCAAATTTACTTTCCGGTGGTCTTTGCCCCAAGTTTAAAAATATTAACTTTGTAATTTGACTGTTTCTTTAAATATTATATATTTATGTTTGCCTCGGCTGCGTCAGTATTAATTTGTAGAGACATGAATTTCTTAACAAGGCGTGGTGCGGCTGAAGAATGTAGGCTTACACAGATTATAATTTTTACTTCACTCCTTTTAGTAACTCTTGACACGATTTAAATAACACTTCACTGATATAGAGAGCTGTGAGATTATTTATTAATTACTTGCACTTTTTAACACGTAAACTATTTTTTGTCTCTCACTGAATATGTATTAAACTTCTCGAGGACGCGTCCCGCGTCCAGTTAAGAACGCTGTCTGCTATCCACTGACTTCTGAATTTGTAAATTTTGCTCCATTTCAGTTTCTGATTGGCTAATCCTACTCCAATAAAATACTTTTATTTAACTTAAGCTTTTTTCTGGTTGTTGATTGTCTATTTTATAAACTGTCTCAAAAATTACATTATTGTTTCCAAGAATGACCAGTAGCATTATTAAACTTTATAATTCATTATTGCCTCAGGTTACCTCATTGTTAGCAACTTTTAACCTATTATTCTCACAGCTCCTGCATTATTAAATTACGTAATACATTCACATAATATTATTAAATATGTATACAATAATATAAACATTAATACAATGACTGTTACATGCATTTTATACATTATATACACATATTGCTTTAAGGCGGGCTGTTGTTATATTTTATATTATATAGTTTGACTAAAATCATTTAAGTGTTTAAAATATTGCCTCATATATCACAAACTAGTACTAGAATTGTAAACAGAGTGCTTCACGTATTCTTGGAAGAACCTCAATCTTTTATCTTCTGTTATGACCTCACATCCCAGTTTTCTTGTCTGTATCTATCTTTTGCAGTGTACTGTTCAGTTATTTTGGCCATTGCGTTATCTTTCGCCCGTCGCAGATGTTCCTTCAAGTACGGTTCCTGTTCTGTTTTTGTGGCCCCTCGAGCACAGCATTTTCCAAACAAACCTTAGAAAATACAAATATACGGAACCTACATAAGAGAGCCAAGTATGAAACAGACATCCTTACGACGGTTCTTTTTCTAAAATAAAAGCAATAATAGTTTTATAATAAATGTTGTTTTCTAACAATATGTTGTGTTTTAATTATTTTTTGTTGTTATTATATAAATTAATTATACTTTTAATAGACCTTAGCCAGGTCTTAGGCAAGTTTTTTAATATAGAGTCAACTGAAAAATTCAACGCCACAGCCGGGATTTGAACAACTTGAGTCAATTGGGGAATTCAGTGCCCCACCGGCATGTTGTCATAGTAGCTCAATGGTTAGAGCAACCGCACGGACAGTTTTTCAGTTGACTCTATATTAAAAAACTTGCCTAAGACCTGGGTAAGGTCTATTAAAAGTATAGTTAATTTATATAATAACAACAAAAAATAATTAAAACCCTTAATAATAATAATAATAATAATAATAATAATAATAATAATAATAATAATAATAATAATATATAAGCACCCAGCACTGAAGTACTAGCAATATGCAGGTCGCCGCTAAGTTTGTCATCTCGAGGGAGATGCCTTGCTAGGTATGTCTGGGAAAACAACTTGAGTCAATTGGGGAATTCAGTGCCCCACCGGCATGTTGTCACAGTAGCTCAATGGCTAGAGCAACCGCACGGATAGCGGGAGAACCGTGTTCAAATCCCGGCTGTGGCGTTGAATTTTTCAGTTGACTCTATATTAAAAAAAATATGTTGTGTATTTGACACCAAAGTCATTATCATTCTTGCTCACCAGTACTTTGTTGTCCTGCAATCTTCACCTTGTAATATAAGGCAATTGTCCAAATGGTGTTCGTTCATAACCTCTACTGTATTGTAAGAATTGTTTATTAGTCCCACGTATGGAAGCCAATTTGAGAAAATGTTTGTTGCTGCTACGTATGGAAAGTCAGTTTAAAGAAGATGTATTATATTTCAACTGTTGGGGAGCCGAACTTGTAGTAGTTGCAACCGCACGTATAGTAAACAGTTTCCGGTAGCCTTCGCCCCAAATGTATTTTCAGGTGGCCTTTGCCCAAAGGGTTGTGATGCGACAAGAATGTAGGCCTACACAGATTATAATTTTACTTCACTCCTTTTATTAATGCTTGACACGATTTAAATAACACTTCACTGATTTAGAGGGCTGTGAGTTTCTTTTTATTAATTAATTACACTTTATAACACGTAAACTTATTTTTCGTCTCACACGAATACATATTATATTTCTTGAGGACACTTTTTGCGTCTGGTTAGTAACGCTGTCTGCAGGCAACTGACTTCTAGATTTGTAAATTTTGCTATATTTCAGTTTCTGATTACCTTCATTTAACTAAAGCTTTTTCTGGTTATTGATTGGCTATTTTATAAACTGTCACTAAAATTACATTATTGTTACTCCAAGAATCACAAGTAGTACTGTTAAACTTTCTTACTCATTGACTCAAGGTTACCTCATTGTTAGCAAACTTTAACTTAATATTCTTACAGCTCCTACTTTATTAAATTACGTAATATATTCACAAAACATTATTTCACATTGACACAATAATATAAGCATATGCAATGACCGTTACATATATTTTACAAATTATTACATACACATATTGCTTCAAGGCGGGCTGTTATTGAATTTACATATTGTATAATTTGACTGAAATTATTTAAGTGTTAAAAATACTGCCTCAATATCTGCATAAGATGCATTTAGGAGATCTGAAGATGTTAATCCGATGCATTGTTTTGCTTGGCAGTCATGTCCTGTTATTACCCTGAATTATGCGACTGTTGTTTTCCGTGGCAGATGTGGTATGTATCTGTATTTTGCTCAGGCATTCCCATTTTTTTTTCTGCTGCTCGAAGTCCAGTGTTGACGGTGGCTTGAATTGTTTCTTTTGTGAGACGTTTTACTGAAGTATACGATTTGGGTTTAGAAGCTGGTAATTGTGTTATGTGTGGCAGTATTTTATATCTCAACAATGTAAATGCCAGAGTGATTGTAGTGTAAATAAGCATTATTGTATGACATTGATTTGAGATGTTTGTTAATTATAAGCATTGTTAGGAAATATGTTTACACGGCCCCACTGAAACTGACAATAGGAGCAGGTAACAATGTAACGATGGGGTGAGTTGTTTATTAATTAGAAGAGACAAACAAATGACGTCAGATTAGCGCGCTTTTCTGTAGAAATGGAGGGAATATTTTCCCTAGAGCATATGTGTTCGTAATTTTGATTGGATAAAAAAATAGACGCTAATGTTGGCGCGTTTTATTAACCAATAGCAGCTCTGTTATAATATTTAGGCATATTGGGGTGAGGGAGTATAAATTCTGTGCCAGAGACGGGTAACGCGCAGTTTGACAGAATAATTCACAAGGCAAACGTCATTCAGTCCAAAGAAGCATTCGCGGGTAATACGTCGTTCAGTCCAACAGAAGCATTCGCTTGTAATACGTCGTTCAGTCCAAAAGAATCATACACAGGTTATACGTCGCTCAGTTTAACAGAATCTCTGCGTCGTAAAGTTAGTTAAAAAAATGTGAAATACGCGAATTAATAATATGCTGCAAATATGTGATTATAGTGACATTAGAAAATATAACAGTTTCAGTCGGGCGTGTATCAAGAATAATTATGTGAAATGAATAAAGTGCGACGGCAATAAAAATGTAAAAACAAATTCTTTTTTAATTTCAGTAATAAATCCTTTCCGTTTACACACCCTGTTTAAGAGATATGCTCGACTGAGAAATAATAGCTAGCCGGAGGACAAAGAACCCAAATTTAAAAATAGTAATACAATAACAGGCGCTCAGAAATCGATAACACGAGATTACTGCGACATATGAAAGATGCTTTCTTCGCCAGGAACTCTGCTGCTTCGTTTCCAGGGGTTCCACTGTGGGAGGGTATCCCCTGCAGTGTAACAAGTATACTAAATTGAGGAGTTATGAAATAATACACAGGCATTCCTGTGGCGGAGGATCTTGGGCAATACACTGCTTGTGTAGCTGCTCTGGAGTCTAAAATCACTTTTTCTGGAATATGTCTTTCCTTCTTGGAAATGTTTTGAAGGGAAATTTTATGGCATGCATTTCACCATCAAAATTTGTTGTACCTTTTCCTGTATGTTGGTGAAAGAAAATAGGGATATGTTCCACCTGCACCGGCTCCCGTCTTAGTGTCTGTGATTGAACCTCCTGTATATACATGAAGCTAGTTTTTTACAATAAATGTAAAAAAATCTGATGTGTTACACTCACATGACTTTCCCTACTCTTGTACAAACTATTCATACAAACGCTTATTCTCCATCTACTTCATGTTAATCGAGATAAACATTTGCAGAGTCTATCTTATTGCTAATTTTCTTGTAGATGTAAGGGGAACATATATTTACAAGGGCAGTATAGAAATACAGTAGCCTTTAAACACATACATATCTCTTAATAGCTGGTTGCTAGGTGCAGCACCATTCCCTTTGCCACAGAATAATACTCTTTGCATATCAAAGACAAAAAAATGAATAACGAATTCCCATTTAAGAAAATAAGTATTGAAAAATTTCAGAGAATAACAAGCAATATCTCGAAAATGGTTCACTCAACAAAAAAATGTATATGACATAAGATGTGTATTTTAACGCGATCTGCATTTTTTGTGTTGTAAAATTTTGTCTATCTCTTATGGTTTACCAGTTATGCAAAAGTCGTTCACAATGGATAATACTTTTGGAGACATTCCCAGGAAATTCAAGATATACATTCTATTTGTCATAAAAATATCTTAAACATATGATATTTTAATCAAAATTGTTAGCGCCATTTTTGAGAAAATTAAAATTTTCGAAAAATCTTCCATGTAAAGGGTACTGGAACCTTGGAAGATACTGAACCTAAATACCAAGTTTGGTGTTTATCCGACTGTTCGTTTCTGAGTTATGCTGTACACAGACACACACACAGACAGACACACAGACATACACACGGACATGTTTCCAAAAATGCTTTTTTTTGGATTCAGGGGATCTCAAAACATGTATTTCCGGTGAAATCTCGGTATCGAATTTTTGGTTGGAATGCAATACTTCCCCTACTTACTATACGTAGTAGAGAAAGTAATAATACGTTATGCAATGCAAATTGCCCAAGATTAGTGTCAATCCTGAAAGAAATAGCGTTCACTGTAGGAGGAAATAAGTTCTAAAAGTTAATTCTACCCAAGATTTAGCTGGGAGAATGACGACCAGACTAGGAGTTATTTGTAAAATAGTGTATTTATTGGTCTTATATATTGATACTCGTACATTGCACGGGTCAAACGGACTTTACGTGCTTATGTAATGCACTGTAATCCATATGTTTCACTCTGTATTTGTCTACCGAACTTTAAAGTTAATTATATGTTATAAGGAGTTATATTTAATATTATATTAATAAGAAATCTATGATACCGGGACAAGCCTTAAAAGGCTTACTCCGTGAATGATGATGATGATGATGATGATGATGGTGAATTGAAAAAAGAAACAAACCAACAACAAAAAGCACATAAACAAAACATAAGAAGATGTAAACGACGAAGAAGAAAAGAAACTTGTTCACAAGCACACGTTACTGTTTATAAAACAAACTCAATATCGTTGCTGCAAAATTTAGAAAAGTTTCAAACGATATGCCGCTTGAAAGAAGTGATAAAATTTGCAATTGATTTCGATAATATAGATTTATGGGTGTTATTTTGACTGCAGATCCCATCCCATGCAACAAAGACGCGTCCATAAGTTGTTGAAACTGCTAATTTATAGCACCTTACAAAGAAGCGGCATATCGTTTGTAACTTTTCTAAATTTTGCGAGAAATATACCCGCTATAAGGCACTAACCTTCCCCCTCTCAACCTTGTTCCTCTACCATACTCGGATCTGAGGTGCATCACCTTTCATAAAAATGTACCAATCGCTTCCCTCTCCCCCCTCCCTCCCAAGATCCAACAGGCTTGTGACCCTCTCCTTGAGTTAATACAGGAATCTGAAGATACGTTCTCCTAGCTATTCTGTTTTTACTTTCTCTACTACGTATAGTAAGTAGGGGAAGTATTGTATTCCACATAAAAATTCGATACCGAGATTTCACCGGAAATACATGTTTTGAGACCCCCTGAATCCAAAAAAAACATTTTTGGAAACATGTCCGTGTGTGTGTCTGACTGTGAACAGCATAACTCAGAAACGAACAGTCGGATAATCACCAAACTTGGTATTTAGCTTCAGTATCTTCCAGAGATGCGACAAGAAGGTTTTCAAGAAAATCCCCCCACCCAAGACTACCCTTTACATGGAACATTTTTCGAAAATTTTAATTTTCTCAAAAATGGCTCTAACGATTTTGATTAAAATATCACATGTTTAAGATATTTTTATGACAAATGAAATGTATATCTCGAATTTTCTTGGAATGTCTCCAAAAGTATTCTTCATTGTGAACGACTTTTGCATAACTAGTAAACGATACGAGATAGACTAAATGTTACTACACAAAAAATGTAGATCGCGTTAAAATACACAATTTACGTCATATACATCTTTTTTCTTGAGTGAACCATTTTCGAGATATTGCTTGTTATTCCCTTAAATTTTTCAATAATTTTCTCAATTGGGAATTCGTTATTCATTTTTTGTCTTGGATATGCAAAGAGTATTAATTAACCCGTGGCAAACAGAATGGTGCTGCACCTAGCAACCAGCTATTAAGCGATATGTATGTGCTCATATTGCCTTTGTAAATACAAAACAAGGGGTACATAGTAGGCCTTAAGCGATGGTTAAATATTTTTAGAACTGGTCGCTATGTGTAAAATGTAATTCTCTTGCATGTCAAAAGATTGTTTATGCTAATGTTTATCTCGATTAATATGAAATAGGTGGAGAATAAGAGTTTGTAAAATTAGTTTGTACAAGAGTAGAGAAAGTCATGTGAGTGTAACACAACAGATTTTTTTATGTACAGGATATGCAAAGAGAATGGAATGCGCCACATAGCAACCAACTCTTAAAATATTTGACTATCGCTTAAAACCTACCAAATTTCCCTTGCATCTACAAGAAAATTAGCAATAAAATTGACATCTCGATATCTCGATTAACATGAAGCATACGGAGAATAAGCGTTTGTTGAAATAGTTTGTAAAGGAGTAGAGAAAGTCATGTGAGTGTAACACATCAGATTTTTTTACAATGCATCAGAATATGAACCTAAGTTTATTCCTTTGTACACCAGCGAGATTCGTAGGCTTTCTTCATTAACAAATTTCATTGCCCGCCATGATCCCAGCATAAGGAAAGCAAGCCTTGTTTGTTGGCTATTTCGCGACAAAATATACTGTTCTACATCCCATTCCGTTTTTAGTTTTGAATGTAAGCTTAATAAACAACAACGAGGGCATTGTTCCCGTGCACAACACTGCGATCGAAGAGATTAGATCTTAGTAGACTTAACAAGGTTTTTATCAGGTGAAAACGTACCACTTAATTAACAGAATCGGCCAATAAGAATGCGAGATGGCAGTCCTCCCCGCGAAAGTAGTTCAACGGTAGCGTCAGTAAGCGGACAGTTAAAATACAATAGTAATAAGAATTTCAAAATATTCCTATATTTTATATATACGGGTGTAAGAACCAAATCGGGGGACTTTTTGCTCTAAGTTGTAGCGATAAGGCATTTTTGTTTCGTAAGTGTAACGATGAGTTCCGTTTCAGAAATCTGTATTCTATTTAATAATTGTGGAATAGTAGGTTGCCTTGTTCGCAAGTATTAGTTAAGGACATAATTAAACCGCGAGTGCGTGGTCAAATTTACTGCAAATGATTGTAATTTATCGTGAGGAAAGCGTATTCGCGTATAAAGTGAAACTGCACACACTACGTGACCGGTAGAAATATCGCCAGCGAACTCTATATATCAAAATGTATATACAACCAAACATTGTGACTTCTACTCCTCGTGCAGCGTAACATCTTGTTCCCTCTACTACGTATAATAAGTAGGGGAGGTATTGTATTCCACCCAAAAATTCAATACCGAGATTTTACCGGAAATACATGTTTTGAGACCCCCTGAATCCAAAAAAAGCATTTTTGGAAACATGTCCTGTATGTCTGTGCGTCTGTCTCTCTGTGAACAGCATAACTCAGAAACGAACAGTCGGTTAAACACCAAACTTAGTATTTAGGTTCAGTATCTTCCAGAGATGCGACACGAAGGTTTCCAAGAACCTTTACTCGGTCAGCCTTCTTTTACAAACATCTGATGTCTACCACCAGTGTTCTACCGCGGGTACAACAAAACTATTCGCTTAGACGATGGAGTACAATTTGGGAAAAATTTCAGAATCCGAAGATCCCCACTGACTGGAAAGCTGCGGTTTACTCGGCTGTCAATGAGGTTGTTCCGACAGCTGACAAATTGTGGCGTCATGGCAGAGCAACATCAAATCTCTGCCTCAGGTGTTCTGCGGTGGAGACATTGAGTCACAAGTTGGTGGATTGTGCCGTCGTACGCCCAATATGGGACTGGATATATGGTCGCATAGGAGTGATTTGTAGTGGCGTGCTGATGTTTCCACGGGAGGTCTATCTGAATCTCGAATTCAAACACGGTGACAAGAAACTGACAGATGCCCCTACTTGGCTCATCTTTGCCACGTATTTTTGGTACTAAAAGTTGGGGACGCAGTGAATATGCAGGCCTTCCAGAGATTTATACGGAAGGAACGCTGGGAGTTGGACAAAAGGACCAATTTGGTCTTGGATCTCCCGCATTTAAGGAAGCTCTAAGTGTCCACTGCAGGAGGGCATATGCTCAGAATAGGGATAAGAAGAAGAAGAAACAAAAGTGATAAATCCTTCTTGTGTAGTAGTTTCCATATTCTCCTAAAAACCTATCCCAAAATAAAGTAAATGAATAAATACATTGCACAAAAATTAAAAAAAAAATTAAAAAAAAATAAATAAAATAAAAAAAATCTAAAAAAATAAAAATAATAAAAAAAATTAAAAAAAGGCAAAAAAAATAATACAAAAAAGCCTACCAATTCCCCTTGCATCAAAAAAAATAAAAATTAAAAAAAAGTTGAACTTTGAGGGGTAACACATTGCTATGTTGGCGTGTTATTAATTAATTAATTAAAAAAAAAGAAAAAAAAAGAAAATCCCCCCACCCCTTTACATGGAACATTTTTCGAAAATTTCAATTTTCTCAAAAATGGCTCTAACGATTTTGATTAAAATATCACATGTTTAAGATATTTTCATGACAAATGAAATGTATATCTCGAATTTTCTTGGAATGTCTCCAAAGGTATTCTTCATTGTGAACGACTTTTGCGTAACTAGTAAACGATACGAGATAGACAAAATGTTATTACACAAAAAATGTAGATCGCGTTAAAATACACAATTTGTCTTATACATTTTTTTTTGAGTGAACCATTTTCGACATATTGCTTGTTATTGCTTTAAATTTTCCAATACTTTATTGCTTTCTCTACTACGTATAGTAAGTAGGGGAAGTATTGTATTCCACCCAAAACTTCGATACCTAGATTTCACCGGAAATATATGTTTTGAGACCCCTGAATCCAAAAAAAAGTATTTTTGGAAACATGTTCGTGTGTGTGTCTATGTGTGTGTGTCTGTGTGTGAACAGCATAACTCAGAAACGAACAGTCGGATAAACACCAAACTTGGTATTTAGGTTCAGTATCTTCCAAGGATGCAACACGAAGGTTTTCAAGAAAATCCCCCCACCCCAGATTACCATTTACATGGAAAATTTTTCGTAAATTTTAGTTTTCTCAAAAATGGCATTAACGATTTTGATTAAAATATCATATGTTTAAGATATTTTTATGACAAATAAAATGTATATCTTGAATTTCATGGGAATGTCCCCAAAAGTATTCTTAATTGTGAACGACTTTTGCATAACTGGTAAACCATAAGAGATAGACAAACTTTTACTACACAAAAAATGTAGATCGCGTTAAAATACACAATTTGTCATACATTTTTTTTGTTGAGTGAACCATTTTCGAGATATTACTTGTTATTATCTTAAATTTTTCAATACTTACTTTCTCAAATGGGAATTCGTTATTCATTTTTTTTTGTCTTGGATATGCAAAGAGAATGGCAAAGGGAATGGTGCTGCACCTTTCAACCAGCTATTAAGAGATATGTATGTGCTTAAAGGCTACTGTATTTCTATATTGCCCTTGTAAATATATATTCCCCTTACATTTACAAGAAAATTAGCAATAAGATAGACTCTGCAAATGTTTATCTCGATTAACATGAAGTAGATGGAGAATAAGCGTTTGTTAAAATAGTTTGTACAAGAGTAAGGAAAGTCATGTGAGTGGAACACATCAGATTTTACTTTTCTGAAATGAAAATTCGTTAAAGAGAGTGGAATGCGCCACATAGCAACCAGCTCTTAAAAGATTTGGCTATCGGTTAAAGCCTCGATTAACATGAAGTAGATGGAGAATAAGCGTTTGTAAAAATAGTTTGTACAAGAGTAGAGAAGGTCATGTGAGTGTAACACATCAGATTTTTTTGAATATACAACGCTTAAAATGTAACGAAGTGGAAATTACTTTATCAACCCTTACTGTTCCACATTTATAATTGGTCCTCGCTCTTCAATCAAGTTTATCCATAGTAATTTCCTAAATAACCCTGAGAAGCATTAGATTAGCTAGCCTTGGGCACGGTGAAGATAACAATTTGCACTACGGGATGAAGGCGCCTGTTATCTAAGTGTCTGATGTGGCAAACAACAAGAAGAAATAAAAAGATTGGTTTCCAGGCTTCTGGGCCGTGCTCTACTGGAAACGACTATTCTTTCCAGATGCTTCGTTCGTAGCTGCGACGAAAATTTTCAATGAAGATTCCGAAGAAATCTCTTGGGAACCTCGGCGACGACTGTTTAGGAGCCTGTCGCTAGCGTGCCGTTTATACACCCTGGTTTGGGCGGAGTTTGATCCTCTTTGGTATGAGATTAGACATCTTCAAACAAAAACAATTTCCGCATGAAGGAGGAGTCATTAAGACTGAGTAAAACTTGGCACCCGGCTCCACAAAATATCATCCAGAAGCTTTAGATAAAACACTTGAACGACATGATGATGCAGCAAACAAAAACAAGATAGTCGACGACGACATATTGGCTCTAAATAGGGCTAAACCACGTAGTGACGGGATGTAGCGTTTACAGGATGCCTGGTGAAGTAGGGGAGTGAAAGGAGATAGCAAGATTTGCTCCTCAACGGTTGCCGGTCATGGTGCAATGAAACTTGTGCATCACTGGTGTTATTGTCTTTCCAAAAATTTGTATTTAGGGGTTGTAATTTTGAACATCCAAGCATCTCTTGGAGGGATTATATAGGAGCTCAGCCTTAGCTGCTGATGGAGGTGCTCCATAATTACCGGATGTGCCCGCATACCATGCGGGGAAACCGGTGACGCTTCAAGTGGCGTGTTCGTGTGGAGCAAAACTTGTCCCAGCACAAGTCCAAACCACTCCGCGCCCGGTCCATTCAGGAGCAAGTCGACATTGGCTCAGTTCCCAGGAGATCGCTTCGGAAACACCACTGAAGATGTTCGGCGTAGCTACGAACGAAACGTCTAGAAATAATAGTTGTTTCCAGCAGACCACGTCCCACAAGCTCAGAAATTAAACCTTCTGCTATAGACACTGGCCGTGAAAGTCTTCGCTATTTAATAAGAACTAACTTTTCCTAAAATACTTCGTTCCATTCTGAGAAGGAAAACAGTTACAAATTCTTTCTAGTAGAAGTCTTGATAAAACAAAGCCGCGATGATTCCAGGCAACTACTATTGCTTCTAAACAGTAACAATGATGCTTTCTAAAAATGCTTATCTGTTGAAATAATTTACGAAACCTGCATTCGGACGACATATAAAGTCGGTCGGTTCGAAGCAAATGATATCCCAATTAACCTAATCGATGTTGTAATCGTATTATTTTCCATTTTATATCTCCTGTTAGTTGGAATTAAAATCCCTCACAGCTCAAGTATTTCACTTTCAATTGTGGCAGTATTTTATATCACAACAATGTAAATGCCAGAGTGATTGTAGTGTAAATAAGCATTATTGTATGACATTGATTTGAGATGTTTGTTAATTATAAGCATTGTTAGGAAATAAGTTTACACGGCCTCACTGAAACTGACAATAAGAGCAGGCAACAATGAGCGAGGGGGTGAGTTGTTTATCAATTAGAAGAGACGAAAAATGACGTCAGATTAGCGCGCTTTTCTGTAGAAATGGAGGGAATTTCTTCCCTAGAGCATATGTGTTCGTAATTTTGATTGGATATAAAAATAGACGCTAATATTGGCGCGTTTTATTAACCAATAGTAGCTCTGTTATAGTCTTTAGGCATATCGGGTGAGGGAGTATAAATTATGAAGCCAAGAGACGGGTAACGTTCAGTCCAAAAGAAGCACTCGCGGGTAATACGTCACCCAGTTCAACAGAAATATTCGCAGGTTGTACGTCCCACAGTTTAAGAGAATCATTCACAGGTTATACGTCGTGCAGTTTTACAGAATCTCTCGCGTCGTAAAGTTACTTATAAATGTGAAATACGCGAATTAATAATGTGCAGCAAATATGTGATTATAGTGACATTAGAAAATATAACAGTTTCAGTCGGGCGTGTATCAAGATAATTATGTGAAATGAATAAAGTGTGACGGCAATAAGAGTGTAAAAACAAATTATTTTATCAGTTTTATCCTTTAGTAACAACTCCTTTCCGTTTACACACCCTGTTTAAGAGATATGCTCGACTGAGTAGTAATAATAGCTAGCCGAGGCACAATGAACCCAAAATTCAAAATAATAAAACAATAACAGGCGCTCAGCAATAAGATAACACGATGAAACCGCGACACTATTCTCATTCTCTTTCGCATTCGCGATTTCTTGTAGAATAAACTTAGAAATTGATAACTTTCAATTATGCAATTGAGGTTGGGATTGCCACTTCCTTTTCACGTGCTCGATTGAATGTACATGACCTATTCACCTTCCGTTTCGTTTCCCTTCAGGTTCGCTTTTCTGTTCACGGGTAACTGTGTACAAAGCTTTACATGATGGTTCCTGAAGCTCGCTATATTAGCGTTACTCCTGCTGCGCGAAGGTATTCTAATTCGATTCCCGATCCCGCAATGAATTTCTCGTCAGCCTCATGAGACGCTTAGCATAATCCCAGAAGCTGCTCGGTGAAGAAGTGGCGTCTCTGGTCTCGGGAACTACACTAAAGCAGCTAGATATGCTGACCACATGCCACACCCTACCTCCAATTACTGCACCCTACGCATAATAAGTGGACGGAGGCAGGCACGGTGGGGTGCACCTAGGTCCAGTAAGGCATCATACCACTAGTTTATCTCCTCCTCCTTCTCTCTCTCTCTGTCCTCTGATTAGAGGAAGTATTGAATTTGACGAAAAACTTTCGCCAGAAATACACGTTTTTAAGTATCTGTAAGGTATGTGTGGATTATTGTAAGTGGTGGTGGTGGTGGCATCGTCCTGGTCGTCGTCTGGTCTTTCCATCCGTACAAAACTGCTGCTTTCATTAAGAAACATTTTCCTTAATTTGTGTTTTTTACTTTCTCTACTACGTATAGTAAATAGGGTATTCCACCCAAAATTTCGATACTGGGATTTCACCGGAAATACATGTTTTGAGACGCCCTGAATCCAAAAAAAGCATTTTTGGAAACATGCCCGTGTGTGTGTGTGTGTCTGTGAACAGCATAACTCAGAAACGAACAGTCGGATAAACACCAAACTTGGTATTTAGGTTCAGTATCTTCCAGAGATGCGACATAAAGGTTTTCAAGAAAATCCCTCCACCCCAGACTACCCTTTACATGGAACATTTTTCGAAAATATTAATTTTCTTAAAAATGTCTCTAACGATGTTGATTAAAATATCATATGTTTAAGATATTGTCTTGAGAAATGAAATGTATATCTCGAATTTTCTGAGAATGTCTCCAAAAGTATTCTTCATTGTGAACGACTTTTGCATAACTGGTAAAGCATAAAAGATAGACAAAATGTTACTACACATAAAATGTAGACCGCGTTAAAATACACAATTTATGTCATATACTTTTTTGTTGAGTGAACCGTTTTCGAGATATTGCTTGTTATTCCCTTAAATTTTCCAATACTTATACTTTTTCTCAAATTCATTATTCATTTCTTTATCCTGTATATGCAAAGAGTATTAATCTGTGGCAAAGGGAATGGTGCTGCACCTAGCAACCAGCTATTAAGAGATATGTATGTGCTTAAAGGCTACTGTATTTATATATTTCCCTTGTAAATGTATATTCCCCTTACATCTACAAGAAACTTAGCAATAAGATAGAGCCTGCAAATGTTTATATCGATTAACATAAAGTAGATGGAGAATAGGCGTTAGTAAAAATAGTTTGCACAAGAGTAGAGAAAGTCATGTGAGTGTAACACATCAGATTTTTTCAAAAGTGATTAACCATTTCAATTAATTATAATAATAATTAAAATAGAATTGTTTGAAATATTAAATGAAAATAAATATCACCTCTTAATCTTCTATGAGCACTCTTTTAAGTCCTCTCAGTGTTAAATTTTATATGACTTTAAAACCTTAGAGATAAGCAAAACTTAATACAGGAAAGCTATAAATCTGGCTACGACTTTTCTTAAATAAAATCTGTTACAAATAACAGTTTACGAAACATTCGATGTTACTCATTTAAATGTTTTCATATTGTAACCAATGAAGAACACTAGTTACTGTGAAACAGACTTTATCACTTAGACACTCGGTGTAATGCAAATGTTACACTTGAGTTCTCCACGTTTGGCAATACTCGGAACACAACGCAACGGATCCGTCGAATCGAGTCACAACTGGACTGAGTAATCACTGTTCACTTTTCATCTCGTCTTGACTAACAGAACTCTACTCAAGTCAACTGAGCTCCCAGGCAAGAGTAGCCTCTTACATAGGCTCCGCATACAAAGAGTAAGGTTCTAAAAAGAGACTTTACTAGAACATGCCGAAGGAAATGTTCTCGAACAGGTAAGCAGCACACAATAGCTATTGTCACGCACTGACTATTGTTCCGACGGCCGGTCAAAGGCCCCGACCAGGAAGTTCACCGTCGGCCCGCAGGTAGCCTGGCCCACAGGGTCACAATATTTTAAGCAATGCGCTTTGGAACTTTGATTGTTCGTGCTTTGGTTTCTAATAAGCTCATACAAGGACCAGATAACATTATAGCTAATAAATTCTCATCAACCTGCATTTTAAACAGTTGATTGTCCCAACCTACAGCATTTATATTGTACATACTGAGGCTTTCACGGCCGGCGTCATAACTAATAAATGTATTACAACTATCCGGGCTTGTAGGCCGTGGTCTAGTAGGCATCGTGGATACCGACGTTTCGCCAAGTCCGACCACCGCAGACACTGAATCACTTCACCCTGAAGATGCCAAGCGCTGTACTTGGCGAAACGTCGGTATCCACGATGCCTTCTAGACCACGGCCTACAAGTCCGGATAGTTGTAATTCATTTATTAACATTTACATTGTTATTATTATCTCAATAAACCCCTTTTGGCGAATATTTATCGAACAGAACAGAAACTAGTCAGAAAAATAAGATTTTATATGAATAAACTACCGAATGGGTGTGAAAATAAATAGTGATGAGAAGAGAACGTATATGAGTGTGGAATTGAATTTTTTTTCTCGCCAGGAAAGCAATAGTATGATAAAACCTATATAGTGCCCATCGAAAGCCACTTCATACTTTGAAGAATTGTAATTAAATATTATATTTTAAACTAGTAAAAAGTAGCAAAAGCCTCTTGTATTAGGCAGAAACAGGATTTGCTTTTTACAAAGCTTTGGAAATGTATCCGCCGTTATCTTATTCAATGTACACCAGTATATCTGTCACACAATACACAACACTTTGAGCATAATATACTGACATACTGACAATTTATTGCGAAATAATGTATTTTAGTTGCAATGGGGTTGTTGGATCTTTTCAAAACTAAAGGATAACCGAACATCACTGAGACCATATTGTTGGAAATTGCCTATTACACTACAGCCAATATTCTCTTCCTCAAACTTCCTGATTAAATCCTCATACGTAACCAAGTGCGTGTGCTATAATTCACTGAGTACTGTCTAAGTAATACGGGTAAAGATGTAACTTTTCTTCCATATAAAGCGCGACTCAAACAGCTATTACAGCTCTCTTCCATATAAAGACTGTCCTGAATTACTCTTGTGGGACTGCGATAACACTGAGCGAGGAGGGACCGTGGTAATGTGTGCGAATCGCATTGGGTGACCCTGGGTTCAAACCACCCGGAGGCGACCGACGGTTTTTTCGCAGTTTCGGTCGCTAGCTATTGCTGGGTTGCATAATTTGATCCGCGAATTTTCTTATCATTATAGTTCATTTCCCTCTACACCGGCATACTGGACATTGGGCTGATCACCCATCCTGGATATGCTATGATCTAGAATTTGTTTCCTCCGCAGCAGCCCAAGGCATTGGCTTTTAAGTCCTTGGGGTGTAAGTCCTATAAAGAGAAGGGAAAACCGTTAAAGAAGAAGAAATATGATAACCATAAACCAACACCACATAACCTCGGAACTAGGAACGGGATCTGAGATAATTGATTTCCAAAAACAGTCAACTAACTTGAAACTAATTTTTCAATTCAATCACCGAGAACGCAAACTCTCCCCCCTCTAATTTGAGTGGGCTTGCCGTTATCTGGAGGGAACAGAGTGATTGTTTTAGCCAGTAGCCAAAACAAAAATAATTGAAGCGGAGAGAATGCGTCACTCCAACAAACTGCGTAAATATACTGTGAACTTAGCCTTTCCCACGCCTCACATTGGCGACGATGCCTCATAACAGACAGTTTTCCCAATCTATCGAGGCCAAAATAAATATTTACCTTGCATATCTGAACAAAAATGTAACTAAATATTTTTAAGTGCGTCCTTTAACGGGTGTGCTATTAGAGTTGATTAGTCGGTCCGGACGCATCAGACAGTAGGATATTTAGGAGAGCTCTGGGCTATGTGGATTGTAAGAAGTTGACGTCCATGCGCAAATAGCAATGTGAGAAAGAAGTTGGAATTAGGTGGCGAGAAAATACGATATGGCGCTCAATCATTAAGGACAAAGATAATGTTATGGATGCTTGCTACATCTAGACTGGTGGAGGATCCGGGTCATGATGAACAATCCAAGACTGAGCCGTGTGTAATCTGAGGGAAGGGAAAAGCTGAGAGAGGAGATGGAACTAGGTGGCGGGATAATCCGCTTTCTCGGTCAGTCAGTCACTGTCGCTCACGATTGATGATGTAAGATAGTACTTATATTAGGCTGACGAGGGTTAGGATCGTGATGGGTAATCCGAGACAGTACCATGTGTAATCTGAGGAAACCTGAAAGCGCTACAGGAGATCGGGTGGACATCAGTATGCAAATTATGTAATTTATAGAGAAGTAGGTGAACATTAGGCAACATAAGATAGTGTTCATTTGCGAGTTTACATAGAATTAACGTAGCACGCAAGACAGATATTTGAAGAATTCATGCTATACCAACCAGGAAAGCCAGAAGTTATAGTCAGTAATTAACTTCATAGAAAGGATTGAGCCTCGTCTTACAGAGCTGTACCTACTGCTATACAACCCTCTGGCGGGAAGGCTTCACCATTCGACCAGCCAAAAATATACAGTGTACCCGCAGTAAGTTACGTAAAATTCTACGCGTAAACTCTCGTCATTGACATACTAACGAGGTTTGCATACACGGCTAACGAGCCTGTTTCGGAGGTACACTCTCTCTCTCTTCGTAAAGGGTACCGCGTATTATGGTTGACTTAAAAGAGCATAAGACAGGTTATACCAAGCGAACACGCTATCTTTTAGGTGTCTCTCCTCTTTTATATAGGCTTATTTTTACTTTCTCTACTACGTATAGTAAGTAGGGGAAGTATTGTATTCCACCCAAAAATTCGATACTGAGATTTCACTGGAAATACATGTTTTGAGACCCCTGATTCCAAAAAAAGCATTTTTGGAAACATGTCCGTTTGTGTCTGTGTGTCTGTGAACAGCATAACTCAGAAACGAACAGTCGGATAAACACCAAACTTGGTATTTAGGTTCAGCATCTTCCAGAGATGCGACACGAAGGTTTTCAAGAAAATCCCCCTATCTCTTAATAGAAAGGAGTTGCTAGGTGCAGCACCATTCTCTTTGCATATCCAAGACAAAAAAAATTAATAACGAATTCCCATTTGAGAAAATAAGTATTGAAAAATTTAAGGGAACAACAAGCAATATCTCGAAAATGGTTCACTCAACAAAAAAAAATGTATACGACATAAATTGTGTATTTTAACGCGATCTATAGTTTTTGTGTAGTCAAATTTTGTCTATCTCTTATGGTTTAGCAGTTTACCAAAAGTCGTTCACAATGAAGAATACGTTTGGAGACATTCCCAGAAAATTCGAGATATACATTACATTTCTCATGACATATCTTAAACATATGATATTTTAATCAAAATCGTTAGAGCCATTTTTGAGAAAATTAAAATTTTCGAAAAATGTTCCATGTAAAGGGTAATCTGGGGTGGAGGATTTTCTTGAAAACCTTCGTGTCGCATCCTTGGAAGATACTGAACCTAAATACCAAGTTTGGTATTTATCCAACTGTTCGTTTCTGAGTTATGCTGTTCACAGACACACAGACATGTTTCCAAAAATGCTTTTTTTTTATTCAGGGGGTCTCAAAACATGTATTTCCGGTGAACTCTCTGTATCGAATTTTTGGGTGGAATACAATACTTCCCCTACTTACTATACGGAGTAGAGAAAGTAAAAAATATTCAACCCTTTGTCGGCCTCAAAGCTAATATTTACGCTTTCGATATCGATGGAGGTGTGATAAAAAGGGCTAAAGTACGAGGGGTGATCAACAAAGACTGAGACTGATTTTTTCCTGTAGCTTCCGTGATAGTTTCGTATCTGTAACATAAATATTTGAAAAGAGCGGGCGTTTATGTATAATGTTGTTAGGCGGCAGCACTCTCGTATTGGCAAATGTGGAGGAGTAGCAATAAATGTTAAATATGATCTGGAGCCAAATTTCTTAGTTATAAGAAATGTATACTTGGTGCAATGTATAAAGCTTCGAATGTTAATTGTTCAGATGATATAGGAACTCAATTATTTAATTTATTACCCGACTACCCAACGGAAACGCTTTTGGACTTAATTGTGACCAACAATCCAGACAAAAAGCTGCACATGGACAGCTATCAGTACCAGGTATTCCTGCACATGACCTCGTATACGTAGTCTACTCAATACAGTGTCCCAAACAATACGCTAATACTGAATTTACAGAGATTTAAACAACAATGACGACACATGCCTTATCAATGATGTGATGCTAACTCCTTGGAACACTATTTGGACGCTACACATAGTGGACTAAAAGGTTGACCAATTAAATGCATACATTACGGAACTATATGACAAGCATGCTCCTATAAAAACTAAACAACCAGCACCATGGTTGACTGCAGATATTCGTATTTTGATGGCTAAAAGATACCACGCTTATAGAACATATAAAAGACACAAAAAAGACACCAGCTTTGAGAGTTACAGAGTTCACCGTGAAGTAGAATAATCTTTAAATTATTAGCACCACGTTTTGGGCACCAAACTTGAGTTAGTTGCAACCCCATGTACGATACAAACTTTCCGGTGGCCTTCGCCTCCACGTTTAAAAATCAACTTTGTATTTTTAATGTTTATTTAAATATTATATATGTACGTTTGCCTCGGTTGCGTCATTAGTAATTTGCAGAAACACGTATCTCTTAGCAAGGGCTGGTGCGGCTAAAGAATGAAGGCTTACACAAATTATTATTTTTTTTACTTCACTCCTTTTATTATTCCTTCTCACGATTAAATAACACTTCACTGATGTATCCTACTGTAGAGCTGTGAGATTACTGTTACGTGTATTTTTAACACGTAAACTTTACACTATTCACGCCGTAATGAATATTTTATGTCTCACACTGAATACGTATCGAACTGCTCGGGAACGCTGCTTTCCTGCGTCCGGTAGGGTACGCTATTTTCCAGAGTCTAGCTTCTACCGCCTAAATTTATACTTTTACTATATTTCAAGTCTCTGTTTGGCTAATTTTACTCCAATAGAATACTTTTATTTAACTTAAAGCTTTTCTAGTTTTTGATTGGCTATTTATAAACTGTCTTAAACATTACATTATTGTTCCAAGAATTATTGGTAGCATTATTAAACTTTTCAATTCATTATTGCCTCATGGTTACCTCATTGTTACCTCATTGTTACCTCATTGTTCGCAATTTTCGGCTTCTATTCTCACAGCCCCTACATTGTTAATTTACATAATATATTCACAAACATTATTATACATGCGCATAATAATATAAACATAATACAATGACTGTTACATACACTTTTTATATTATACACATATTGCTTTTAAGGCGAGCTGTTATTTTATTTTATATTATATTATTAGACTGATATCATTTAAGTGT
The DNA here is from genome assembly GCA_030765065.1 of Deroplatys truncata. Lineage (NCBI taxonomy): Eukaryota > Metazoa > Arthropoda > Insecta > Mantodea > Mantidae > Deroplatys > Deroplatys truncata. Next base: position 56,040,187 of record CM060987.1, read on the forward strand.
TAAAAATACTGCCTCATTCATAATCAGACAAGTCAAAGAGTCAGAAATGCCGCAATAAAATATGGTTACAGCCTCATCGAACGAAAACTAGTGCTGCTGATATGTGGCGAGGTAATCGAACAATGGAACTGGGAATACTTCACCCCAGGTACACGGCACTCCTTCACTGAACGATCTTAATGACCATTTCATTAAAATGCCCTTGAACTGAACCAAACTGATAAGGACCGTACTGTTTGAAGTGTGCTGCATGAGACACTTGAAACTTACAAATTTTACTTCACATATGTCACGGAAACAGAAGTTATGCAAGCACTGAGAAGTATAAAGACAAACTCTCAAGGACCTGATCGCATTAATATAATCCTAATAAATAAAACGTTGACGTGATATTGCCGACTGTGGTGGACATCTTCAACGCCTCTCTTATGACATCGACTTATCCAGTACAGGAAACGTGCATATGCAACACCTCTACCTAAAACTAAAGTATCCAAAGCCTCTAGTAACTTCAGACCAATTGGAATATACGAGGGCTGATCAATAAAGACTGAGACTGATTTTTTTCTGTAGTTTCCTTGATAGTTTTATGTCTCTACCACGAATACTTGAAAAGAGCAGGGTTTCATGTATAATGTCTATAAGCGACAGCACTCTCGTAACGGTAGGTTGGTAGTAATGCTGTATATTGTTGACCCTACTTGAAGTTCGCATACCACAAAATGGAGGTGACACGAGAGGAGCAATACAGCGCAATAAAATTTTATTTTCGTTTAAATCATACAGCCTTGAAACTTTCGAAAAGCTGAAGCAAGCATACGGTGAATATTCACTACCTCGTGCAACGGTGTTTAGGTGGTTCAAGGACTTCAAAGAAGGGCGAGTCCTCTGTGCTAAGCAAGGTGGGTCAGGTGTTTCGGAATGGAATAATTTACCAGCATGCAGTTTCCCCCCTCACACTACTGTTACAGCAGCTACTACACGTCAGTATTGGCTACACTGAGGAAGCACATTACAAGGAAACGTCCAGAACATCATCGGAATGGGTGGCGACTTCATCATGACAACGCGAGGCCTCACGTCGCAAATCAAGTCCAGGAATTTTTGGCTAAATTCAACATTACCTGTGTGTCGCATCCTCCTTAAAGCCCCGATCTTACCCCCTGTGATTTCTTTTTATTCCCATTACTAAAGGCAAAGCTCCGGGGCATTCGATTTGAGAGCAATGAAGCAGCGCTAAAGAAAAGTGAGGCGATTCTCAAAGACCTGACAAAGAATGGCCTGCACCATGTGTTCGAGGACTGGCAGAGACGGTATAAAAAGTGCATTCAGTTAGGAGGGGACTACTTTGAAAAAGATCATGTCAACATTGAAATGGAGTAATAAATATCTGTGAAAAAAATCAGTCTCGGTTTTTATTGATCAGCCCTCGTATTACCTACACCTTCCAAAGCACTTGAACGTATCGTGCATAAGCAGCTCACAGATTACCTTAATAATCATGACCTTCTTGACCCTCATTAATCCAGTTTCAGACCAGGCCATAGCACTAGCACGGCGCTATTAAATATTGTTGAAGATATACGTGAAGCTTGCGATGAACAGAAACTAACTCTACTATTAAACATGACTAAATCTTTTAATTCTGTAGATAGAGGCGTATTGCCCGCTAAACTTTCGGCACTAAATTTGTCTGATTCAGCTGTCACATGGTTCAACTCCTATTTTTGCGAAAGGCAACAGTGTGTCGTTTCTGGGAATTTCTCTTCATCGTGGCGTTTCGAAATGGTGGAAGTTCCATAGGGTAGCGTTTTGAACCCCTTATTATTTGCACTTTGTATAAACGGATTTCTCACTCTATTCGCTACAGCAAATACCACTTGACCTACAACTATACATGCATTCACGAACTGACGACATTCACAATATAGTGTTGAAAATTAACCATGACCTCGACTCTGTATATTCATGAGCACTTGGTTCAGGCCTTGTTGTTGATGTATTGTCCTTCAACTGTTGTAGTTTATTGTTGTTGAAGGTTTTACTGCTGTTGGAGTTTTTGCACCACGCTTTGGGCGTGAATTTGAAGATGATTGTTTGTTACGTAATATGCTGCTACATATGAGAAGCCGATTTGAAGATGTATTTTTGTTGTTACACTCCAAGTTTAAAAATATTATATTAATTTTGTTAATAAACTGCTTCTATGGGTATTATTTATGTTTATATTTGCCTCGGCTGCGTCAGTAATGTTTGTAGAGACACGTTTCTCTTAGGCAGTGTGTGGTGCGACAAGAATGTAGGCTTACACAGATTTTAAGTTTAAATTCACTTCTTTTTATTAATCCTTCACACAAATTAAATAGCATTACACTGATATTAAGAGCTGTGGGATTCTTTAATTTAAAACTTGCACTTTGTTAACGCGTATACTTAATTTTCGTTTCCCAAAAAAAGTATTATTTCTTTAGAGAACACATCTTCCATCCGGTCACTACCAAGGTCTGCAGGCAACTGAACATATTTCAGCCGTCAAAACCCTAAGCTTCTGTATTTCAAGTCTGTGATTGGCTAATCCTAGTCCAATAGAAAACCTGCATTTAATTAAACTTTTTTTCTGGCTGTTGATTGGCTATTTTTAAACTGTCACAAAATTTACATTATCGTTGCTCTAATCATGACTAGTAGTATTCAAACCCTCAAACTCATTATTGCCTCAAGGTTAGCTCATTGTTAGCAACGTTAAACTTATTATTCTCACAGCTCTTACATTATTAAATTACATAATGCATTCACATAACATTATTAAACATGTTTACAATAATATAAGCATATGCAATTACTGTTACATATATTTTAAAACTCTGATGTGTTGCACTCATATGACTTTCCCTACTCTTGTACAAATTATTTTTACAAACGCTTATTCTCCATATGCTTATGTCAATCGAGATATCGAGATGTCAATCTTATTGCTAGTTTTCTTGTAGATGCAAAGAGAATATGGTAGGTTTTAAGCGATAGTCAAATCTTTAAAGCGCTGGTTGCTATGTGGCGCATTCCATTCTCTTTGCATGTCCAGAACATAAAAAAATCTGATGTGTTACACTCACATGACTTTCTCTACTCTTGTACAATATATTTTTACAAGCGCCTATTCTTCATATGCTTCATGTTAATCGATATATCGAGATGTCAATCTTATTGGTAATTTTCTTGTAGATGCAAGGGGAATATGGTAGGTTTTAAGCGATAGTCAAATATTTTAACGCTGGTTGCTATGTGGCGCATTCCATTCTCTTTGCATGTCCAGGACATAAAAAAAATGAATAACGAATTTGAGAAAAAGTATAAGTATTGGAAAATTTAAGGGAATAACAAGCAATATCTCGCAAACGGTTCACTCAACAAAAGAAATGTATATGACATAAATTGTGTATTTTAACGCGATCTACATTTTTCGTGTAGTAAAATTTTGTCTATCTCTTATGGTTTACCAGTTATGAAAAAGTCGTTCATAACGAAGAATACTTTTGGAGACATTCCCAGAAAATAAGAGATATACATTTTATTTGTCATGACAATATCTTAAACATATGATATTTTAATCAAAATCGTTAGAGCCGTTTTTGTGAAAATTAAAATTTTCGAAAAATGTTCCATGTAAAGGGTAGTCTGGGGTGGGGGGATTTTCTTGAAAACCTTCATGTCGCATCTCTGAAAGATACTGAACCTAAATACCAAGTTTGGTGTTTATGCGACTTTTCGTTTTTGAGTTATGCTGTTCACAGACACACAGACACACAGACAGAAACAGACAGACACACAGACACACAGACACACAGACAGACACACACGGACATGTTTCCAAAAATGCTTTTTTTGGATTCAGTGAGTCTCAAAACATGTATTTCCGGTGAAATCTCGGTATCGAAATTTTGGGTGGAATACAATACTTCCCCTACTTACTATACGTAGTAGAGAAAGTAAAAATCTGATGTGCTACACTCATATGACTTTCTCTACTCTTGTACAATCTATTTTTACAAACGCCTATTCTCCATATGCTTCATGTTAATCGAGATATCGAGATGTCAATCTTATTGGTAATTTCTTTGTAGAAGCAAGGGGAATATGGTAGCTTTTAAGCGATAGTCAAATATTTTAACGCTGGTTGCTATGTGGCGCATTCCATTCTCTTTGCATGTCCAGGACATAGAAAAAAATGAATAACGAATTTGAGAAAAAGTATAAGTATTGGAAAATTTAAGGAAATAACAAGCAATATCTCGAAAACGGTTCACTCAACAAAAGAAATGTATATGACATAAGTTGTGTATTTTAACGCGATCTACATTTTTTGTGTAGTAAAATTTTGTCTATCTCTTATGGTTTACCAGTTATGCAAAAGTCGTTCACAATGAAGAATACTTTTGGAGACATTCCCAGAAAATTCGAGATATACATTTCATTTCTCATGACATTATCCTAAACATATGATATTTTCATCAAAATCGTTAGAGCCATTTTTGAGAAAATTAAAATTTTCGAAAAATCTTCCATGTAAAGGGTAGTCTGGGGTGGGGGGATTTTCTTGAAAACCTTCGTGTCGCATCTCTGGAAGATACTGAACCTAAATACCAAGTTTAGTGCTTATCCGATTGTTCGTTTTTGAGTTATGCTGTTCATAGACACACAGACACACACACACACAGACACACACACGGACATGTTTCCAAAAATGCTTTTTTTGGATTCAGGAGGTCTCAAAACATGTATTTCCGGAGAAATCTCGGTATCGAATTTTTGGGTGGAATGCAATACTTCCCCTACTTACTATACGTAGTAGAGAAAGTAAAAATGAATAACGAATTTGAGAAAAAGTATAATCATTGGAAAATTTAAGGAAATAACAAGCAATATCTCGAAAACGGTTCACTCAACAACAAAAATGTATATGACATAAATTGTGTATTTTAACGCGATCTACATTTTTTGTGTAGTAACATTTTGTCTATCTTTTATGCTTTACCAGTTATGCAAAAGTCGTTCACAATGAAGAATACTTTTGGAGACATTCTCAGAAAATTCGAGATATACATTTCATTTCTCAAGACAATATCTTAAACATATGATATTTTAATCAACATCGTTAGAGACATTTTTGAGAAAATTAATATTTTCGAAAAATGTTCCATGTAAAGGGTAGTCTGGGGTGGAGGGATTTTCTTGAAAACCTTTGTGTCGCATCTCTGGAAGATACTGAACCTAAATACCAAGTTTGGTGTTTATCTGACTGTTCGTTTCTGAGTTATGCTGTTCACAGACACACACACGCACACACACATGGACACGTTTCCAAAAATGCTTTTTTTGGATTCAGTTGGTCTCAAAACATGTATTTCCGGTGAAATCTCGGTATCGAATTTTTGGGTGGAATACAATACTTCCCCTACTTACTATACGTAGTAGAGAAGGTAAAGATTATTACATACATATTGTTTCAAGGCGGGCTGTTATTTAATTTACATATTATATATTTTAATTGAAATAATTCAAGTATTAAATATACTGCCTCATTGTCAATCCCTCAAAATCACAGGCATTGCTAGTGCAATATTCACTGTGATACAGTTTGTCACAGAGAATGCATTTAATTAATATTCCAATTATTTTTCAGCACGGATAATAACTTGTGATATTTGATTAATAAGCTTGAATAATGTAATAATGGCTTAAACGCTGCTAAAGGATTATAGCATTCAAGTAATGTTACGATTCGGCATTAAACCATCTAGCATACAGCCATATTAGAATTTAAATGCTACTGCACTGCAAGGTTCGAAGTAGTGTAGTAATATATTGCCCATCCATTTAGTGTTTGGAAGGTAATATAACTCATATCTCCGAAAGGAGCTTAACTCTCTTTAAAGTACTTTCTTTTTCTTTCTTTGTTTTAGGCTTGGGATTGGTTATTTCTGCGCTATATTTTTATAAAGTTACTGCTAACTTTTTAGCTGTATTCAAAAATAATTATAATTCTCCTCCGTGCGCTTTAGACAAATAATAAGGTAATTAACTAAATGAATTGCACTGCATTAAATGAATAAAACGTAATCTACACCACCCCATACAATACAGATCCTTAATAATAATTTATGATCAAAATGTATGGTTTCCAATCTGCCCTCTTCAACTCAGATGATAGTGTTAACACTGCATTAAAATTATGTAAAAAAAATTCTAATGTTTTATATGCACGTGACTTTCTATACCGTCTATCGTTTATTAGTGTGTATACAAATATTCTTATGAAAGTTTTATTTTTCAATCCACTTCACGTAAATTGGGATAAACCATTGCAAAATTAGCTACATTATACATTTCGTTAAAAATTCAAAGGGAATAACGATAATCAAATGTTTTAGAACTGGACGCTATACGCTGAATGTCGAAAGGACTTGAGTGAACGATTGAACAATTCGAACCGCTGGCCCCGTAGCTCAGTCGGTAGACAACCTTCCTGCTGTGCGGGAGGTCCCAGGTTCGATTCCCGGCTGGGGTGCGAGTTTTTCTCTAGCCAAGATTATTCCCTGTCCTCCCATAGTCTGGAAGTATGAATGAGAGTGTAAATGTGTGTGTGTGTGTGTGTGTGTGTGTGTGTGTGTGTGTGTGTGATCTAACGATTAAAATCCAAAGTGCAAGAAACCCAACGACAAGTGAATACGAGTTAACACCATTGCCAATGAGCAATCACCAATGTAGTTAAATGGAACTAAAAAAATTCGAAACTTAATAAGAGATATCTTGGAAATGGCTGATGGCACAAAAATGTATTTGAAATAAATTGTATGTTTTAAAGAGATCTAGATTTTTTGTGTAGTACGTTTTCGTCTATCGCTTCATATGGTATTCCCAGAAAATTCAAGACGTATATTTTATGCCATATGCCATCTAAATACCTTGGTATTTTGACCAAAATCGTTACATTTTTTTTCATAAAATAAAACATTTCGACAAATCTAATACGTAAAGTGTAGTTTGGAGTGGAATGATTTTCTTGAAAATATTTGTGTCGCATTTTTGAAAGGTACTGAACCTCAATACCAAGTTTGGTATTTATCCAACGTTTCGTTTTTGACATACACGAACGTATTTCTAAAAATGTTTTTCTTTTTAATTCTAGGGCCCTAAAACATGTATTTCCGGTAAAATCTCTGTATTGAATTGTTGGGTGGAATACAATACCTTCTCTACCTACTATGTACGTGGTAGAGACAGTAAAAATATCTTGTGTGAACACTCACACGACTTTCTGTACGCAAATGATATAAATAACTAAATATGGAATTAAAACACGCTTTCCTGGTTACATTTTACTCCTGACTGTAATTGTATATAATAAATGTGCAACAAAACGATCGATGAAGCTACCAATACTGTGGTACAACACACCAATGGGATCAAAGCCCCACGGCTGCTTCATCTTCTGCCTCTGTCCGCACTGAGATTATGGTCGGTAATTGGAATAGCATGTAATCAGCATCAGCCGGAACCGCTATTACTACATCAAGTAGTTCCACAGTCGGTGCCCAAACACCTCACGGAGCTGAGTGCAGCCTTTAAAACCCTCCCATACGTGAGAAAGTTTCCATGCCAGTACCTGAAATCAACTCAGTAACGATACCGGACTGCAATTCAAATATGTACACATGCGCAAAACTCTTCGCTCAGTTGTAAAAAATCTTGTGTTGCATTCACATGACTTTCTCTACTTACTCTTCTACAAGCTATTCATACAAAATCTCCTTCCTCTTTCTACTTCTTGAAAAAGTTAAATCTAAGAAGAATTCAGCAAACTAAAGTGATAAAGGGTCGCCATGGTGATATGTGATGTCATTGAAATTCCATGCTCTTTTCCTGACTACGGAAAACGATCTGATGTATTACATTCACATGACTTTTTCTACTCTCTATCGCTTATTCGTGGGTATACAAATTGTTCTACGAAAGTTTATTTTCCTATCTACTTCATTTTAATCGAGATAAAACCTTCGGAAATAGCTGCATTGCACATTCTGTTATAGATACAAAAGGAACAGAGATAGTCAAGTGTTTTAGGACTGGCCTTTAAATACCATGCTCTTTGCGTGCAATCGTGAGAAACCATGAATACCCAAAGGACTTGAAAAGAATGACAAACGTATTGAACAATTCGTACCGTTAATAAGGGATATCTCGGAAATGGTAATGCCACAAAACATTTATTTGAAATAAATTGTGTGTTTTAAAGAGATCAACATTTTTCGTGTGGTACGTTTTCGTCTATCCCTTAACGTTTACCAGTTATACAAAATTGCTTCCAAATGAAGTGGTTTTCAAGGTGTATTCTCTGAAAATTCAAGATGTACATTTGGTTTCACATGTAAACATCTTCGATATGGTATTTTAATCAAAATCGTTAGTTATTTTTAGGAATACAAAAAATTTCGAAAAATGTTTCGTGTAAAGGGTAGTTTGAATTGGCGGATTTTCTTTAAAATCTTCGTGTCGCATCTTTGAAAGCCACTAAACCTAAATACCAAGTTTGCTACTTATTCGACTTTTCGTTTTTGAGCTATGAGGTTAGTAAAAATGCTTCTTTTGGATTCAGAGATCTCAAAACATATATTTCCAGTGAAATCTCGACATCGAATTTTTGCGTGGAATGCAATACTTCCTTACTTACTACATGTAGTAGAGAAAGTAAAAGGTAAAGTATTTGAAAATTCAAATAATTAACACAGACTACCTTGGAAATGATCGCTATAAAATCTTTATTGGCCTTAAATTGCTTGCTTTAAGGAGACCTACTTTTTGTTAGTATGATTTTGTCCATATTTATGGTTTACTAGTTACATAAAAGTCATTCAGAAAGAAGAGAACTTCACAGGCTATTCCCAAAAATTCAAAATATACCAGGTGGCCCACACAAGCCGTCCTTAGTTGACGTTAGTTTATCCCGGATAGCGCAGATGTCAAAAGGTTTGCCTAAGGAAAACCGCAAAGGGGACTCCATACCGACAGAGAGGAGACCGCTAAATGAAAGACCAATTCTTGAAAACGAACACTTTAACTGCTATTACTGGTCCCGGGATCGATTCCCGGGTGGGCTCAAAAAGTTGTCTTTAAACAAAATCATTTCAAGTATGCGCAGAATGTGTGAGTGCCTATGTGCGTTTGTGGGGGGGGGTGTTATCCGTTATTTAATAACAATTCACCCCTTAACAGGAATTCCGGATTGCCGCTTGCCACAAACCTGAGCGCACGTGTTAAGTCATTTAGTTCTATGCCAGTAAATCTACACTCAGTACTACTATATGGCAGCAATTGGTGCCGTAAAGTTAACAAGATTAAACCAAATTTTATTTTTACTTTCTCTACTACGTATAGTAAGTAGGGGAAGTATTGTATTCCATCCAAAAATTCCATACCGAGATTTCACCGGAAGTACATGTTTTGAGACTCCCTGAATACTAAAAAAGCATTTTTGGAAACGTCCGTGAGTGTGTCTGTCTGTGTGTGTCTGTCTCTGAACAGCATAACTCAGAAACGAACAGTCGGATAAACACCACACTTGGTATTTAGGTTCAGTATCTTCCAGAGATGCGACACGAAGGTTTTCAATAAAATCCCCCCACCCCAGAATACCCTTTACATGGAAGATTTTTCGAAAATTTTATTTTTCTCATAAATGGCTCTAACGATTTTGATTAAAATATCATATGTTTAAGATTTTTCATGACAAATAAAATTTATTTCTCGAATGTTCTGGGAATGTCTCCAAAAGTATTCTTCATTGTGAACGACTTTTGCATAACTGGTAAACCATAAGAGATAGACAAACTTTTTCTACATAAAAAATGTAGAGCGCGTTAAAATACAAAATTTATGTCATATACATTTTTTTGTTGACTGAACCATTTTCGAGATATTGCTTGTTATTCCCTTAAATTTTGCAATACTTATTTTCTCAAATGGGAATTCGTATTCATCTTTTGTCTTGGATATGCAAAGAGTATTAATCTGTGGCAAAGGGAATGGTGCTGCATCTAGCAACCAGCTATTAAGAGATATGTATGTGCTTAAAGGCTACTGTATTTCCAAATTGCCCTTGTAAATATATTATCCCCTTACATCTACAAAAAAATTAGCAATTAGATAGACTCTGCAAATGTTTATCTGGATTAACATGAAGTAGATGGAGAATAACCGTTTGTAAAAATAGTTTGTGCAAGAGTAGAGAAAGTCATGTGAGTGTAACACATCAGATTTTTATTATATTTATGCACCTTTAAAGTTGCGTTAGAATTAAAGGATTTTCTATTAGTGCACTATTCATAATAAGCATGTGCAAAACATGCCCGCCCCTTGGTGGACGAATTGATGAAAGGGCCTCTCAGTTTCACGCTCTACCTAGAATGATCCATCATTTCTTAATATCATCTCTGTAAGTAAAAAAATAAATAAAATAAAAAGTGCGCAGAAGACAGATGCCGCGTCTGAAAATTTTCAGAATACAGCCTTCGAACCTCAACTGCATTTTGATGCGTCTCCGCACACATCGTAACCAAATCCTGTCTTCGTTATTGGTGAACTTGCCTTTTTGTCTGAATGATGCGACCACACGACACATATCAGTACGAAACTACCAAGCAAACACATGCAGCTACCTCAGTGATCTTTCGCTTTGTATTTGTACTACTCTTTTGAATATTAGTGATGCCGTAACTTCTTTTGCGTCTATGTAAGCGGGAAATATAAACTGCAAAGGACGGCTCGGTTGGGCCACCTGGTACATTTTGTTATGCAAATGTGTTAAACACTTGGTGTTTTAATCAAATCTGTTAGAGCCATTTTTGAAAACTTAAAAAATAACTAATTGTTTCTGTATAAAGAATAGCTTAGGATGGAAGGATTTTCTTTAAAATATTCGTATCGCATCCATGGAAGACACTGAACTTAAATACCAAGCAGGACCAACTTTTCGTTTTGAGTTATGCTTTTCACAGACACATACACATACACGCATACATACACGGACATTTTCCTAAGAATGTTTTGAGGGGGAGGATTCATGTAGTCCCAAAAGGTATATTTCCGGTGAAATCTCAGTATCGAAATTTTGGGTTGAATGCAAATATAGGTAAGTAGTAAAGAAAGTAAAAACTAAATAAAATGCTTTTTTAAGCACAACGTAGCAAATAACAACATTATTCTTCTTTAACTGATTACCTCCTCGTAGTAGGACTTATCTCCAAGGTCTTCAAGCCTATGTTTTAGGTCAGGAGCCTGTCGAGGAGCAAGCAAACTCTAAAACATTGCATATTGTAACGCAGTGGTTATATCCGAAGATCATCGGGAGATCGGCGCCGGCGGTCGGAGTAAACAACGATAAGCACCGTTCGTCAGCGTAAACACTGGATGTGCTATCCTTAGATAACCAGAACGTTCTGGAAGTTTCTCCCCCTCCTCCAGAACATGTGTCGAAATTGTTCTAGAATGTCCTGGGACAATTTCAATGCGTATATAAGCGAGCGTTCTCGCGAGAGCAGTAGTGGAATTGAGTCAGTCACTGAGCGAGCGAGTTAGCGAGTGCGCTTCTGCTGCGACAGCAAGAGCAATTCCCAGAGCGAGTTGGTGAGTAGACTACGTCACGAAGAGAGTGAAGTGTCAGAAAATTGAACTAGTTCATCTTAGTGAAGTGACAGAGAAGTGAACTTCTAGTGAAGTTTGACTTAATAAAACAAAGCATGACAGTGACAACAGAGAGAAGTGATGGTTGCAAAACTGGACAAAGTCACAACATCCAGGTTGGTTGATAAACCCAATGTCTACTATGGCAGTGAAGAAGAAGGAAATGAAAGGGGTGGTAGGAAAATTCGCGGATCAAATTCTCCAACCCAGTATTCGCCTAACGATCAAGGAGAACCGCGAAAAAATTTCGGTCAGATTGTCGGCCCCGGGAGTTTAAACCCGGGACCTCACGGATCACAGACGTTACCGTCTGAACCATCCCGCTAGGTTAGCATTATTATTAAGAAACAAAAATAAAACATGTTCGGATTACACGCTTCATGGTATATGAACTTCATACTTGGCTCTTAAAATTTCTTTTTTGAGAATTAATGCAGAACGTATGCGGGCGTGAAGCTTTTAGTATTATTGGAAATTTTATTTGGGCTTCTCCCAGAGTTTCGATAATGCACCCTTATTGATTGGAACAGCTTTTCCTCCTTTTCTAAAATATTTTTATTTATATTAAATGACGGGTTTGTGGGGAGGGGCAGGTAAAGTCTTGACTTGAATACTTTATTCATTTCTCTGTGCCCCAGACACGTCTGACAAAGAACCAAAGCGTGCTTTGAATCGCTCTCCTGTTGCATTATGAAATACTCATCAATAATTCACAATCCTGATTGTATATCTAGTCATTTGGTTAGGGAATTCGAGAAATAAAATATCGAAATCACGATTATTACAAAACAAAAAAGGCAGAAGATCAATGGAAATTGGTAAGACCGTATTGATATATTCTGGAGTAGATAAACAGAAACGATCCGAGATAGTAGAAAACAATAAATTTTGGAACCAAATAGTAACATATTTATGGGAAAACAAAGGATAATAACTTTGAAGATAAAAGCAATAGAGAGCACTGTTGGATTATAGCATAATGTGCGCCAGTTGAAGATAACCAAAATAATCTTATGTGTTACACTCACATGCCTTTCTCTACTCTTGTACAAACTATTTTTACAAACGCTTATTCTCCATCTACTTCATGTTAATCGAGATAAACATTTGCAGACTCTATCTTATTGCTAAGTTTCTTGTAGATGTAAGGGGAATATATATTTACAAGGGCAATATAGAAATACAGTAGACTTTAAGCACATACATATCTCTTAATAGCTGGTTGCTAGGTGCAGCACCATTCCCTTTGCCACAGATTAATACTCTTTGCATATCCAAGACAAAAAAATGAATAACGAATTCCCATTTGAGAAAATAAGTATTGAAAAATTTAAGGGAATAACAAGCAATATCTCGAAAATGATTCACTCAACAAAAAAATGTATATAACATAAATTGTGTATTTTAACGCGATCTACATTTTTGTGTAATAAAATTTTGTCTATCTCTTATGGTTATGCAAAAGTCGTTCACAATGAAGAATACTTTTGGAGACATTCCCAGAACATTCAAGATATACATTTTATTTTTCATGAAAATATCTTAAACATATGATATTTTAATCAAAATCGTTGGAGCCATTTTTGAGAAAATTAAAATTTTCGAAAAATCTTCCGTGTAAAGGGTAATCTGGGGTGGGGCATTTTCTTGAAAACCTTCGTGTCGCATCTCTGGAAGATACTGAACCTAAATACCACGTTTGGTGTTTATCCGACTGTTCGTTTCTGAGTTATGCTGTTCACAGACAGACACACACACGGACATGTTTCCAAAAATGCTTTTTTTTGGATTCAGGGGGTCTGAAAATATGTATTTCCGGTGAAAACTCGGTATCGAATTTTTGGGTGGAATACAATACTTCCCCTACTTACTATACGTAGTAGAGAAAGTAAAAAGAAAGGCCTTCGGGCTGTAATGCAGTGGTCCACTGGGATTTCACCCCTTCATCTTCCCAAAAGCTTACTTGACACCGACTTGAAGCTTGCGCTCTTCAAAGAAAGTAGTTTTTTGAAAGGTGGTCTGTAGACTGCGGCTATTGATGTATTTATAGTAAACTGCTTTACATTGTGTGGCGCTCAGAAAAACGTTGATGCTTTTCAAGTGCAAATATCCAGCGGTTGTGTAGGTTTAGCTAAGCTGTAATTATGGTATATGCCTGGAAGGTACACTACCCGGTCTGAGTAATTTCCTTGTTAGGCTAATTTCCTCCCTTGTATGTTCACATTTCACAGTCCGGTATCTCAGTAGATCAAAGGGTAATAATTGCGATATGAAAAATCGTATGTGTCACATTCACATAACTTTCTCTACCCTCTATGGTTTGTTAGTGTGTATACAAACTATTCTTACAAAAGATTATTACTTTCGTTACTACTATAGTAAGTAGTAACGGAAATACATGTTTGAGATGCCCTGAATCCAAATAGAGAATTTTTGGAAACATGTCCGTTGTCTATCTGTGAACAGTATAACACAAAAACGAAAAGTCGGATAAATACCACACTTAGCATTTGAGTTTAGTATCTTCCAAGGATGTGACACGAAGATTTTCGAGAAAACCCTCACCCCAGACTATCCTTTAAATGGAACATTTTTCAAAATTTAGATTTTCTCAAATATGGCTCTAACGATTTTGATGAAAATATATGTTTAAGATATTTTCATGGTAAATGAAATGTATATTTTGAATTTTCTGGAATGTCAACAAAAGTCCTCTTCATTCTGAATGCCTATAACTGATAAACCGTAAGGGATTTTACTACACACAAAATGTAGATCTCGTTAGAATACGCAATTTGTCATATACACTTATGTTTGTCTTGAGAACCATTTCCGAGATATTAATTCTTATTAGTTTGATTTTTCCAATACTTACACTTTTTCTCAAATGGGAATCCTTATCCGTTTCTTTTATGCCCAGGATATGCAAAGAGAATGGAATGCTCCACATAGCAACCAGCTCTTAAAAGATTTGACTATCGCTTAAAGCCTACCATATTCCCCTTACATCTACGAGAATATTAACAGTACAATAGTTCTGTAAATGTTTATCTCGATTAACATGAAGTAGTTGGAGGATAAGCGTTTTTAAGAATAGTTTGTATAAGAATTAGAGAAGGTCATATGAGTGCAACACCAGATTTTTCTATCTACTTCATTTTAATCGAGATAAGCTTTCGCACAACTAGCTACAATACACATTTCATTATAGATACAAAGAAAAACAGCGATAATCAAATGTTTAAGAACTCGACGCCTTTAAATTCCATACTCGTTCCATACAATCGTAACAACTAAAACCAACAGCGCTTTAAAATAAAAACAAAGTACCTATTGAATAATTCAAACCATTAATAATGCATAACTTGCAAATGGCTTAAGCCACATAAAAAGTTATTTGAAATAAATTGCGTGTTTTAAAGAGATCTACATTTCCGTGTAGTATGTTTTCGTCTATCGCCTAACGTTTACCAGTTATACAAAACTATACAGTATGCTTTCCGAATGAAGCGGACCTCACAGACTATTCTCAGAAAATTCAAGATATACATTGTATTTGTCAAGTTAAATATCTCTAATCCTATGGTATTTTAATCAAAATCGTTAGTCATTTTTAAGAATGTCAGAGTTTCTAAATATATTCCGTGTAAAGTGTAGTTGGAGTAAGATTTTCTTGTAAATATTCGTGTCGTATCTTTTGAGGATACTGAACATAAATATCAAGTTTGGCATCTGTCCAACTTTTCGTTTTTTAGTTATGCTGTTCACATACAAACGCTCACACAGACGTTTTTCTAAAACCGTTTTTTTACTTTCTCTACTACGTATAGTAAGTAGGGGAAGTATTGTATTCCACCCAAAAATACGATACCAAGATTTCACCGGAAATATATGTTTTGAGACGCCCTGAATCCATAAAAGCATTTATGGAAACATGTCCGTGTGTGTCTGTGAACAGCATAACTCGGAAATGAACAGTCGGATAAACACCAAACTTGGTATTTAGGTTCATATCTTCCAGATATGCGACAATAAGGTTTTCAAGAAAATACCCCCACCCCAGATTACCCTTTACATGGAAAATGTTTCGAAAATTTTAATTTTCTCAAAAATGGCTCTAACGATTTTGATTAAAATAGCATATGTTTAAGATACTTGTATGACAAATGAAATGTATATCTCGAATTTCCTGGGAATGTCTCCAAAAGTATTCTTCATTGTGAACGACTTTTGCATAACTGGTAAACCATAAGAGATAGATAAATATTTTACTACACAAAAATTTAGATCGCGTTAAAATACACAATTTATGTCATATACATTTTTTTTTGTTGAGTGAACCATTTTCGATATATTGCTTGTTATTCCCTTAAATGTTCCAATACTTACAATTTTTCTCAAATGGAAATTCTTTATTCATTTTTTTTCGTGGTAATGAAAAGAGAATGGAATACTCCACATAGCAACCAGCTCTTAAAATATTTGACTATCGCTTAAAGCCTACCAATTACCCTTGCATCTACAAGAAAATTAGCAATAACATTAACATCTCGATTAACATGAAGCATATGGACAATATGCGTTTGTAAAAGTAGTTTGTTCAAGAGTAGAGAAAGTCATGTGAGTGTAATACATCAGATGTTTTATTCAGGAACCTTAAACCATGTGTCTTTGTATATTATACATATATACGAAGTTTGGTTTCTATCCGATTTTTCGTTTTTAAGCTACGCTGGCTCATAGAAGGCTTACACACATGTTCCTTTTTCTAAAACATTTTTTTTATTCAGGACACCTCAAGACATGTTTCCGATGAAATCTCGGTATCGAATTTTTGGGTGTAATGCAATAACTTCTCTCCCTAATAATATACGTAGTAGAGAAAGTAAAAATATCCTGAAGAGAAAGATAGTTCGCAGATGCAGAATGTTAAAGAATTCAAGTGATAAAATTCCAGGATACTGCAAACGAATAGCCTGATATGAGATGTTTATTGCGTATTAGTCGATTTACCCGTTGTTTGCTAACATACTTTCTTCATAGGTCCTCACCATAAACATAAAGGTCCTTGCAACGACTTTTGTTTTATTAAAAGAATCTGATGTGTTACACTCACATGACTTTCTCTACTCTTGTATAAACTATTTTTACAAACGCTTATTCTCCATCTACTTCATGTTAATCCAGATAAACATTTCCAGACTCTATCTTATTGCTAATTTTCTTGTAGATGTAAGGGGAATATATATTTACAAGGGCAATATAGAAATACAGTAGCCTTTAAACACATACCTATCTCTTAATAGCTGGTTGCTAGATGCAACACCATTCCCTTTGCCACAGATTAATACTCTTTGCATATCCAAGACAAAAAACTGAATAACGAATTCCCATTTGAGAAAATAAGTATTGAAAAATTTAAGGGAATAACAAGAAATATCTCGAAAATGGTTTACTCAACAAAAAAATGTATATGACATAAATTGTGTATTTTAACGCGATCTACATTTTTTGTGTAGTAACATTTTGTCCATCTCTTATTGTTTACCAGTTATGCAAAAGTCGTTTCTGAGTTATGCTGTTCACAGACACACACACACGGACATGTTTCCAAAAATACTTTTTTTTGGATTCAGGGGATCTCAAAACATGTATTTCCGGTGAAATCTCGGTATCGAATTTTTGGGTGGAATACAATACTTCCCCTACTTACTATACGTAGTAGAGGAAGTAAAAACACTATCGCACAGATACAATGTGTTTCGTTTATATCAACATCAGATCATGATTGTATGCACTAAACTAAAATAAATGAATTCAGTACACCGCTGATAAATGTCACTCATGGTAGAATAATGTTCATTAGCATAATATAGATATAGCTTTCTTATTTTGATTTGGTTCTTATGAAGCATATGGGAGGCGTACATATTTTTCCTACGACGTACAGTGAGTAGGGGAAGTATTGCATTCCACCCAAAAACTCCATATTGAGATTTCACCAGAAATATACGTTTTGAGGCTCCCTGAATAAAATAACATTTTAGTAAAAGGTCCATGTGTGTGGTTGTGAACAGCATAACTCAAAAACTAAAATACCACATTTAGTATTTAGATTCAATGCCTTCCAAAGTTGCGACACGAATATTTTCAAGAGCCTCTCTCCACCTTAACTCCGCTTTACATGGAGCTTTTTCGAAATTTTTTATCTTTTAAAAAATGACTATAACAACTTTGATTAAAATATCGCATATTAAAGATATTTACATGACAAATAAAATGTGTGTCTTGAATTTTCTGGAAATAGCATGTGAAGTCAACTTCATGCGTAAGAAATTTTGTATAATTTTGTGAAACTGTTAAACGCTAAGCGATAGACGAAAAAGTACAATACAAAAAATGTATATCTCTGTAAAATACACAACTCATTTCGAAAAAGTTCTTCTGGGGCATAAGCTGTTTTTTCAGATATTAAAGGTTCATTCTTTTAACGTCTCGTCGATTTTCAGTTATTTCTCGCGATTGCATGGAAATAGTTGTAATTTTAAGGCTAGCGTATAGCGCCCAGTTCTTAAACATTTGACTATCGCTGCTCTCTTTGTACCTATAACGAAATGTGTAATGTAGCTATTTTTGCAAAGTTAGAAAACAAAATCTGATGTGTTACACACATACACGACTTTCTCTACTCTTGTACAAACTATTTCTACAAACTCTTATTCTCCAACTATTTCATATTAATCGAGATAAACATTTGTAGAAACGATCTTTTGACATACAAAGAGAATTACATTTTACACATAGCAACCGGTTCTAAAAATATTTGACTATCGCTTAAGGCGTACTATATTCCCCTTGTTTTGTATTTGCAATGGCAATATAGAAATACAGTAGCCTTTAATCTAGACATATCTCTTAATAGCTGGTTGCTATGTGCAGCACCATTCTCTTTGCCACAGATTAATACACTTTGCATATCCAAAACAAAAAAATGAATAACGAATTCCCATTTGAGAAAATAAGTATTGAAAAATTTAAGGGAATAAGAAACAATATCTCGAAAATGGTTCAATCAACAAAAAAATGTATAGGACATAAATTATGTATTTTAACGCGATCTACATTTTCTGTGTAGTGAAATTTTGTCTATCTCTTATGGTTTACCAGTTATGCAAAAGTCGTTCATAATGAAGAATACTTTTGAAGACAATTCAAGATATACATTTTATTTGTCATGAAAATATCTTAAACGTATGATATTTTAATCAAAATCGTTAGAGCCGTTTTTAAGAAAATTAAAATTTTTGAAAAATGTTCCATGTAAAGGGTAGTCTGGGGTGGGGGAATTTCTTGAAAACCTTCGTGTCGCATCTCTGAAAGATATGAACCTAAATACCAAGTTTGGTGTTTATCCGACTGTTCGTTTCTGAGTTATGCTGTTCACAGGCACACACGGATATGTTTCCAAAAATGTTTTTTTGGATTCAGGGGTCTCAAAACATGTATTTCCGGTGAAATCTTGATATCGAATTTTTGGGTGGAATACAATACTTCCCCTACTTACTATACGTAGTAGAGAAAGTAATAAGCTCTAGTAAGAATAGTTTGTATACCCACTAATAAAGATAGAGGGTACAAAAGTCATTTGAATATATCAGATGAGAGTTTTCCATGCCGAAGTGTGATTATATGAAATGATTTAGGTTAATGATGTTTACAAGATTTGTGTTTCCCCATAGACGTCCTCGTAGGGATTGTTATTATGATTTCGTGTTCGATGTGATCCAATTAAAGTAATAAGTTCCGAGACGTCTTATCGGTATGAAGAAAGAGGACTAATGAAAACTTCTGGGTGGAATGCAATACTTTCTCTGCCTAATATGTACGTGGTAGAGAAAGTAAATCGACTTATTTTAAATTTGGAAGATGTACTGAATTTGCAGCATTGCTCATCGCCCTACCGCACACTGACGAGTGTCTCATATCATTTATTGAATTATTCTCGATAAACAAATATTTCGGAGTCACTCTCCAAACAGCATTGACATCCTTCAACAAACATGTCAAAGAGGAGCAACAGCGCCAATAAAGACAATGTACAGTCGGGTACAAAAAGACCTGTGGATACGAGGAACCGCGGCTTAAGTTGGCAAACAATAATTAACACGCCCCTGCCGCGCCTTCCATCCCTCATCCGGTTACAGAGGTTAATGCTTGAATGCAGAACCAATAAGAGCCGGACTCATTCAGGGGCTAGTGTGGACAATCTTTGGGAGGCATATTGTTTCAACCATTCAGGTGACATATACCGATTCTTCACCCGTTTCATTGCCCAGCTAGACCTGACCGTTCTTCATAGGATAATACTAGTGTATTGGACTTCAGCTAAAACCAATTAGAGGATACCTTACCTAAGGCAGGCGCCGATGAGGAGATTCTGCCAACATTCCAGAGCGGAAAACACTAAAAGAACCAAAAGCATCGGCACATTTTTTTCACTCGACTGTACAGCATTCAGCAGCCCCAAAAATCTCAATAAAAACAGCAATGGCACTATTTAAAACAACCATAGCACCAGTAGGGATCCATATAATCTGGGGAAAACTTAAATCAGCGACCTCATAAAAATAGAGAAAGTCAAAGCCCGCCATATGAAACGAGTTCTGGGTATTGGGAAAACAGCACCATCTGTCTGATTTGTGTCTTAAGAAAGGAACTTTCTTCATTAGAAACATTTAAATACAGACACTCCTGCCAAACACCAAGGCACACGTCAAATAGGATAGGCTAGTGATAAGAATATTAACGGAAGTGATACTTAGAACCTCAACCCCTAATGAATCTTTTGTGCGTACATCCCCGGGAGGAATAAATGAGGCGAGAGAGCCGCAACAGTCGTATGGCTTGCAGAGCAAGGCCGGCGCAAGTCGACAGAGTCGCGCACAGTTCCCAAACAGTTCCAAGCTTAAATACCTGGCCATAGAAGAGTCGCTGGGAGACGTTCCTCTACTGTCCATTCCAAACCAGTGACCTTTCCTATAAACAAACTGTTTGAATAATCCGCGCGAAAGTAGTTCGCAGTCCCCTCCCCTTGCAGCCGCTTCTTCCTCTCGCACGGGCTTGCCGCATATCACTTACAGCTGAACATTGTTTCAGTCTACAAAAAGTTGCCCTGTGTAAAAATCATTGTTCAGAATTTAACCTGAAGTAACATTTGATTTTATAAGCATGCGGAAATCATTTTACTTACGATAAACACAATCCTGAGGCAAAGCTGTAACACCTAAATCTGAATTCAAAGAAGATAACTACCATATTGGAATCAGAACTATCCTCTAAGTTAATGACAAGCCTATCCACAGCAGTGTCGCACACAAAATCGAGTTACCACATCTTATTCTCTTCTTCTATTAATTGCTCTGTTCTGTTCCCTGCGCGCTTTGGTTAAACTAAACTCGGATGTTAGTTTCATAATATCGACTACTACAAGCGTCGGGTATTTATACTTTCTCTACTACGTATAGTAAGTAGGGGAAGTATTGTATTCCACCCAAAAATTCGATACCGAGATATCACCGGAAATATATTGTTTTGAGTCCCCCTGATACCAAAAAAAAAAAGCATTTTTGGAAACATGTAGGTGTGTGCATCTGTATATGTATCTGTGTGTGTGTCTGTCTGTCAACAGCATAACTCGGAAACGAACAGTCGGATAAACACCAAACTTGGTATTTAGATTCGGTATCTTCCAGAGATGCGACACGAAGGTTTTCAAGAAAATCCCCCACCCCAGATTACCCTTTACATGGAACATTTTTCGAAAATTTTTAATTTTCTCAAAAATGGCTCTAACGATTGTGATTAAAATATCATATGTTTAAGATATTTTCATGACAAATGAAATGTATATCTTGAATTTTCTGGGAATGTCTCCAAAAGTATCCTTCATTGTGAACAACTTTTGCATAACTGGTAAACCATAAGAGATAGATAATAATTTACTACACAAAAATGTAGATCGCGTTAAAATACACAATTTATGTCATATACATTTTTTTTGTTGAGTGAACCATTTTCGAGATATTGCTTGTTATTCCCTTAAATTTTTCAATACTTATTTTCTCAAATGGGAATTCGTTATTCATTTTTTTTATGTCTTGGACATACAAAGAGAATGGAATGAGCCACATAGCAACCAGCTCTTAATAGATTTGACTATCGCTTAAATACTACCATATTCCCCTTGCATCCACAAGAAAATTAGCAATAAGATTAACATCTCGATTAACATGAAGCATATGGAGAATAAGCGTTTGTAAAAATAGTTTGTACAAGAGTAGAGAAAGTCATGTGAGTATAACACATCAGATTTTTCTAGTAGTGAGTTGACAACATCAAGTGTTATTTCTTTTTCGCCTCCTTTTAATGGTTTCCCGCTTTTATGTTTAAGCAGTTTATTTGCACTACATGCAGCTTCCCCTGCCATGAGAATTCAAACACTGATTAAATCACGGGATTTGACCTAAGCTGAGCATACGTGTGCTACCATGTTATGAATGACTGTTCGCTTATATTTCCTGTGTTCGTAAAGTGTTTATTCGGTACTCAGACAGCACCTCGGTAGAATTCATTGCTGTATTTCTCGCTATGCAAGACAACGGCAGTCATGCATGGAGTTTGTACCTAATTAACAAGCAGGATACTCTTAAGTGTTAGCGCAATAGCAAACGGTATTAAGAAAATCATATACTGTAATATCTTAACAATTAGTATATATCGATTACCTTTAGGAATGGTTTCTTATGATAACCGCAATAAAATGTGCATTTCTATACTTTTCCTACTTCTATATTTCATGATACAGCGCATTTATTATAGAACTATTTACATTGGCGTAAGAGTATGTGACTTTGTTTCCATCAGAGGGAACTCTGATTTGGAATGGACAGCAGTGGGAAATACGACCCAGCAGTGCAGACTCGACAGGCTTCCCTCTAGCAGGGCAGAGAAGAAGTTCCAAATTGCAAGTCTCTGCGCCTTTTGCCCGACACTGACCGAACCACAGCCCCGGAATCAACTTAAAACATAAAAGGGAAATGAAATGAGAGGAACCGGGGGGAGAGAGGAAGTCCGTGGTAGAATACACCACTCCAGCATTCGGCTTTGCCAATCTGGGAAAAACACGAAAATAGTCAGACTAGGCGGCCACCGGGAATCGAACCCGGGAGCTTCCGAATGCGAGCTTCACGCTTTACCGCGAAGCCATCTCTCTCGGTAAACAAAAATAATATTAGAAAAACAAAACAAAAACACCATCTCAAATTACTTCTACTCAAACGACACATAAGGACGGGAGACTAGAAGCAGGCAAACTACGAGCCCGACACTAATACGACACGCAACGCATGGATTCCACCAGAAGTTCTGCCAAAAAAGAAATACCATCAGCCGAAAGAACACTGCGTGTGTGAACTGTGAAATAAATACTGAGAGAGATATGTCCAAGGCTGCAAAAAAGACAAATGTCAATAATAACATTAGGACTAGAATAATATGACTCATTTTTACTTTCTCTACTACGTAGAGTAAGTAGGGGAAGTATTGTATTCCACCCAAAAATTCCATACCGAGATTTCACCGGAAATACATGTTTTGAGACCCCCTGAATCCAAAAAAAGCATTTTTGGAAACATATCCGTGTGTGTGTCTCTGTGTCTGTCTGTGAACAGCATAACTTAGAAACGAACAATCGGATAAACACCAAACTTGGTATTTAGGTTTAGTATCTTCCAGAGATGTAACACGAAGGTTTTCAAGAAAATCCCCCTAATACACAATTCATGTCATATACATTTGTTTTGTTCACTGAACCATTTTCGAGACATTGCTTGTTATTCCCTAAAATTTTTCGATACTTATTTTCTCAAATGGGAATTGGTTATTCTTTTTTTGTCTTGGATATGCAAAGAGTTATAATCTGTGGCAAAGGGAATGGTGCTGCCCCTAGCAACCAGCTATTAAGAGATATGTATGTGCTTAAAGGCTACGGTATTTCTATATTGCCCTTGTAAATATACATTCCCCTTACATCTACAAGAAAATTAGCAATAAGATAGAGTCTGCAAATGTTTGTCTCGATTAACATGAAGTAGATGGAGAATAAGCGTTTGTAAAAATAGTTTGTACAAGAGTAGAGAAAGTCATGTGAGTGTAACACATCAGATTTTTACTTTCTCTACTACCTATAGTAAACAGGGGAAGTATTGTATTCCATCCAAAAATTCCATGCCGAGATTTCACCGGAAATACATGTTTTGAGGCCCCTGAATCCAAATAGCAATTTTAGAGAAAGGTACGTGCGTGCGCGTCTGTGTACAGCATAACTCAAAAATGAAAAGTCGTATAAACCCCAAATTTAGTACCTTCCGAAGATGCGACAAGAAGATTTTGAACAAAATCCCTGCACCCCAAACTACCCTTTACATGAAACGTCTTTAAAAAATTTTGATTTTCTAAATAATGGCTGTAACGATTTTGGTTAAAATGCCATATATTAATGATATTTACATGACAAATAAAACGTATATCTTGAGTTTTCTGAGAATATCCTTTGAAGTCCTTTTAATTTGGAAAGAATTTTTAATAACATTGTATAACTGGTAAATGTTTAAGCGATATACGAAAACCTACTACACAAGAAATGTAGATCTCTTTAAAGCACACAATTTATTTCATATAACTTTTTTTGGCATCAACCACTTCCGAGATATCCGTTATTAATGGTTCGAATTGTTCAATACTTCTCATTGATTTTCAGTTGTTTCTTACGATTTCATGGAAAAGTATGTAACTTTAAGGCCAACATATAACGTTGACTATCGCTGTTCTCTTTGTATCTATAACGAAATGTGTCTAGCTATTTCTGCAAAGGTTTAATTAGCTTAAAAGTAGATAGATAAGCTCTATTAAGAATAGATTGTGTACTCTCTAATAAACGATAGAGGTTAAAGAAAGTAATGTGAATGTATCAGAGACTTTTTGCACAATGTGCGCATTTCATATTCTGATAAACATAATTATTACTTCTAAGTAGAATTTGGAATGCTACTGTGTCTTAATTAACTCTACCATTTCACTTTTCACTTTTATTTTCCTTTGTAACTATACCCCTGGTAAAATTCAAAGTTCGTTTCGTTTTATGGATGTAATCCAATTAATGAAAATTGCTTCCCTTACACTATCAACTTTAAGGAAAATTAATTTAAGGTGATATTTTCTTGTTGCATCTTCTACAGCCTTAGTGGGATATTGTTCCATGAAGTAGAGCCGAACTAATTATGACGAACTGGTTCTCATATTTCGGAAGATATTAATTTTAGGATGCTTTACTTCTCCGCTCTTTCCTTACTTTAATAAGCACCACCACTTCTCAAAATACTGAACTGTTTATTTTGTCATCCTGTAAATGCCGAAAAAAGAAAAATATTAAGCCAGAAAGCGTTTATCACTGTTAATATACCGTAAGTATCCAAAACGAAATTCACGTTTTCATTTCTAATTTTGTGAACAAAGCTTCAAGACTCATTTTATCTAATGCAACAAATATGTTTTTTTTACTTTTTTGCTTTTAACATCAAAATTTCTGGAAACGATCACAAGTAAAAAAATCTGATATATCGAGATGTTAATCTTATTGCTAATTTTCTTGTAGATGCAAGGGGAATTGGTAGGTTTTAAGCGATAGTCAAATATTTTAAGAGCTGGTTGCTATGTGGAGTATTCCATTCCCTTTGCATTACCAGGACAAACAAAATGAATAACGAATGACCATTTGAGAAAAAGTATAAGTATTGTAAAATTTAAGAGAATTGCAAGAAATATCTCGAAAATGGTTCACTCAACAAAAAAATGTATATGACATAAATTGTGTATTTTAACACGATCTACATTTTGTGTACAGTAAAATTTTGTCTATCTCTTATGGTTTACCAGTTATGCAAAAGTCGTTCACAATGAAGAATACTTTTGGGGACATTCCCAGAAAATTCGAGATATACATTTTATTTGTCATAAGAATATCTTAAAACATATTTTAATCAAAATCGTTATAGCCGTTTTTGAGAAAATTAAAATTTTCGAAAAATCTTCCATGTAAAGGGTATCCTGGGGTGGGGGGATTTTCTTGAAATCCTTCGTGTCGCATCTCTGGAAGATACTGAACTTAAATACCAAGTTTGGTGTTTATCCGACTGTTCGTTTCTGAGTTATGCTGTTCACAGACACACACATACGGACATGTTTCCAAAAATGCTTTTTTTGGATTCAGGGGGTCTAAAAACATATATTTCCGGTGAAATCTCGGTATCGAATTTTTGGGTGGAATACAATACTTCCCCTACTCACTCTACGTAGTAGAGAAAGTAATAATGAGTAAGGTTTATTAATGTTTCTCTTTTAACAGTAATTAATGTTGATAACGGCGCATAAAGGGCTTTGTTCACTCCGTGGGTGTAAGGGTTAATTGAGGTGATTATGTGCTAGATGAAAGGAAATATCATAATGGCTGAGTCAGAAAATGTATTAAGTACGGTAACCCCAGTTTTGTTATTTAAAACACAGTTTTGTGAATGGAAACGCCTCTGTTGAGCTGTCGTTATATCAAGCAGCATGTCTCAGCGTCTGGCTTACATTCGGTAGATTTCAAGTTCGATTCTCGTCGGACCAGCAACTCTGGTGGTTTCCCTAGGTCAGTAGGCGAATTCTAGAATGGATTATATACTACTACGAACTTGTTTGTATATCATTTCATTTCCTTTCATCTTTCAAGGTGTACGATGGTGTGCTTTAAGGAGAAAATTGTTTCTTTACTATTCATCTGCCCAAAACTCGCTTCATACCCTCTCACCTCATCTCTTCCGACAGGTTTCTTAGACAGAAGAGGTTTAACCTTGGCCACAGTGCTGAAATTCTTCTCCACTTCTTAGAGATACCCCATCTATGAAAAGAACTAAAGTTACCAAAATTCACTACAAACTTTCTACTACATTTCTATGTAATTTTTACATGTACATAGTAGGTGGAGAAGGTATTGCTCCCCCCCCCAAATTAGAAAAAGGTACTCGCGCGCATGTGTTAAGTATTGGAAAACTCAAATAGAAGCAATATCTCGTAAATAATTCACTCGACAAAAAAATGTATATGACATAAATTATGTGTTTTAACGAGATCTACTTATTTGTACTGAAACTATCTCTTCTATCTCTTACGGTTTAGCAGTTATACAAAAGTCATTCAGAATCAAAAGGACTTTTGGGGACATTCCCAGAAAATTCATCGTATAAATTTCATTTGCCATGATAATACCTTAAACATATGATATTTTAATCAAAATCATTAGAACCATTTTTTAAAAAATCAACATTTTCGAAAAAATGTTCATGTAAAGGGTAGCCTAGGGTGAAGGAATCTTCTTTAAAACACCTCTGTCGCATCTTTGAGAGATACTGAAGCCAAATGCCAAGTTTGGCTTTTATCCAACTTTTCGTTTTTGAGTTATACTGTTCACGGACACACAGACACACACTCGGACCTTTTTCTAAAAATTCTTTATTTTGGTTTCAGGGCACCTCAAAAGATCTTATTTTCCGTGAAATCTCGGTATCGAATTTTTGTATGGAATACAATACTTACTCTACTACTATACGTAGTAGAGAAAGTAAAAATGAAAATTCGGATAAATACCAATGTTGGTAATTAAGTTTATTGTCTTCCAAAGATGAGATACAAAGATTTTCAAGAAAATCCCATCACCTCCATCTACCCTTTACTTGGAGCGTTTTTCAATTTTTTTCCCCTCAAAAATGCCTCTAACTATTTTGATTGCTGTATTGCATATTGCAAATATTTATGTGGTAAATAAGATGTATATCTTGTATTTTCTGGGAAACATTTGTAAAGATCTCTTTGTTCGGAAGGAATTTTGTGTAATTTTGTATAACCGATAAACGTTAAGCGATAGACGAAAACATCTACTACACAAAAATGTGGATCTCTTTAAAACACACAAGTAACTCTTTTGGCATAAACCATTTCCGAGATATGCATTCTTAATGGTTCGGTTTGTTCTATACTTTCTTATTCTTTTAAGTCCTGTCGATTTTCAGTTGTTTCTCGGGATTGCGTGGAAAGAGTATGGAATTTAAGGCCAGTATACAGCGTCCTGGTCTTAAACATTTGGCTATCTCTGTTCTCTTTTTATCCTAACGAAATGCGTAACGTAGCTACTTCTGCAAAGGTTTACTTAGATTAAAATGAAGTAGATAGGAAAATAAACTTTCGTAAGAATAATTTGCATACTCACTAATAAACGATAGAGCGTAGAGAAAGTCATGTGAGGATAGAGAAGGATTTTTTTATAAAATACGCCTTTCAAAATATGTTATATAGCGATTTAAATCTCTGCCTGAAAGTCTGGAGAAGTACATTATTATTATTATTATTATTATTATTATTATTATTATTATTATTATTATTATTATTATTATTATTATTATTATTATTATTATTATTATTATTATTATTAGTTTATTCACCTTCCCTGAGCATCAGAGAATAAAAACTCATCCCTCAAGCAACTAGAAGATAAACGCTACATTTTAGTCCTAATGACTAAACATTCGATAACTAAATACTTAATATCAGGCTTATAAGCATGTACGACACTTTGTCCTGACCTGGAAGTATTTTAGGTTAGTGATTACTTGCCTATATTGACGTCACGGAGGCTTCAAAGGAAAAGGCATCCTGTTTGTGCTGCGTCGGAGAACGAGCTGTCGATGGAATGCTCTTATGCATTTCTAACACAGATACTCTATGATTCAGTACAAATGAGCCTCGCGACGAACTCGGACAAAGTGCCGTCCCTACTTATAAAATAGCTTCCTTGTAATCGAATAAGAGCCGTCTTACATGTGATGCCTTTGTATTAGAAAACTTACTGACTGTAAATCACTTACAATATATGTTGCAGGTTCATGTTGGGTCGTTGGATATTCCACCCTGCTTTCTGTGCTGTAGTGATTATCATGCAGCATATTTCAGTGATCGTCTCCGTCTATACACTGGCCGCCATTGGCATCGATAGGTGCGTATATCCATGAAATGTAAGTAAAGCGTATTCGTAGTAATGTGAATAGCTTAATTTATTCCACAGTAGAATCATGCCACGTTAAAGTGAGCCTGAGTGCTGTTTTTACTTAGGTAAAACATGCAATTCGCCGTTACAGAAGAGAAAAGAATACTAATCGAAATCATTGTGTCATGGAGATATTTCCCAATGTGAATGTAATTGTTTATCATCCCTACTGAAGTAAGGTAAAGAATCGCGGAATGCTTCATTCCTAAACACGGTATTTCTCAAACATAAGTAATATTCTAATTTTGATAGATTCGCTAACTTAGGTGTTGAAGTGGGAAATAGTAATAAATGCTCTTGAGGCTGTTGTCCCAAGCATAACAAATACTGACAACTCTTTTTAGAAATTAGTTCATAAATATTCATATTACAACTGCTAAAAAATTAGATTTGTTAAGTACATATAAATGTGTAATCCAGGTAAATTTAATACACATTTTAATTAAATCTGTTGAAAAGACAATGGGTAGAATGTTCCATTCGTTATATTTTTCCCTTAAAATACATCAAGTATGCCTAAATCATGTATTCAAAATTCAGTATTCCTTAGTATGATATTAGGACGGCCTTTCACCGAATCTTCGCATTGGACGCTTTTTTCAGTGGCAGCCGGCGTATGATTGGTTGGAGAGACGGGGGAGAAGCTTTCAGCTAACAAACGGTCAAGACTGTGGTAGACGTTTTCAGACCTCCCCTTTGCCTGAACTATATCCAACCTTCTCGAGGGTGCTTGGGAGCACAAAAGGAAGATTTGAGCCCACGAGGTGTGAGGTTCAGACTGTCTGCTGTTTATTCAACGAGTTTGTCTGCGTGACGGGTCCTGTGTTCGATGCGTTAGTGTCTGATCCATTGAGAGGGATCTAGAAGGTGAATCCGTGTTCGACACTTTATTGAGTGACCGGGAGAAGAATAGGCTAATTTGCGCGTCGTTTATTGAAGTGCTACATAGAAGAAAAAACTAAAAAACAGGCTGGGGAAAAATTTACGAAATCACACTAAGAGTCAGAAGCGGGATTTAAATGTCCCAATGATTACTTTTGATACTTTAGCAATTATTAGCTGAAATAAAGACCGTGAAATTTTGAATGTAGAAGATGGAGACGGATATGAAATCTGGAATGATGTAGATGTGAACTGAAATAAAAAGTGTGAAAACAGAGGTGAGAAACTTAATGGAGAAATTGAAATCTGAACTCGGTGCTGATACCCAGTTTGTTAAATCTGAAAGACTTGAAATACGACACCGCTAAGGAGTTAGAAAAAATAATATTGAATGGAAGGAGAAATTAACGCGGCGGAAGAACGTCTGGATCGGCAGAAAAAACAACGGTTATACCAGCAGACGAAAGAAAGCAAGAGAATGGACGCAGCGTTGGAGCAGATGTAGCGCGACCTACAAGCCAAGATCAATGCCGACGTTAGAGCGTCCTACGATTATAAGTCCGACCAATGCTAAAAGATGAAGCCTTTGTAGGTGATGTTTAATCGCCAGTTTGAGATCCTTACTACCCACAATTAATGGACTTCAGCGGAAAAGACGACACAATTTTGGCTTTCAGCACGAGCAAGCATCCGAAACTTTTCGCACTTTTCCCAACGGAGGCTCAGCTATAGAATTATAGCTTATTTATAGCGTTTGAAGGGTACTAAGGAGAACAACGCTTAGCCGCCGCTTACTGTGTCCAGCTGAAGAAAAGATAGCGAAACCTTACTGGAATTCCCATCTAGGCAGAGCGGCCAGCGCATTTGTTCTTGGTGCTTTCACACCATTTATCACCGGCCTAAAAGGCAAGAATGTGAAGCAGTACCTTCTCATACCTGAACATCGTATCATCAATTACGCCCTGCGGCTGCACTTGGCAATGAAGCAGTGAAGATGAAGGCCAGAGGAACCACTTCGGTACAGGCCAAAATGTTGACGGCTTAGAATGGCGATAGTCGGCACCCATAACAAAAGCTTTATCATCGTAAAAGTGTGGGCGGAAGACCCACGTGTTGGAGTTCAGAATGCCAGGACATACGGGAAAACAGCAAGCAATCAAGAAAACGGCGTAAAAACGAACACATCGATGCCGTCATCGCCTTACCCTTGCTTCACCTCGAAGCACCGGTTGGGAAGGCGTCTTTTTAACCGACGCCCTTTCCCAAAGACTGTGCTAAGAAAACTACAGGCGCTATATAAGGGCGAAGACTAAGGAGACAGTTGCAACCTTACGCCCGGTTAAGCTGCAACATGCATTCAGTTGAGATGAAGAGACGAGGGAGCCACTGGAGCATCGATATCTAGCCGCAGTTCTGACGGATAAATAATTAACCTAACAGCCCACGTGGGTCAGGTTTATAAGCGCTCTTGGGCGCAGTGGTCCTGGTGGTCACGTAGGCCCTGTTAAAGATACGGTGAGAGTCTACGGACGGGTAATCCACGGTGAACAGCTGTGGTTCCTGAGGAGCAACGTGAAGGAAGTCCTTGAGGAAAGATATACCGGTACTACCGAAGGTAACCTTGTGTGAGTAACATCGTAGACGTCTCCGACTGTATTTTCTACACCTACAAAGCGAAATGGATCCCAGAGACGCAATCGGGGCCAAATGCATCGGTATAAGGACCTTCGAATGAATTCTCATCGACGTGGCAGCCTCTTTCTGTAGGACAGACGGGTTAATACACTACCTATTACATGTTATGGACTATTTCACCAAGTGGCTGGAGGTATATGCGATTCCCATTCAACAGACCTAAACTGTGACCTCAAATTATTCTGCCGGTTCGGGTTCTCCAGGCGCTCTGCAGTGACCAGGAGAGCAATTTCGAATTTAACCTTTAGTTCCGGTGCCACTGAATACAGAATAACCGTAAAATTCCCCTTAATTTGCAGTCGGACAGGATGGTGGAACGTCATATTAAGACTATCGAATAACACTTCCGGAAAGTTGTATCCATCTATCAGCGAAATTAGGATGTGCACGTGAAATTGTTCTTCGCGACTACCGAGCATCAGTGCAGATGCACCACTACATGGTATTTGGACGCTAGCTACGGCTTCCATGTGATCTATTGTACGGCATTCTTCCCGGTACAGATCAGCCAGCAATGGATTATATTTTGGCGCCAACGGATAGTACGGAAGACATCCAACATCGAGTAATCGATGAGAACAGTGTCAGACCCCAGGAAGGTGACCTTGTGGGGTTTTATCATCCCACAAGGACTACGTCACCGAAGTTGTAAAATTCCTGGGACAACTCATATAAGTTATCACCCGGATCAACGATGTACACCGCATCCAGAGTCAACGCCGAGGGAAGCTAATGGCGGTACACTTTCATTGCCTTGTCCCATATCTAGGCACTGTTTGGGACGACAGCACTTAAGAGTGAGCTATGTGAGAGAGTTTTCCAGGCCGGGCATTTTCTTCAGTATCAGCCGGCTTATGATTGGTTGGAGACTAGGTGAGTTCTCAGCTATCAAGACTTTGGTAGAAGCTTCCAGACATTTCCTTCCACTGGCCTATACCGTTCTTCATGAGAGTTCGTGCACGTATAAAAGGAAGATTGAACGCCACAAGGCAAGGTCGTTGTGATGTTCAGGGTATCTGCTGTTTACATAGCAAGCTGTGTTCGTCGCGTCAATGAGCAAGAGCGAGAGAGAGGGAAAGGGAAGAAGCTAGAAGGCAAGTCCTATGTTCGATATTTTATTCAGAGACTGGAAGAGAGAAGAGCGCGTATTGTGTGTCGTTAATTAAGCGCTGCGTGCAAGGAAAAACTGAAGAGTGACTAAAGGAAAAGAGGACGACATCACAATATTACGGAGCCCCTTTTCAAATCTTATAAACCTACCCCCAAAGAATTCACAGAATTTTAACATTAAACTGCAATCAATATAAACTTATGTCTGAAAGTGTTCCTTCCTTTATGGAAATCATACGGTTAATATAAACAGTTGCTGTTCGCTCCTCATTTCATTAACCGTTAATAAAAAGCTACGAAATATCATCACCAATATCTTGGCAATGCTTATTATAACAGAATGACCCAGCGCGATTAAATAACCTTTGGTGAGTTAAAAGAAAATTTATTTGAAAGTAATCAAAGAGAGTAAATACATAATGGTAGAAATTATAACATAGCTCCTTATGTAGTAAAAATAAAACATTGAAATTCTGCCACTAATTATTTCTGTATAAATCAGCTATCAATAAAAAGAAACATAACTCGAAACACATTCTTAGTAAAATAGGTATTATATAATTAATTGGTTACTAAATGTTTGTGAATTCCTAAATAGAACAAGTTATTTCACATTTAAGTGTCCAAATTGTATCACTTGATTAACAACTTCAACCTCAATAAAATAATTAAACCGATTGTAATGCAGAATTACGCTACAAGTAATAAACTTTAAGATTAGAGAATTAACAAAAAGTTAAATAAAGTACACGAACATACAAACACTAAGAAAATACAGAAGTCTTAAATAAACCTAGAATAGCGCTTTTTAAATTATTTTGTTTTTTTTGTAATATCGCACTGTTGCGAGATTAAATGCTTAAAAACACCAACAATAAATTAAAATCGAATAATATACATAAACATTATATAATTCCTACACTTAATAAAATTAATGTAATTAAATAAGCTCAAAATAAATTACCTTGTATAGCAGCATTACAGAAGCATACTAATAAACTAAAATTAATTTTAATATTAATATTAAGGTTCTATTTAAATGGCTGGAGTCAAAGTTGATTTTCACACTTATGATGTCATTATGCTCATGGAGATTATTTAGTTATTGATACTGAGGCAGTATTTTTAACACTTAAATAATTTGTCTAATTATATAATATGTAAATTCAATAACAGCCCGCCTTGAAGCAATATGTGTGTGTAATAATTTGTAAAATGTGTGTAACTGTCATTGCATATGCTTATATTATTGTAAACATGTTCAATAATGTTATATGAATGTATTATGTAATTTAATAATGTAGGAGCTGTGAGAATAATAAGTTTAAAGTTGCTAACAATGAGGTAACAATGAGGTAACCTTGAGTCAATAATGAGTAAGAAAGTTTAACAGTACTACTTGTAATTCTTGGAGTAACAATAATGTAATTTTAGTGACAGTTTAAAAATAGCCAATCAACAACCAGAAGAAACTTCAGTTAAATGAAGGTATTCTATTGGAGTAGGAGTAGCCAATCAGAGACTTGAAATACAGAAATTTACAAGTTTAGATGGTTGAAATAAATTCAGTTGCCTCCAAACAGTGCTCATAACCAGACGTGTTGCTTCTAGACAGTGTCCTCCAGAAATTAATTACGTATTCGTGTGAGACGAAAATCGTATACGTGTTAAAAATTGCAAGCATTAAATAAAAGAATCTCACAGCTCTCGATATCAGTGAAGTGCTATTTAATTTGTGTCAAGGATTAATAAAAAGGAGTGAACTAAAACTTAAAACCTGCGTAAGCCTACATTCTTGTCGCATCACGCCCTGCCAAGACTTCCATGTTTCTAACAATAATACTGACGCAGCCGAGGCAAACATAAATATTAAATATATAAAGAAACAGTTTAATTATAAAGTTAATATTTTTTAAACTTGGGGCCAAGGCCACCTGAAAATACATTTGGGGCGAAGGCTACCGGAAATTGTTTACTATACGTGCGGTTGCAACTACTATAAGTTCGGCTCCCCAACAATTGAAATACGTTACAACTCCTTCTAAAACTAACCTTCTTCAAATTGACTCCCAAAGCGTGGGGTAAGCAATAATCAACCTAATTCAATACTTATTACTAATCTTTCTGAGTATTAATGTAACATAATATTCACAAATCCCGTTTAATTAAATTATTTGATTAAAGATTGAAATTAGTTTTATACCAGGTAATAGGGGTCATTTGTTTAATAAAATAATTGTTCTGGATATGCATTACATGCTTATTGATCTTTCCTATAATTTAATAATATAAGTATGGAATTATCTCTATCGCATAGCATTTTATGGATGGTATGAAATTATGAATGATTTTCGTTAACAATAAACCCAAACTATAATTCTTAAATACGGATAATCATACTAAACCACCTTTTAATGTTTTTTTCTTATAGATGAATATTTACCAAAGGGTGATTATTTTGTTCATTTAATTGCAATGTGCTTATAATTTAAAAACACGAGTATTAGCCATCTCTTATATTAAAGAAAAATAAAACCTTTTCCATGAAAATATGGGTATTCACGAATATGAATTAACGTTTTTGGCTTCAGAAGAGGCCAGAAATACATATACTGAAATTTCATATTACGGAACAAAAAAAATCTTTATTTACATTATATTATACAGGGTGGAAGGGAATTTATTATATTCCTTTTAATATATACTTGTAGTGGTTTCACAAACGCAAAAGTGTAATAGCATTTTGTTCATTGTTCAGCAGTCCAAATTAGAAGATTTATTTCACAAGAATGTATCAAGACAATAGTTTGTTACTTTTAAGATGGGTATTTCTGACCTAGTTTCGGTAGTAAATATACGATATATGAAGCGTTCTGAAATAATTAATCATTTTGCGAACACTGTTTTGCAGGCGTAATGTGGTTGGAAACATAGGCAAGATTGCTTAGGTCAAGGTAGGCCAGTGTGAGAGCTGGCTTCTGGACGAAAACAAACAGGTGGGGACTAGCGTTTTGTTTTCCAAACAGCCCTTAAAAACACGGGAAAGTGTGGTGTAATGTTTTGGCAAAGTGACAAGTACAACTTGGTAGCTATTGGCCTTCACTAACACTATGGAAGTAATGCCTTCATCGTCCAATAAGCTGCACCTACTCTGGTTTTGAAAAGGGAGTCTTACCCCCACTGACCCCGGTTACCAACTACACGCTGTGCTAGCGTTTGCGTTTTATGTTCTCGAAAAACCTAAAATATAACCGCAGAAAATTAAACATACAAAATATGTTCCAAATAAATGAGATCTGTAATTGGTTTAAATTAATGTAATGACTTCCCTTCCTCCCGGTATATTGTAATGGTACGTGTCTGTGCAAGGTAATTTAAGAAACCATCCTATCGATTTTGATAATCTTTTCACCATCGATACTTAAAGATTTAGGTGTATTTATGTATGATTGGAAGTAAAATAGAGCACATGCTCTTTGAAATTTAAATTGAGTTTTATTTATGGAAGCTCTTTAGCTGCTCTGGTCCTTAGCGTCCCATTATGTATTGGGCGTGAAAGACTGGTAATTTTGCTCATAGGCCCCTTTATCAGGCTTGAGGCTCTTTTACGTTCCGTAAATCTACGACACGAAGGAAGCCATGCTAACTATTTTTACGCCCGAAAAAATCCATCACCATCCGCCGGGTTTAAACCCGCGACCTTGGGAACTAGAGGCTAGCATGATACCATTAGTCCACGGAGGACCACTTGCTCTTTGAAGAACAAAGAGGTTTCAATAAAGAAGATTATCATGGACTGCGGTTTTTTCCTGAGCCAACTGATAAACAAATACAGAGAATTCAATATTTCCTTAGAGAGCCGTCATTCTCTATGAAAAAGCTTTCGATACCTTTGTCGCTCGAAATTATTGTAATTTCTAAGATAAAGGGATATAGCACATCTATTAAGATCAATACAACGTTTATATACGGACAGGAGAATAATTAAAGTAAATAAACGAGCAAGAATTAATAGTAGAAATATTAATAGAGGTGTACGACAAGGATGTCCGTTGTCACCGATTTTAATTGATACATATTGACGAGATTACCAGAATATAATTCTATAGTAAATAACATATGTCTAAATAAATTTGTCAGGTAAATATCTTTAATGTACGGTATTTTAATCAAACTCGTTAGAGCCGTTTTTGAGAAAATAAAACGTTTGGAAAAATGTCCATGTAAAGGGTACTTGGAGAGGGAGATTTTCTTAAAAAAATCTTTGTGTTGCATCTTGGAAGATACTGAACTTAAATACTTTTCGTTTTTGCGTTATGTGTTCACAGACTGACAGAGAGACACACACACATACACTTACATCATACAGACGCTTTTCTAAAAAATGTTTTATTCAGGGGTCTTAAAAACAATATTTTCTGTGAAATCCCGATATCCAATGTTTGGGTACAATACAATGCGTCTCTACCTACTATGTACATGGTACAGAAAGTAATGAGTAAACATGATTCAGCAAAGCAAGAGACATTCGGATCTTGTAGGTAGGGATACGATGCATATGAGTATGGTATTGGTTTAATTGACATTTTATTCATGCGGATATGAGCTTTACGTCAGAATGTTTTATTAATTCTACTCTATGCCTGCCTATGCCTCTATTCCTGCCGATGTACGTAGTTAAGCTTTAGAATGATAAAACATTTTAATAACTTTTATGTAAGGTTTTCCTGCATTTCCTCTGTAGGATGTATGATATTTTTATCGGAGGGGAAGACCTCGCCACTGCGACCAGCTTATTGTGGCTACATCCCTACGGGAGGCAGGAATGAGGTGAAGGAGCTGTAGGTCGTAGGTCCGCAGGCAGATAGGCCCACAAAGACGCGCAGAAGTCTCTAATATTTCCAATTTGAACACCCGCGCGCCAGTAGAGACGAAGAATCCCGAGAGGGGGCGACGAAATGACCCGAAGGGGCGAGATAATGCACTCTGGCGTTCATGGAGAGAAATCTTTACAATATGCAAGCAACTACGTCATCTACCCGATACCACCAGCACCGCAGGACCCCGAAGGCGCACCCGAAACGTGAAAGGTAGAGATGAAATGAGAAGAAATGGGGAAAGGATAAGTCGTGGTAGAATACACCAGCCCGGGAAAACCACGAAAAACCTCAGAATGGGTGTTCACATAGAATCGAACCTGGAACCTCCCAAATGTGGGCCACAGACGTTGCCGACTGAGCCATTCTGCTCATTGCATTTCCTCTGTACTACATAGGAAACTACTCTACCTATGTTTACATCAACAACTTCGAAGACTATTTCTCTCGGTGGTTTAAATTGGTGGCTTGGCAAGTAGGGAATCCTTATACACGCCAACCCCCCTATTTCATTTAATATTGATGTCATGTTATACATTCCCTTTGTGATAAAACTGTGGAGTCAGTATGTCAATAAATAACTTCGGAAGGAAAGAGAAGGCACTAAAGTTAAAAAATTCTGATGTGTTACACTCACATGACTTTCTCTACTCCTGTACAAACTATTTTTACAAACTCTTATTCTCCATCTATTTCATATTAATTGAGATAAACACTTGCAGAAAGGATCTTTTGATATGCAAAGAGAATTACATTTTACACATAGCGACCAGTTCTAAAAATATTTGACTATCGCTTAAAACGTACTATGTTCCCCTTGTTTTGTGTTTGCAAGGGCAATATAGAAATACAGTAGCCTTTAAGCATCGCCATATATCTTAATAGCTGGTTGCTATGTGCAGCACCATTCTCTTTGCCACAGATTAATACTCTTTGCACATCCAAGGCATAAAAATGAATAACGAATTCCCATTTGAGAAAATAAGTATTGAAAAATTTAAGGGACTAACAAATAAAATATCTCGAGAATGGTTCACTCAACAAAAAATATGTATATGGCATAAATTGTGTATTTTAACGCGATCTACATTTTTTGTGCAGTAAAATTTTGTCTATCTCTTATGGTTTACCAGTTATGCAAAAGTCGTTCGCAATGAAGAATACTTTTGGAGACATTCCCAGAAAATTTAAGATATGCGTTTTATTTGTCATGAAAATATCTTAAACGTTTGATATTTTAATCAAAATCGTTAGATCCATTTTTGAGAAAATTAAAATTTTCGAAAAATGTTCCATGTAAAGGGTAATCTGGGGTGGGGGGATTTTCTTGAAAACCTTCGTGTCGCATCTCTGGAAGATACTGAACCTAAATACCAAGTTTGGCGTTTATCCGACTGTTCGTTTCTGAGGTATGCTGTTCACAGACAGACACGCACACGGACATGTTTCTAAAAATGCTTTTTACTTTCTCTACTACGTATAGTAAGTAGGGGAAGTATTGCATTCCACCCAAAAATACGATACCGAGATTTCACCGGAAATACATGTTTTGAGACCTCCTGAATCCAAAAAAAGCATTTTTGGAAACATGTCCGTGTGTGTGTCTGTGTGTGTGTGTGTCTGTGTGTGTGTGTGTCTGTGTGTGTGTCTGTGTGTGTGTGTGTCTGTGAACAGCATAACTCAAAAACGAACAGTGGGATAAGCACCAAACTTGGTATTTAGGTTCAGTATCTTCCAGAGATGCGACACGAAGGTTTTCAAGAAAATCCCCCCACCCCAGACTACCCTTTACATGGAAGATTTTTCGAAAATTTTAATTTTCTCAAAAATGGCTCTAACGATTTTGATGAAAATATCATATGTTTAAGATAATGTCATGAGAAATGAAATGTATATCTCGAATTTTCTGGGAATGTCTCCAAAAGTATTCTTCATTGGGAAGGACTTTTGCATAACTGGTAAACCATAAGAGATAGACAAAATTTTACTACACAAAAAATGTAGATCGCGTTAAAATACAAAACTTATGTCATATACATTTCTTTTGTTGAGTGAACCGTTTTCGAGATATTGCTTGTTATTTCCTTAAATTTTCCAATACTTATACTTTTTCTCAAATTCGTTATTCATTTTTTTTATGTCCTGGACATGCAAAGAGAATGGAATGCGCCACATAGCAACCAGCGTTAAAATATTTGACTATCGCTTAAAAGCTATGATATTTCCCTTGCATCTACAAGAAAATTACCAATAAGATTGACATCTCGATATCTCGATTAACTTGAAGCATATGGAGAATAGGCGTTTGTAAAATTAGATTGTACAAGAGTAGAGAAAGTCATGTGAGTGTAACACATCAGATTTTTTTGGATTCAGAGGGTCTCAAAACATACATTTTCGGTGAAATCTCGGTATCGAATTTTTGGGTGGAATACAATACTTCCCCTACTTACTACACGTAGTAGAGAAAGTAAAAAGTTTATCTAAAACTAGTCGAGTAGTTGAATTAGTCTTTCCTCGCTAAAAATACATCAGACAATATAATATTGTAACGAAGTCGACCCCAATGCTGTTACCCTCACGGCAACCGAGCCGGCAGGTTAGTGGGAGAGCGTCCAGCTTATGTAAACAATTCCAGGAAGGCCTTTTAGCCGTAAGGTGCTCATTCTCGGGCTTTCCAGAACATTCAGTATGGCTTTCCAAGAACGCTGCCACTTGCTCTCGATTGCTGGAGTAGTCTAGTCGAGTGATTCTCCAAGCGAATTGGTGATGACTGTTGTGACGTCAGCGAATGCTACTTCGGAGCGACGGGTTGTGGAGGTCCTGTGTTCGACTCCCGAGTGAAGTGAACCATCCTGCGTGAAAAGGCTGCGTCGCGAAGAAACAAGTGAAGAGACAGATGATTGAACTAGTTCACCTTGGACAAAGTGACATTAGTGAAGTGAACTCCCAGCGAAAAACGAAACAGTGACAGTGAGAATTAAGAGAAGTGGCAGTTGAAAAACTGAACGAAGTCACAATATTTCCAGAATTTGGAACAATGTCGGAGAGAAGTTAAAGAAATGTTAAATCAGCATTTGTCGAAACTACTTGCCCATTTCCATGAAAATCAAAGGATTTTAGATCCGTTGTTATGAATATTATGCAGTAGAGGAGGTGGATTCAGCATAAAAAATCTATAGATAATCGTATAATAATTTCATTGAAATTATGGATGGAGGATAACTGATATAAAATCGGTGATATTCTAGTTCGGAAAACTCACGTATGTAACACCGATTAAGCCAGTTGGTGCTTTACATTGTTACGCTGAAATTTAGTAAATAGTAAATAAAAATTATAGTTTCAAATCAAAATTTTCAGAAACACAAGCGTTAAAGTGACAAATTCTTGCGCTATAAATATCCTAAACACAATTTGAAATTAATATAATTATCAATTAAATAACATTTAAAAAGTGAGATGGTGTAAATCGGTTCAAATTAGGAATGTGGTCCTTAAATGGAACCACCTGTGTCTTAAAATGAACCACATACTTTTAAGCTAAAAAGTATCTTTATTAATACAAAATACACATATTTCATCGTAC
Source organism: Deroplatys truncata (assembly GCA_030765065.1). Classification (NCBI taxonomy): domain Eukaryota; kingdom Metazoa; phylum Arthropoda; class Insecta; order Mantodea; family Mantidae; genus Deroplatys; species Deroplatys truncata. Next base: position 56,081,270 of record CM060987.1, read on the forward strand.
ATTTAAAACAAATATGCTATCGCAACAAAAGTAGAGTCCAAAATTGTGATAAGAATAGCAATTTCCTTGAACATTTTGAATATTTATATAATGATAATCATTTGGTTTTTTGGAATAGGTATTATTTGCAAATATAGAGTTTTTACTAATTTTTACTCTCATACAAAGGAGTCCAATTATACCCAGTCTTCACAATAAAATACTTTGTTCTTGTCACTAACTTTTGCACACTTTTGGTGAAGCTATATCCTACAACTCATACACTGGATCATGTCCATTTCAGACAATTCACAATTCAGATATTCATGCCATCCACAGTTTTTAACATTTTTTTTAACTTAGCATATTATATCGATATTTATTCACACGATATACTATTCGCAGTTGAGCAATCCTAGAACTTCAATAGGTTTCCTAAATTGGACCAGTTCAATATAGGGTTCAAACAGTGGTTCAATTTACGAACCACGCCATTTTGGAAGCTTTAACATCTATGTGACAAGGAGAGACGCTGCTTGAAAAAACGTATGCATGAAAATTGTTGCTAAATAAACACTTCATAACATGTAATATATATAGATCATCTCAAACTTATCTAATTGGTCGTATAAGGTTAGCTAGATGAGTCAAATATTACTTCTGAAGCACCAGAAACACACAACACTTCATACAACTGAAACCACAGCTCAGAATGCAAAATCAACAGCTCCAAGCATTCATAGCTGTACACGCTACGCTTCTGCTAGGATTATGATGCCATCTGTCGAACAGTTTGGAAAATATCGGAGCGGTTCAAATTAGGGACCTTTCCCCTATTGGAATCAATGATTAGGCCAATAAGGATGTATGGAATAAAACATAGAACAAAGGCTGAAACAGTACAGCAGCTAATGAAAACAACATAGATGAAACCTATGGTAGGAAACACAGGAATAAATATACGAAGAAACAAGACGATTAAATAAGAATGTTCATTAATAAAAATATGAGGGAATTTACAAACAAACATGAAGATATTCAGGCCTGTTCAGTGACGTTTTGTTAAAGCTTAATAAACTATTAAAGCCGCTAACCAAATTAATCGGCATTCTATAACTTCGTAACAAAACAAACTTTGTTAAGAATAAAGATTTGCTTGTTGAACGCTACAAACCCCGAGACCTTCATGCTAATGCGTTTGTTAAACAACAGATTCTCATAAACCTTCGTTTTAATGCTGCTGTAAGAGGAAAATCACGATAGAAGGTTGTCATTTGACTTATCAAATGTTTATTTATTCATTTGGTACATATTACGTTTGAGTAAGCAATGTTCCCTGTGATAGCATTGGCAAATAATGCTCCTAACATAAGCTTTAAGAGACGAATTTTAATAGGAAAATAAATGTTGTATAATCTCGTATCGTAGTAAAAACTAAGTTATTTATTTAATAATTTTAGGTTCAAATAATGATTAATCGTGTGTTTATTTGCATAGATCACGAATTCATTTGCCTCATTTTTAGGTAAAGCTTAGGAACTGAACACTTTTGATAGCTGTAGGATCGCACGGCGATATGTTTTGGTTCCCAGAAGTACTTTAAGATAATTCCCAATCTGCTAAAAGAATTGGCTAGCAAAAAGCTATTTACCAGTTTCTCGTAACCATAGAAATTGAATTTACGAGGGTAAGTCAATAAGTGCCCGTACACTATTTTTAATTTTTGTATTTTGTCCGCTTTGGTTTGTGCGTGCGCAGGTCGACATGTTGTTCCTTTGTCTCCGCTTGCGGAATGTTTGACCGTTATCACTCCAGTGAGTTTACACTGTTGCCTAATAAGCATTGCTACACCTCCCCACCGTTTGCACCAAAGAAGAACAGCGTGCAGTTATCCGTTTTTCGTCGTCTGAAAGTGTACCAGGAGCCAAAAGCCATCGAAGATTTTTCGCAAAATATAGGGACAATGTTTATCCCGGCGAAATGTGTACGAATGGATAAATAAGCTCAGAAATGTGAACTGTGAAGGACGATGAAAGAGCAGGATGCCCATCCATATCCACTAGTGACGCCAACAATGAGCAAGCCCATATCCTGATTCAGAGAACGGAAGATTGACTGTCGAAGTGGCAAATCATATCTTTTTGTGAAGAAGATGGTTATATTGTTATTTGCCCCACGCTTTGGGAGCCAATTTGAAGAAGGTTTGTTGCTGCTACGTATGGAAAGTCAATTTGAAGAAGGAGTTGTATTGTAGTTGAACTGTTGGGGAGCCGAACTTGAAGTAGTTGCAACCGCACGTATGGTAAAAAGTTTCCGGTAGCCTTCGCCCCAAGTTTAAAAATATTTGACTGTTTCTTTTAAATATTATATATTTATGCTTGCCTTGGCTGCGTCAGTATTTATTTTTTAGAGACATGAATGTCTTAGCAGGGCGTAGTGCGGCTAAGAATGTAGGCTTACACAGATTATAATTTTTAATTCACTCCTTTTTATTAATTCTTGACACGATTTTAATAACACTTCACTGATATAGAGAGCTGTAAGATTCTTTTATTAAATACTTGCACTTTTTAAACACGTAAACTATTTTTCTCACACAAAATAGGTATTAAACTTCTCGAGGACACATCTCCCGTCCGGTTAGAAACACTGTCTACAAGCAAAGCGTCCAGTTATGAGCGCTGTCTACAAGCAACTGAAATCTAAATTTGTAAATTTTGCTATATTTCAGTTTCTGATTGGCTATTCCTAATCCAATACAATACTTTTACCTAACTTAAGCTTTCTTCTGGTTCTTGATTGGCTATTTTATAAACTGTTACAAAAATTATATTATTGTTGCTCCAATAATTACAAGTAGTATTGTTAAACTTTAAAATTCATTATTGCCTCAAGGTTACCTCATTATTACCACATTGTTAGCAACTTTTAACCTATTATTCTCACAGCTCCTACATTATTAAATGGCGTAATACATTCACATAACATTATTGAACATGTATACAATAATATAAACATTTACAATGACTGTAATATACACTTTTTATATATTGTTACATACACATATTGCTTTAAGGCGGGCTGTTATTGAGTTATATATTATATAATTAGACTGAAATCATTTAAGTGTTAAAAATACTGCCTCATTTGGTGCACTCAAAAATGACTTAAGGGTCTGTCGCTTCACCACACACCAAGAAGTGGGGCATACAAGGTTTTCTGCTCAACCGAAAAGCTTTTTTTCTGAGGGCATCAGAAATCTTGGGCAACGATGGACCATTGCATTGAGAAACAAGAGGACTGCGTTGAAAAATGAGGCAATTGTAAGTTTATATTGTTGTTATAGTACATTTTAAACATTATGTGCGGATTCTTATTGACTTATCCTCGTATACTGATGCGACTGGAAGAGAAAGGACATAACTGTCAACTGGGTTATGAAATCGTGGTTTATACATAGTAAATTTGAGTATGAAAAATAATCCAAAATATAATACTTGTAGCTGTAGCATTACCCCAGATAACACAACTAATGGCATTAACCTTTCTTTCCACTAAAACCTACTACTTAAGGAATACCTAGCTAAAATGATATGGATATTATCAGATACCAATAATGATTATCATTCAAAGATGCAAGAACAGTCCACAGAACTTAACTAAGCTGAACATTGCTAATGATGAATAAAAGAATAAGTACTTACTTATGCTTGATAGTGCATATTAAAATTTCGGAAAAATCTGCATTACACTGGTAACTTTAAGAAGTATAATTAAACGCAAAAAAGCATAAAGAAAATAAGCAATAGTTGCAAGTTGGTATGAATTAGCGAAATTTGCATCAAAACAGTATGAAACTACGTTGCTAATTCTTTTTTTTTTTTTTTTTTTGTCATTCCTAACTTAAAATTAAACTCATTTTACAGGGCCGCAGCCACACCTGCTCAACAGCTTGGCAAATTTTCCCCATAAAAATGGAATTATTTTGAGGCAGTATTTTATATCACAACACTGTGAATGCCAGAGTGATTGTAGTGTAAATTAACATTATTGTATGACAATGATTTGAGATGTTTGTTAATTATAAGCATTGTTAGGAAATAAGTTTACACGGCCTCACTGAAACTGACAATAGGAGCGGGTAACAATGAGCGAGGGGGTGAGTTGTTTATCAATTATAAGAGACAAACAAATGACGTCAGAGTAGCGCGCTTTTCTTTAGAAATGGAGGGAATGTCTTCCCTAGAGCATATGTGTTCGTAATTTTGATTGGATATAAAAATAGACGCTAATGTTGGCGCGCGTTATTAACCAATAGCAGCTCTGTTATAATGTTTAGACATATCGGAGTGAGGGAGTATAAATTATGAAGCCAGAGACAAGTATCGCCCAGTTCAACAGGATCATCCACGGGTTACACGTCGCACAGTTCAAGAGAATCATCCACGGGTTACACGTCCCGCAGTCCAACAGAATCATTCACGGGTTACACGTCGCGCAGTTCAACAGAATCTCTCGCGTCGTAAAGCTAGTTATAAAATGTGAAATACTTTAATTAATAATGTGCGGCAAATAAGTGATTATAGTTACATTCGAAAATATATTTCGAATGTATTTTCAGTCAGTTTCAGTCAGGCGTGTATCAAAAGTAAATCTGTGAAATTAATGAAGTGTGACGGCAATAAAGGTGTAAAAACAAATTCTTTTATCAGTGTTATCTTTTAGTAACAACTCCTTTCCGTTTACACACCCTGTTCAAGAGATTTGCTCGACTGGGTAATAATAGCTAGCCGGAGGACAAACAACTCAAAATTAAAAATAGTAAAACAATAACAGGCGCTCAGCAAATAAGATAACACGAAGTAACCGCGACAATTTGTAGTCACAAAGAAATGTAAATCATTCTATTCCAAGCAATGGGTGCGGGTTTTAAAAATCCACATATATTTTATATGTTTCATGTGACCGTTTCCATAGCACGCTTTGTCTCCAACTTGGGAAGAAAAAGTAACAAAAGCAGTCTGTAGTCAGTATTACGCCGCTGGTGGCAGCGTGAAAACAAAACGCTGTTGCAGAGCGCACGAATTTTCGAGTAGTCAACTTCAGGGAGCTAACACACCGTGATAAAACAAAATCGCGATAACAAACGAGTTACAGAATGCCAAATAACGGTACATTTGTTGAGAGACGTTCTTTAAGCTTAACAAATAATTGTAGTCTCTTTCTTAGCAACGACGTTACAAAACAGCCCTCTATATAGCGTTCAGATCAATGTAGTAGAGAGGATTAAAATCTCACACGACTTTCTCTACCCATTTTCAACAAAATATTCTTCCATCTACTTCACGTTAATGGAAATTATGATTTGGGGAAATCTTTGGAGAGGAATAACCGGTAATAAAATGTTTTAAGAGCTGGAGCTATGTGATGGCTTTGAAATTCCGGTCACCTTTTATGACCAGAAGAAAAAGATCTGATGTGTTACATTCACAGACTTTCTCTACCCTTCTATCGCCTATTAGGGGTATACAAACTATTCTTACGAAAGCTTATTTTTATCTACTACATTTTAATCGAGATAAATCTTTCCGGAAATATCTGCATTTTACATTTCGTTATAGTTGCAAAGGGAATAGCGATAGTCAAATGTTTAAGAACTGGACACTCTGCACTGGCCTTGAAATTTCACACTATTTCCATGATATTGCGAGAAACAATTCAAAATCTATAGCTCTTTAATAGAATTGCTAAGTATTGAACAATCCAAACCATTATAACGTATATCTGGAAATGGCTGATGCTACAGAAAAATGTTATTTGAAATAAATTGTTTTGAAAAGATCTACATATCTATGCAGTGCGTCTTCATCAATTGCTTAATTTTTACCAGCTATACAAGATTATACAACATTCCTTCCGAAGGAACAGGACTTCACAGGCTATTCCCACAAAACTAAGATATGTATATATATATATTTCCGGTGAAATCTCGGTATCGAATTTTTGGGTGGAATACAATACTTCCCCTACTTACTATACGTAGTAGAGAAAATAAAAACAGAAAATAATTTATGTTCAGGGGCATACGAAGATGGCGGCTCATGCGGCTCAAGCCCCCCTCCCAGTTATTTAAAATATAATATCGAAGCACTGCAATGATGGGAATATATATAATAATCTTTAATATGTCGTATTTAATCAAAATCGTTAGAGCTATTTATTATAAAACAAAAATTTTCGACAAGTGTTCCTTGTAAAGAGTAGTTTGGGGTAAGGGGAAGTTCTTTAAAATCCTTGTGTCGCATCTTGGAAGGATACTGAACCTAAATACCAAGTTTGATGTTTATCCAACTTTTCGTTTTTGAGTTATGCTGTTCACAGACACACACAAACGATAATTTTCTAAAAACCTCTTTTTGGATTCAGGGGCCTCAAAACATGCATTTCAGGTGAAGTCCCAATATCGAATTTATAAGTGGAATGCTATACCTTCTTCACGTACTATGTATGTAGTAGAGAAAGTAAAAATGAAATTGCAGTGCTTCGATATTATATTTTAAATAACTGGGAGGGGGGCTTGAGCCGCATGAGCCGCCATCTTCGTATGCCCCTGAACATAAGTTATTTTCTGTTTTTATTTTCTCTACTACGTATAGTAAGTAGGGGAAGTATTGTATTCCACCCAAAAATTCGATACCGAGATTTCACCGGAAATACATGTTTTGAGACTCCCTGAATCCAAAAAAAAGCATTTTTGGAAACGTGTGCGTGTGTGTCTGTGTGTCTGTGAACAGCATAACTCAGAAACGAACAGTCGGATAAACACCAAACTTTGTATTTAGGTTCAGTATCTTCCAGAGATGCGACACGAAGGTTTTCAAGAAAATGGGATACCCCAGAGGACCCTTTACAAGGAACATTTTTCGAAAATTTTAATTTTCTCAAAAATGGCTCTAACGATTTTGTTTAAAATATCATATGTTTAAGGTATTGTCATGACAAATGAAATGTATATCTCGAATTTTCTGGGAATGTCTCCAAAAGTGTTCTTCATTTTGAACGACTTTTCCATAACTGGTAAACCTTAAGAGATAGACAAAATTTTACTACACAACAAATGTAGATCGCGTTAAAACACACAATTTATGTCATATACATTTTTTTTGAGTGAACCGTTTTCGAGATATTGCTTGTTATTCCCTTAAATTTTCCAATACTTATACTTTCTCTCAAATTCGTTTATGGTCCTGGACAAGCAAAGAGAATGGAATGCGCCACATAGCAACCAGCGCTTAAAATATTTGACTATCGCTTAAAACCTACCATATTCCCCTTGCATCTACAGGAAAATTAGCAATAAGATTGACATCTCGATATCTCGATTAACATGAAGCATATGGAGAATATGCGTTTGTAAAAATAGTTTGTACAAGAGTAGAGAAAGTCATGTGAGTGTAACACATCAGATTTTTTCTTCTATTGGATAGATTAGATCAGCATTAGAATTGTTTTTCAGAACTTCGATAAAATACATAATCACAATATAAACTAATCTGAGGTCAGCCACATGAAGCCCCTCTGGCACGAAAGTTCCAGATAATAATATTGTACGAGGGCTTATCAACAAAGACTGAGACTGATATTTTTTCACAGATGTTTATTACTTCAATTCAATGTTTACATGATCTTATTCAAAGTAGTCCCCTCCTACTTCAATGCACTTTTTATACGTCTCTTCCAGTCCTTGAACACGAGCTACAGACCATTCTTTGTCAGGTCCTTGAGAATCGCCTCACTTTTCTTGAGCACTGCTTCACAGTTCTCAAATCGAATACCACTAAGCTTTGCCTTTAGTGATGGGAATAAACAAAGGTCACAGGGTATAAGATCGGGGCTGTGAGGTGGATGTGGTACACAGGTAATGTTGAATCGAGCCAGAAACTGCACGACTTGATTTGCGACGTGAGGCCGTCATGATGAAGTCGCCACCCAGTCCGAGAAAGCTCTGGTCGTTTCTTTGTAATGTGCTTCCTCAGTGTAGCCAATATTGACGTGTAGTATGCTGCTGTAACAGTAGTGTGAGGGGGAACTGCATGCTGGTAAATCATTCCATTACAGTAAAAAAAATGTGATCAACATCACTTTCCCTGTGATGGAACAACTTTTGCCTTTTTTGGTGTTGGAGAACCTGGCGATTTCCACACTGTGCTGGCTTGTTTCCCTTCAGGATCATAATGATGCAGCCGTGACTCATAACCGGTGATAATCGATTTAAAAAATGCATCACCTCCATTGTCTGGTATGCGAAATGCACGTAGGATCTACAAAATAGAGCATTACTACCAACCTACCAATACGAGAGTGCTGCCGCCTACCAACATTATACATAAAAACCCGCTCTTTTAAAATATTTATGTTACAGATACGAAACTATAACGAAAGCTACAGGAAAAAATCAGTCTCAGTCTTTGTTGATCAGCCCTCGTACATATATTTCAGTGACAGCCTTCTAATTCAATCACTTCTGGAAGAAAGTAGCAAGTCCTGCAGGAGACGATTTTTGATCCGGGGAACTACATCAGATCTTCGTCCCAAGGAGAAATATTCTGCGCCAGGTACGAGTAAAGATGCTGAAAAAGCATCAGCCTTAGAGCATTATGTGCAGAGTTCTGCTGAGGTAAACTTAGTATATTACACCGCCCGAGGTGGCGGATAGAACAACATTTCCACACCGTTACACATCTGAATGGATCACACGGCTAAATTCACAGCTGTGGAGTCATGGAAGCTGAAGTTGGATGAAAAGTGAAGTACTCGTGCTCGGACAACCCCCGACGTCCTCTATGACTGGCAACTTCATTTAGCTGCCTCTATGATAAGAGCAAGAGGTATATAAATAACGGAATACACGCTCACGCTGTATGCGCGGTGTCTGTCAGTATAACAAAATAATCTGCTGTAACATATGCTCATGACTTTCTCTACCCTCTATCGTATACAAACTATTCTTACTAAGCTTGTTTTTTTCTATCTACTACGTTTTAATCAAAAAAAACCTTTACATAAATAGCTACATTATACATTGCGTTACAAACACAAAGAGAACAGCGATAGTCAAATCTTTAAGAACTGGACGCTATATGCCGGCCTTAAAATTCCTTACTGTTTCCATGCAATCGCGAGAAACAGCTGAATGTTGACAGACTTTAAGAGAATAGCCAGGAAATGAGCAATTCGAACCATTAATAAGCGATATCTCAAAAATTGTTTTTGCCACAAAAGAAATTATTTGAAACAAATTGTGTGTTTTAAAGAGATCTGCAATTTTTTGTGCAGTGCATGTTCGTCTATGGCTTAAAGATTGCCAGTTATACAAGATTATACAAAATTCCTTCCGAATGGAGAAGGCTTCCTGGGTTATTCCCAGAAAATTCAAAATATACATTTTATTTGCCATGTAAATACAGTACGTGATCAAAAGTATCCGGAAACCTGGCTGAAAATGACGTACAAGTTCGTGGCGTCCTCCAATGGTAATGAAATCAATATGGTGTTGGCCCACCCTTAGCCTTGATGACAGCGTTCACTCTCGCAGGTATACTTTCAATCAGGTTTTTTGGGGAATGGCAGCCCATTCAACACGGAGTGCGGAACTGAGGAGAGGTATCGATGTAGGTCGGTAAGACCTGCCACGAAGTCGGCGTTCCAAAACATCCCAAAGGTGTCCTATAGGATTCAAGTCAGGACTTTGTGCAGGCCAGTCCATTACAGGGATGTTATTGTCGTGTAACCACTACGCCACAGCCCGTGCAGTATGAAAAAGGTGCTCCATCGTGTTGAAAGATGCAATCGCCATCCCCGAATTGCTCTTCAACATGGGAAGCAAGAAGGTGCTTAAAATATCAATGTAGGTCTGCGCTGTTATCGTGCCACGCAAAACAACTAGGGGTGCAAGCCCCTCCAGGGAAAACACGACCACACCATAACACCACCACCTCCGAATTTCACTGTTGGCACTACACACGCTGGCATATGACGTTCACCGGGCATTCGCCATACCCACACCCTGCCATCGGATCGCCACATTGTGTACCGTGATTCCTCTCTCCACACAACGTTTTGCCACTGTTCAATCGTGTAATGTTGAAGCTCCTTACACCAAGCGAGGCGTCGTTTGGCATTTTCCTGCGTGATGTGTGGCTTATGAGCAGCCGCTCGACCATGGAATCCAAGGTTTCTCACCTCACTCCTAACTGTCATAGTACTTGGAGTGGATCCTGGTGCAGTTTCGAATTCCTGTGTGATGGTCTGGATAGATCTCTGCCTATTATTCTTTACGACCCTCTTCAAATGTCGGCGGTCTCTGTCAGTCAACAGACGAGGTCGGCCTGTACGCTTTTGTGCTGTACATGTCCCTTCACGTTTCCACTTCGCTATCACATCAGAAACAGTGGACCTAGGGATGTTTAGGAGTGTGGAAATCTCGCATACAGACTTCTGACACAAGTGACACCCAATCACCTGACCACGTTCGAAGTCCGTGAGTTCCACGGAGCACCTAAGATGAAAAACGTATGTTTGTGGGGTGTCCGGATGCTTTTGAGCACATAGTGTATCTTTCACATATGGTATTTTAATCAAAATAGTTAGAGCCATCTTTTAAAAAATCAAAATTTTCGGAAAATGTACCATGTAAAGGGTAGTTAAGGGTGGGGATTTTCTTTAAAATATTCGTGTCGCATCTATGGAAGTTCTGAACTTTTACACTTACCGAGTTTGGTGTTGATCCGATTATTCGTTTTTGAGTTATGCTATTCACAAACACTTGCAGACGTTTTTCTAAAAATGCTTTTTTTTATTCACGAGCCTTCAAAATGTGTGGGTGGAATGGAATGCCTTCTCTACCTACTATGTACTACATGGTAGAGAAATTAAAACGAAAACTCGGTTGAATATCAAACTTGGTATTTCAGTTCAGCATCTTAAAAGCTAAGACACGAAGTTTTTTCAAGAAAATTCCCCCACCCCAAATTATCCTTTACTTTCTACTGCTCGTTAATTTTGATTTTTTCAAAAATGTCTAATGTTTGTATTAAAATCATACCTATTTTGAATTGCCTGCATATAGCTTGTTGAAGTCATCTTCATTCTGAATTAAATTTATATAATTCTGTATTACTTGTAAGCTGTAAGAGATGAACCGAAAGCTTACAATGCACAGAATGTAAATCTATTTACAACACAAAATTTACGTTCATTAGGAAGCCCGACGTATCTATGAGCGATCGTCACTTTGTGTGTTCCTGTTGTTAGAGCGCTTCTAAACGTTCAAAGCACTCGAATGATCCGGCGATTGTGAAGTCAGATCAGTGATTCGTTTTTTGAATGTAAGAAATGTTACGCCAGTATACACTCATAAACAATAATGAGTGACACACAGCCAAATAAACTTGCGATTTTCATCTGTTTCTTCATCTGAAGAAATTCCTTGGTGGAAAACATTTCAACGACGATGAAGTGAAACAAGAAGTGCAGACTTGGCTCTCATCACAGATGGCATCGTTCTTTGACGAAGGTATACAAAAACTCGTTTCCCCTTAAAACTGCCTGAATAACGAACAAATTGAGTTTTATTTATGGACGCTCTTTAACTGCTATTGTTCTTAGCATCCCATTCTATATTGGGCGTGAAAGACCAGAAATTTGGCTTTACGCCCGAAAAAATTCATCACCCTCCGCCGGGTTTAAACCCGCGATCTCGGGAACTAAAGGTTAGCATGGTAACGACTATACCATGAAGGACGACACCTAAATAATGGCGGTGACTGTGTGGAGAAGTAGTGTAAGGTAAAGAATGATAATGAATTATTTGGAAAATAATGTTCTCTTTAAAAACATACCTCGTATGTCAAATAACTTTGTGGCACTTACCATTTTCAGTTATTCTTTATTATTGGTTTGAATTGTCAAACACTCAGTAGTTTTTCAAACGATAAGTCGTTACTCGTTCTTTATCTCTCGCAGTCGTGCAAAAAGTGGAATTTCAAAGGCCTTACATAGAGAGACGCTTTTTAAAGCCTTCAGCTTCTTCATCTTCTTCCAATGGCGACACAGCCCAAAGCGGGCCCGGGCCTTCTTAATCTGAAACCTCCAAGCTTTTCTAATCAATACCCTCTGCTGCCAATGTCTCCGTTTCAAGATCTGGTTTGAGGCAGTATTTTATATCACAACACTGTGAATGCCAGAGTGATTGTAGTGTAAATTAACATTATTGTATGACAATGATTTTAGATGTTTTTTTTAGCTATAAACATTGTTAGGAAATAAGTTTACACGGCCTCACTGAAACTGACAATAGGAGTGGGTAACAATGAAGCGATGGGGTGAGTTGTTTATGAATTAGAAGAGACAACTAATGACGTCAGGATAGCGCGCCTTTCTTTAGAAACGAAGGGAATATCTTCCCTAGAGCACATGTGTTTGTAATTTTGATTGGCTTATAAAACAGACGCTAATGTTGGCGCGATTTAGTAACCAATAGCAGCTCTATTATAATGTTTAGGCATATCGGGGTGAGGGAGTATAAATTCTTGAGCCAGAGACAAGTATCGCGCAGTTCTACAGAATCATTCACGATGTAAACGTCGCGCAGTTCTAAGAAATCTCTCTCACGAGTTACACGTCAGGCAGTTCTAAGGAAGCATTCATGAGGTACACATTACGCAATTCTACAGGACCTCTTGCGTCGTAAAGTTAGTTACAAAATGTGAAATACGCGAATTAATAGTGCGCGGCAAATAAGTGATTGTAGTTACACTCGAAAATATAAGTTTCAGTCAGGCGTGTATCAAGATTAAATCTGTGAAATTAATTAAGTGTGACGGCAATAAAAGTGTAAAAACAAATTCTTTTATCAGTGTTATCTTTTAGTAACAACTCCTTTCCGTTTCAACAGATATTTGCTCGACTGAGTAATAATAGCTAGCCGGAGGACAAAGAACACAAAATTCAAAATAGTAAAACAATAACAGGCGCCAAGTAAAAAAAAAAGATAACACGACAGGTTACCGCGACAGGTTGCAATCTTCCTTCACTGAGCCCATCAGTATTTTCCTAGTTTTAGCTGAAGGTCTTTTACCAAACATATTCCCCGTCATCAACTTCTTAGGTATGCTTCCTTCGTCCATTCTCTGTACATATCCTGTCCATTGAAATTTTTTTTAATTTGACAATAATGGTAATTCGGTTTACTTAAACAGGTCACATACGTCATTAAAACCGAGCAAGGTGGCGCGGCGGTAGCGTGTGCGACTAGCATTCGGGAGGTCCCGAATTCGATTCCCGGCGACTGCCCACTCTGACCCATGGGTTTTTTCGGGGGGTTTCACGGGTGGTCAACCGAATAGGTTTCTCTCATCCCCCGAATGTGTTGTCCGTCCAAATCATTTAATTAATTCCGTTCATTACTGTGAACTTTCTTCGTCTCTCGGTCTTGGGCTGGTTACCGAACTATACCAATCGTCCAGTGGGGGCGAAGGATCCCTGTGTGGGCGGAATCCCGTTTTGCCGGGGCGCTTCAATCGGAAACTGTAGGGACCTTGTCATTTCTGTGTCCTCACTCCTGAGTCCGGCCGCCCGGTGTCTCATCCCTCCCGGGGCGCCACCTCGAGAGGCATAGGTACAATATCCGCATTCACTTTATCGCTACCGAGTCCTCTCCGATACACATCAAATTACATAACATTCCTGTTTGCATCTCATTCTCTATTATCCCTCATTTATAAGGCCACATATTCTTTCAAATGTTTTGTGCCGTTCTGAACCCCCTTCCTGACATTGAACACACAGCCAGCAGATGAAGATCGAGGAATGTGCTAGAACCATGTCATCATGGTAGAGTGTGGTAGAATGATGTAATTGGCTGGGTTAACTACGTCAGCGATCACAATGCTCTAACAGGCAAGAGGAAGAACGTAAGGCTCCCGGGCGAGAACAGCCATCAGTGAACGACGACAGCCTAGCGGGTTCAGCTTGCACTTGACTTCGACGAGCATTTCGGCATATCATTATCAAGGTTAATTTTCTGGATTTGTAAAAAATTGAATTTATACTTTTTCGGTAAGCACTTTCAAAATTTATTTCATTACCCTTGTTTTTTTTTATTTTTTTTTATTTTTTTTTATTTTTTTTTACAATACGTTGAGTGTAACACATCAGATTTTTGCTTTAGTGCCATTTATACCCCGCCTTTTTTTCTCTCTTTTTTATTTTTTTATTTATTTATTTTATTTTTTATTATCTTTTTAATGTTGTTTTTTGTTAATTCTTGTGCAATGTATTTATTTATTTACTTTATTTTGGGATAGGTCTATAGGAGAATATGGAAACTACTACACAAGAAGGATAGATCACTTTTGTTTCTTCTTCTTCTTCTTATCCCTATTCTTAGCATATGCCCTCCTGCAGTGGACACTTAGAGCTTACTTAAATGCGGGAGATCCAAGGCCAAAGTGGTCCTTTTGTCCAAATCCCAGCGGTACTTCCGGATAAATCTCTGGATAGCCTGCAGATTCACTGCGTCCCCAACTTTTAGTACCCAAAAATAGGTGGCAAAGATGAGCCAAGTAAGGGCATCTGTCAGTTTCTTGTCACCGTGCTTGAATTCGAGATTCAGATAGACCTTCCGTGGAAACATCTGCACGCCACTACAAATCACTCCTATGCGACCATATATCCAGTCCCATATTGGGCGTACGACGGCACAATCCACCAACTTGTGACTCAATGTCTCCACCGCAGAACACCTGAGGCAGAGATTTGATGTTGCTCTGCCATGCCGCCACAATTTGTCAGCTGTCGGAACAACTTCATTGACAGCCGAGTAAACCGCAGCTTTCCAGTCAGTGGGGATCTTCGGATTCTGAAATTTTTTCCAAATTGTACTCCATCGTCTAAGCGAATAGTTTTGTTGTACCGCAGTAGAACACTGGTGGTAGACATCAGATGTTTGTAAAAGAAGGCTGACCGAGTAAAGGCCAACCTCTGCGTAGTAATGTTGGGTAGGTCCGCAAATGTCTTCCACCACCGCCGAAATTCGGGTAGCCGCCTATCTGGAAGACGAAGTTGAGCTGCCCAAAGCGATCGCTGTAGCGGAAGGCCCTCACCGTCCAGAACACGCAGTATAGTTTTCCCAAGAAGTACCAGACATTTCACATCCACTGCGATCAACCCACAACCACCTTTATTAACTGGTAGACGTAGTTGTTCCCTGGAAACCCGATAAGCAGCTCCGGACCAGAGAAAATAACCAATCAGGCATTCGATCCTCTGAAAAAATTGCTTGGTAATAGGCAACACTTGAGCAATGTACCAAATCCTACTGAGGGCGTAAGTATGCACATACCACACTCGTTGGAAAAGGTTTAGTGACCGAGTCCGCTGCTCTACTAAGAGCACCCGTAACTTCGTCAGCTTGTCAGCCCAATTAACTGCCACAGTCTCGCGAAAACATTGCGTAAACACAACGCCCAAGATCCTCGTGCGGCTTACTGTCCGCATACCATGAAGGTTCAGGGGTTCTGGCCAATGACCAAACTGTAATACCACCGACTTGGTAAAATTTAGTCGGGCACCAGAAACAGAACAATAGTCGCGTAGACACCGATGTAAGGTGACCATATCCGCGTTGTTTGCCAGGAAGACAGTCACATCATCCGCATAGGCGGTAAGTCGGAATCGCTGATCGTGCAGTTCTATGCCCCCGAGGGATGACTGTAGTTGTCTCAAAAGGGATCGAGGCTCAACGCAAATAAACCCATAGACAGTGGGCAAACCTGTCTGACTGACCGCTCTATGCGGAGAATCGGAGAAAGGTATCCGTTGCAGAGTATCCTGGATGTCGCAGCAGCATAAAGGTTTTTTAATAATGAAAGGAACCGCCCTGGGATCCACAAGTGCCGCATAAGCGACCATAGGTAAGAGTGACTAACGTTATCAAAGGCCTTCTCAAAGTCAAGGTTAACCAATGCCACTGGAAGCTTCTCGGTTTCAACATGACAAATCACATCCCTCAATAAGCCAATATTTTGGATGATGTTCCTGCCACTCGGAACCACAGTCTGGACGTTGCAGAGAATTGCTCCATAAACCAGATTCAGCCTTGAAGAAAGCACTTTCGCCAGTAACTTGTAGTCGCAATTGAGCAAGGTAATCGGCCTAAACTCTGTAACGGTTCGCGCACATCGATGCTTCGGAAGCAGTAGTATTACACCTTCAACAAACTTCTCGGTAACCTTAGAGGAGCGCTGAATTTCTGCAAAAACTGCTGTGAGTTCGGTAGCAATGACGTCCCAAAACGTAGAATAGAAGGCATACGGAATACCATCCGGACCAGGAGCAGTGTTCTGCTTCACACTCTGCAACCCAGCCGCTAGTTCTGCAGAGGTAATAGGTTGCAAAAGAGAGGAGCCGCTCTGCGAAGGCAGATGATAATGCAGCGGGAACGAGGCGGCACCAGTATCGGAAAATTTGGAAAACATAGCACTGAAATAGTCATGAAAGCAGCGGATGATAGCACAGGATCCAGAAATTATCCGCCCATCGTGACAAAGTTCAGGTATAAAACGCTGCCTGCCCTGCTGGCGCTCTCCGGCAAGATGAAAAAGGGAGAAGGTTTCTTCTGCAGCCATATGTCGACGATGAGAGACGTCTCGAAGGCGGAGCATTTCCAATTGCTTTAACTTTTAATTGTAATTTTATGAAGTTTGTTAAAATGATTTATAGCTCTATAATATGTACACATCGCCCGTCACTCTCATATTAAGGTGAGATAAGTCGTAACAAAGTAGGTGTACCGGAAGGTGTTCCTTAATAGCATGCAGACTTTGGGACACATTATGGCCGGTTCTTTGCAGTTCAGCGAGATCCTGTAAAGCAGCATAATAGAAATCCAGCAGCTCTCGCCGTTCCCTGGCTCGTTGGAGAACTGCCCGTTTAAAAAGGGAAATAATTGCTGGTTTAGCCTTATAAAGTTTGTTGCGGGAATTGAGGAACGAGGGACGCAACTTCCCCCACAGTAAGCGGAAGTCTCGATGGCTATCTTCCTCCGCGAAAATGGATACTGGAATCCTCCAGTAACCTCTCCCAGGCGTGGGAACAGGTGCAATCTGCGTAATCCGACAGACGACTGCATGGTGATCACTGAACGCAAGGGGATGCACTCGAAGATCATGGACCGTAAGAACCAAGGAGCGAGAGAAATAAAATCTGTCAATTCTAGAAGCCGACAATCCACGGACAAAGGTGAAGTCCACACGAGAACCATACTTGGACTCCCAGGCATCCACAAGGTCAAAATGCGTCACGATTTGCTTGAGCTTAGGACTAAGGTTGGGCAACCCACGCTGATCTTTGGCAGCAACAGTACAGTTAAAATCACCACCAATGAGATATGTAGAACCCTTAGAAAGGGCATTGAGAAGAGCGGTTTTGAAGAATAATTCCCGTTCAGACCGACGTTGAGAGCCAGAAGGTGCATACAAATTGATCAAGACTATGTCAGTGTACAGGGCGGAGATGAGGCGTCCAGAGGGATGTAAGTCGACATTGGTAAGACGCATTCCTTTGCGGTAAAGCAACGCCGTTCCTCGCCCGTCCGGTCCAAGATTGACGATGTTCTCATAATGACACAGAAAATCAAGATTGGGCACATTGACTTCCTGTAAAAATCCAACATCCACATCATATAAGTGTAGAAATGCCGCAAGTAAACGCTGATTTGCCGGATCACGAAGACCATTAACGTTTATAGAAACAAAGACGTGAAGAAGTGTCATATATGAAAAACCACGAATGAAAGGGTCTTCAGAAGGAACAGCACAGACGAGGAAATACAGCACTACTAGGGGACCGGACACCAAGAACGGGAGATTTAAACTGATCCGCCACCTTTCTCGCCTGGTTTGTCTCGCGGCACCGTAGGTAAGACATACGGATGCACTCTGTGTTTCTGTGAAGATTTGTCTTTCAGTGTATCAGCTTTCTCATAATCACCATCCGAGTCACGGCAGGCAGGCCAGGCAACTCGGAAGTATCCAATTCGTTTGCCACCAACGGTAAGGCGCGGTCCACGTCCTCTGACCAGGGTTGAGGCATCGTATCGCCGTCCTGAGGAGGAGGTTCTGTTTTGCGAAGCCGTGGATCCCGTGACTGCGTCGCTTTCTCAGGTAGCACTTGCCGGTTTACAGTCGCAACTCTCGGTGCTTGAGAGGTTACTGCCTCACCTTTCAGCTTCTTAGAATCAGGCTCGCCTCCCGAATGACTGCGTTGCAAAGAGTCCGTAACAGCATCGTCTGATGTGATGGAAGGTGCAGCCCTCTGGTCATTAGCAGGAGACACTGAAGTCACCGAGATTGGCACTGCGGCAGCCGTAACCGCCGAAGGAACTGCAGCAACCATTGTCCCGTCCGCTGGAGGCACCGCATCAGGTGAAACAACGTCTTTCTTGGAGATTGGTTTAAACAACTCACTCATCAGTTGATGTCGTAGCCGGGATTGAGGAGGAACACATGCCCGTAACCAGCGTTGAGGACAATCTGCTTTCAGGTGTGTGTTATCCTTGCAAATGAAACAAACCTGTTCTTGTCCACTGTAGGTAATGTAGGCCTCAAACCCGGCAATCTTTAACGTGGAAGGTATCGGTTTAGTAAGTTGAATATGCACTAAACGTATACCAGTGGAAACTGCAAATCTATAACGGCCAGACCAACCGTCAGTAGTGATGTGCAGTGTCTTGCCGTAATGTTGAAGCTCGTAAACTACCCTGTCGTTACTGATTTCAGGTGGCACATTGTAGACGCGAACCAAAGTATACTCTTTATCTGCCGCCGTAAGTTGCCCATCCGTCACTTCACCGGACATCAAAGCAAATTGGAATGCTCCCTCGTATTTACGTAGTACTTCTTCATAAACACTGCACTGTTGAAACTTGATATAAACAGCGTTTTCTCTTCCCACCCACTGAATTGTATGTACCTGCGCTGGAGAGAGTTCCAAAGTGTGGTGCATCCATTCGTGAATTTCAAAAGCCGTGGGCCGTGGCATACTCTTATTAAACGCAACTTTTATAGTATTTTTACGTACTGCCTTGTGTTGCTCCATTTCACTGCCGACACTCAATACACCACCAACACGAAAACAAGAGGCGCGGCAACAACCAAGCGCTCTCCAACTCGCGATGTGCACCGGCCAAGGGCCAGACCACGACTGATTTGTTCCAAAATTCTATAGGCTCATGGGAGAAAAATATCTGTTAATTTGGCAATTTGTACGTATAGGATTAGAAATTACTGTAAATCAAACTAGTTATCTTGCAGAAAGGTGAAATAGAAATTCGAAAACTATTATGAATTTAAATCATGTTCACTTTTATGTTTTCGTTTATGTTAAATAATTGCAGGATTAATTGAAACTTATACAATTGTTAACGGTATACAATCTTTCAGCTATAATAAATAGTCAGTTTACTCATATGAATATTTTGAAGCCTAAGCCCCCTTAACAATCCATAGCTCTGAAGCAAACAAACATTACACCATTAATGTCGAATTGGGCAGCAGCTTCATCACATATGCGTAACGAAATTTTCAAAATTTTTTCGTCATAGTCCAGGCTTCAATCCATAAACAACTATAAGACGTATACAGGTGTTTTAGTTTTCCTGTATATAGACTTGGATTTAAAAATTCGCAAAATACTTTAATATGCCCTATCTGCTATGTATGTTTTGTTCCAGATTCCTTCTATGTCATCATGATTCTGTCTAGTTATGAGAATTTCTTTACTACTTCAAATGTATTTGTATCTGTTATCAACTTTTTTTCTGAATTGGTATCTGCCCGTGATTGTGTTAACGCTTCAGCTTACTACATCAAAATATATAATATAAGCATTTCTGCAAACGTATATCTTGAATAATAAGCAGTAAATATAACAATTAGTCTTTGTAATAGTTTGTAGAAGAGTGGATAGAGAAAGTCATGTGGATGTAACACATCGGAGTTTTCTAAATTATGGTTTATTCTTCACAAATCTGTATAAATACGCGACTAGTTATAAGAGTAAAGTCACAATTGCTCGGGAATGGGAACGGAAACCAGGACCAGAACGGGAAGAAGCTTCAAAGGAATAAAATGAATAAATTGAACCTGCTCTGTATTTATCTTCATAATAAATGTTGGAAGTGCCCTCTGCCTGCATCTAGACACTTCTGTGTACGTATAAACAGGTTCATAAAATTATTTGTCAGCTCCTCATGGGTGATTGTGCGGACGTAGTTCCTGGTGTTATTCTTCAGTTCATCAATGGGATGGGGATTCTGCTCGCACACTTTTCCCTTTAAGTAACCCATGTCGATAACTCTGGTGACCGCGGTGGCCATAAGCCTTTGCTCACTGTCCTTTCTTCAGTGAGCACCTGATGAATACGGATATGTGATCTCTCAGATGTGTGACATTTTGCCCCATGTTGTTGAACGAAACAATAATTACGCTCCTCTTCTGTTAGTTGGAGATAAATTTCATCCAAAAAGGTTCACGTAGACATCTGCGTTGACTGTGGTATCGAATAATACCACAGTAATGGGTTTCAAGTCATGACGCACCACACACACATGTTTTGGTCGTATAGAGGTTGCTCGAACAATAGGTGTGTTTGTGTCGCCCAATACCTACTGTTCTAGGAGTTTACATGTCCCTATAGATGAAATCAAACCTCGTCACTCATAACAAATATCAGCGGATCCATATGACATCCTGTATCCATGCTCGACAAGCAGTGGCAAAACTTTATACGTTTATCCCTATCGGGCTCCTTCAGTTATACAGTTGTCACTCGGTACGGTTTTACTATCAAAGACTTTAACACACGTCCGCAAGTTCTACTCGCATAAACCTGTTAAGTCAATCTCGTGGTAGACTTTCCATGACTCCTAGTCATAATTTCATTAATTCGCGCAGTAAACTGAGGTGTCCAGACAGAAGGCGTTCTGTAGGTCGCGGGTTCAAACCCGGCGGAGGGCGACGGAATTTTTTTTCGGCGTAAAAATCCTTAGCATGGCTTCCTTCGGAAGAGAAGATATTTACGGCACGTAAAAGAACCTCAAGCCTGATAAAGAGGCCGCTGAGCAAAATTACCAGTCTTTCGCGCCCAATAGAATGGGATGCTAAAGACCACAGTAATTAAAGAGCGTCCATAGATAAAATCCAATTTAATTTTTAGGCGTTCTGTTCCATACTGCATTTGTTATAGATCCAGTCGTACGCCATTTTTGCACCAAATCTTGAATGCTGCTTTTCCGGTACTGTGTGAACAGATATTTGTCTTTGAATTATTGTCGCGATTCCTTGATAGAGCTGGTCTGTATGTATGCCTCTACAGTGAATATGGTATTTGCTATTGAATAAGTCATGCTTATTTACTGTGCAAACAACTCTTTACAACAGCAAACACAACAGTTTATAAATCATTGTCATTCATTTGTAAGAGGCAACAACAGCAACAATGAAACTAAACACGCGGGCAAAAGGATAGCCAACATAATTACAATAATAATGAACATAAACACGCTGAAGAAAGGACAGCCAACATAATTTATTTCCAAATCATATAAAATGAGATAGGGACGGTTTTATCTGCCCAAACCTGTATTATTGTATGCTAGTTTTGTGTATGTCTTTTTGTAGTAGAATACCGAGACCTATAGCAACCACTAAATCTTCTAATAACAGAAAAGTAAAACTGAGCGCCTCCCGGCAGCTATACTTATTTTCGTTTTCAGTTTCGTTCATGCTATCTTTACTTTAATAAGATTCACAAGTGTTAACGATATTGCATTCTAAAGATCTTTATGGTATTGAATTTCAGAGTTGGAAAACCTGCATTCAGACGAAAAAGAAGTCATTAACATCCGAATGCGCAAAATCGACTTTCCACGTTAGGTGTCGATATTAATCGAAGTAGTGTAGCATAAGAAAGAATGTAGGGTCAACATTTTCTTTCAATACGTGTAACATGCATTCTAATTACACTGCCGCTCACTGCATTTTAAACACGACCATGCTTTCCCTTGTGCTTCATAATTCTACTTCAAAATCTTATATCTTCTTCATGGTTCTTCACCGCGATGATAACAACAAAGTCTTTCTTAGGCATACAACTTCTAAGCCATCTGGTAATAGAAGGTAACAAATACTTTGTGATCCTCTTTTCATTTTTTCTGAGAAGGATGGGTCGAGATGTCACAAATGCATCTTCATAAATGGGACGTCTGCACCCCCTAGCCGGAGTGACGGGAAGGAAGGGGTGAGGGCGATAGCTCAGGGATTTCATTTAGAGGGTTATCGGTTGCGTGGAGCTGGAGGGATGGTGAAGGGTGATGCTATTAGAGTGTAACTCTGATTCCAAAGAGGCTTTAATCTTTCCAACAAATAATCTAAACTACATTGCAAGAGGGAGAGAGCTAGAGAGCTTTTGGGTTTATCTGGTAGATGGAAAAAGTCCGGTGTTCCATCTTCATGTTGTCTCGGAGACCGGCGCAAAAATTGCAGGTTTAACAGAATACGTTTGAAGGAACAACTGACACAGTCCGGGTAAGCACGTGACGAGGGTCGCCGAGACCGACAAAAAACGTCACTTTAATACTGGGCCCAAGCTGACCAAGTGCTAGCCTCAGCGCTTACGTAAACATGGTCAGCATGAATTTCATAGTTTCTCCATGTGTCGAACTGTCATGAACCTCAGGTGATCATTTCTCCTAATAATCATACCATTCAACCCCTGCTTACATAAGCATTCAGGAAACGACTCGCAAGAATTCTAAAGCCTATTTCATTAATTTACTTTTTTAAAAAATCTGATGTGTTACCTCGCATACCTTTCTCTACTCTTGTACAAACTATTTTTACAAACGCTTATTCTTCATCTATTTCATATTAATCGAGATAAACATTTGCAGAAAAGATCTTTTGACATGCAAAGAGAATTACATTTTACAGATAGCGACCAGTTCTAAAAATATTTGACTATCGCTTAAGGCCTACTATGTTCCCCTTGTTTTGTATTTGCAAGGGCAATATAAGCACATACATATCTCTTAATAGCTGGTAGCTATATGCAGTACCATTCTCTTTGCCACAGATTAATAATCTTTGCATATCCAAGACAAAAAAATGAATAACGAATTCCCATTTGAGAAAATAAGTACTGAAGAATTTAAGGGAATAGCAAGCAATATCTCGAAAATTGTTCACTCAACAAAAAAATGTATATGCCATAAATTGTGTATTTTAACGAGATCTACATTATTTGTGTAGTAAAATTTTGTGTATCTCTTATAGTTTACCAGTTATGCAAAAGTCGTTCACAATGAAGAATACTTTTGGAGACATTCCCAGAAAATTCAAGATATACCTTTTATTTGTCATGAAAATATCTTAAACATTATGATATTTTAATCAAAATTGTTAGAGCCATTTTGAGAATATTTAAAATTTTCGAAAAATGTTCCATGTAAAGGGTAATCTGGGGTGAGGGGATTTTCTTGAAAACCTTCATGTCGCATCTCTGGAAGATACTGAACCTAAATACCAAGTTTGATGTTTATCCGACTGTTCGTTTTTGAGTTATTCTGTTCAGAGACACACAGGCAGACACGCACACGGCCATGTTTCCAAAAATGCTTTTATGGGATTCAGGGGGTCTCAAAACATACATTTCCGGTGAAATCTGGGTATCGAATTTTTGGGTGGAATACAATACTTCCCCTACTTACTATACTAGTAGAGAAAGTAAAAATTGACCCGAATATCTCGAACTTTATTAAATTATGTTTATCACATTCTTGTAAAATAAAACTATAACCTTCACAATATTTCAGGTTTTAAATATGCCGCCTTGTATTTTAAGGTTCGTTTTGATAATGAGTGTGTTATTAAAACAGATCGTGTGGAATGTTCTCCTGCTCATATTAAGCTCATCAGAATATTCTATTAATAGACAGCTTTGAAAGACACATATACATTAACAAACTCTCACGCACCCAGAAGGAAGATAACATTTGTGTCATTTGGCAATACACACGCCATTGTTGCTCGATGATGGTCGACTATAGACAACCAAAGATTGACTTCGAGCATGGAAGGAGGGGTAAAGAGAGCATACACAGAAGTATTCCGAGCGCTACTGAAGGTAGACATATGGCAAAATGTCTATCCAAGAGGTGCCAGAATCCAGCTATGGAAGGAAAGTGAAGGTAGAAGTATTACCACATATTATTTTTCGCTTTGCTTTAGCACAAGCAAAGAGAGGCATTAGAGAATGCCTATCCAAGTGGAACTGCTTGTGCAAGAGAGCGAAAAATCTGTTGTTGTTTTTTTTCAATATATCTATGTATTGTCACGCCTTTAATTTGCAAGGGGAATGAGGCGTGCATTTGGGAGCGTAGCAGGGATAAGAATTTGATGAGCAACTCACAATTCTAAGGCATGAATAACAAAAATAATAAAAACTTATATATTGTACCTAACAAATTCAGTTAATGTATGATAGTAAGCAAGCTATAGAAATCGAAAAGGGTACATGGTTTAAGTATATCTTACCTTGAAGCATGCCTGGTGTATGCAATATTTTGGGTAGAGACTCCGGCCACACCTGTACCGTCACTATACAGACTGCCCCCCCCCCCATTGATTGATGTATGGGAGGCCTTTTATATCTACCTCCACACAAGACATGACCATATATGGAGACATCTTCTCTAGTCTTATGAGGCGACATCAACACCCACATGATTCTACAGGATATTACTGTTACTGAAAGAGCAGCTCATACATCCTGTGTTACACCATGTGGCATCATAACTTTTAGAAAAATCTGATGTGTTACACTCACATTACTTTCTCTACTCTTGTACAAACTATTTTTACAAACGCTTATTCTCCATCTACTTCATGTTCATCGAGATAAACATTTGCAGACTCTATCTTATTGCTAATTTCCTTGTAGATGTAAGGGAATATATATTTACAAGGGCAATTTGGAAATACAGAAGCCTTTAAGCACATACATATCTCTTAATAGCTGGTTGCTAGGTGCAGCACCATTCCCTTTCCCACAGATTAATACTCTTTGCATATCCAAGACAAAAAAATGAATAACGAATTCCCATTTGAGAAAATAAGTATTGAAAAATTTAAGGGAATAACAAGCAATATCTCGAAAATGGTTAACTCAACAAAAAAATGTATATGTCATAAATTGTGTATTTTAACGCGATCTACATTTTTCGTGCAGTAAAATTTTGTCTATCTCTTATGGTTTACCATTTACGCAAAAGTCGTTCACAATGAAGAATACTTTTGGAAACATTCCCAAGAAATTCAAGATATACATTTTATTTGTCATGATAATATCTTAAACATATGATATTTAATCAAAATCGTTAGAGCCATTTTTGAGAAAATTAAAATTTTCGAAAAATCTTCCACGTAAAGGGTAATCTGGGGTGGGGGATTTTCTTGAAAACCTTCGTGTCGCATCCTTGGAAGATACTGAACCTAAATACCAAGTTTGGTGTTTATCCGACTGTTTATCCGAATTTGAGAAAAAGTATAAGTAATGGAAAATTTAAGGGAATAACAAGCAATATCTCGAAAATGGTTCACTGAATAAAAAAAATGTATATGACATAAATTGTGTATTTTAACGCGATCTACATTTTTGTGTGGTAAAATGTTGTTTATCTCTTATGGGTTACCAGTTATGCAAAAGTCGTTCACAATGAAGAATACTTTTGGAGACATTCCCAGAAAATTCAAGATATACATTTTATTTGTGATGAAAGTATCTTAAATATATGATATTTTAATCAAAATCGTTAGAGGCATTTCTGAGAAAATTAAAATTTTCGAAAAATGTTCCATATGAAAGGTAATCTGGGGTGGGGGATTTTCTTGAAAACCTTCGTGTCGCATCTCTGGAAGATACTGAACCTAAATACCAAGTTTTGTGTTTTTCGGACTGTTCGTTTTTGAGTTATGCTGTTCACAGACAGACACACACACACGGACATGTTTCAAAAAATGTTTTTTTTGTATTCAGGGGGCCTCAAAACATATATTTCCGGTGAAATTTTGGTATCGAATTTTTGGGTGGAATACAATACTTCCCTTATTTACTATACGAGTGGAGAAAGTAAAAAGAAACTTGTATTTTATGTACAGGTTTACGAGAATACAGATTAAAGACGCGAAGGTAGAGTGCTTGCTGGCACGGCCGGCAAAACCTCGTGCGAGCGGTCAGATTTTATACCGAAGACCCTGTAGTTCCCTAGAGCAATATTTTCTGTATGGGCAATCAACGCAGCTAGCAACAAATAAGCGCCGGAAACAGGTGGCTCGCTTGGTGACTGGAAGCTTTTGTATATTTAGATCACATTTCCCAACTGCATGGTGCTATAGAGAGAACTAAATTTCTTGAACAGTATACTGTGTTATGCAGCTAAGAAAACATGGAACACCATTTTTTTAATTACCATCTTCTTTATTGTCATATTGTAGGTATAAGGCCATCATGTACCCGCTGGAACGTCGCTTCACTAGATTACGTACTAAGGTGGTACTTGTCTGCATCTGGCTGGTCGCCTTCAGTATATCTGCCGTCCACATACATGTTTCTCGCTCAGAGCCCTTCAAATACGACGGCGAGTAAGTATTTTCCTATTCATATTTTGGTTCTTTGTGGCCTCTTTCTCTCTTAACGTCTATCTGCCTTTCTGAAACTCATGGAGAGACGAACTGATGGTGTTTTTGTGTGCCTCTGGTGTGTTACATTCTCACAACGCTCCCTAACCATTACCCCTTTGCAGATACCCCTTATATTATTCTAAATCACTTAAACATTGATTTATCTCACACTTTAACTTAATGTTTACCTAGAAACGATTTCACGTTGGCTATGGGGAACTAAGCTACTAGTTGACTACGATATGAATGCGTGTGGTGGGAAGACGAACTAAACGGTTACGAAAGAAGTAGGCGGGGCATCGGAAGGACAGTCAGGTAAAGAAAACATCCGCAGTTTCGAGTTGTATTTACTACGAGGCTGAGGCCTGTACATGTAATACTGTTTTCGTTGTGCGACTGTACATTTTCCTATCCCCTTGCCCCTCATTCCCCTCTGATTCCTATACTTAATTATCAACAAAATACAGTGGCGCCCTCCTCCAAGCCATTCATATATTGGCGGACTATTACACTCACTTCCATTTATGCCGTTACCGTAGCTTTGGGAGACATTCTACTGGCCTTCATAGGTCGAGTATATATCTATAGCAAGGAGGAAGTGTGTGTGTATCTGTTTACATTTTTGCGCATGTAATGGCGTTCCTGTTTTGCTTGCACAATTCTAGATTATTCACATATGAATCTATAGCTTTGAACAATAGTCATCACTCGTCATCACTTATAATAATCATGTTTATGTAACTAAATAAACCCTCTTTTGCACAATATCTGCGCGAAAAATATTTTGATGGTAACATAATGTAAAACTGAAATATATTATACTTTTTTACTCTCAAGGAGTACACATTTACTAGACATTATTGGAATTCTCTGTCCAATCCAAATGTACAACTAAATAAAATGCTGTTTTGGACAGTTTCTCCGTGAAAAAAATATTTTAATGACAATATCAGGTAAAGCTGAAGTCAATTGTGCCTTTTGCTCTCAAAGAGGACACATTTACTAGATATAATTTTAATAATCTGTCCAATTTCCATTCTTGTCCAAAAGCCAATTTAAACGCCTAGGCACTGAATCACTCGCCGTCCTCTGGGAACACTGTCATGAAATGTGGGAACGTTTGAGTTTAGAGCCAGAGTTCTTCCAACATCTCGGTGATTCGTGGAGTATAAATTAGAGATGCTATTCCATTGCAAGGAAACTGCCAAACGTGGTGAAAAAATTCCTAAAACAGATGTGCAAATGTGTTGAAGGAGTCTGAAAGAGTCTCCGGTGTTCAAAAGAGCTAGGTTATAGTTGTCCAAGAAATCGGCGATTAATTTGCCCTCGCATAAACCCGAGGTGATTCCCAAAGAGGATGATGGGCATTGACGTCTTCCACCAACAGAACAGGTGTTGGTAACTGGGAAACTAGATCTTGTAAATCACTGAGCTAAAGGTCGTCAGATGAAGGTAGATAAATAAGTGGTAAATCGGATGGATGACAGTTTAATCCTTACAGCGACTAACTTGATGTCAGACCGTATGGCTACAGATTCCATGAATATATTATCTCTGATGAGCGTCATAGTGCCCTCGTGCGCAGGAATACCCTCTTCCGATGTAAGATCACACAATTCTGGTGTATACCGCCTGATTTGAGAGCCATCTTGCGGACGAAACTTAGTCGCTTGTAAAATGTGACCAAGAACTCATTCTTGTTGAGCAAAAGTTAAAGCTTTTTAATTCCATGTATTCCCGCGTAGGATGGTGATAGTATTTATAATGTGATAAGTTCTCGGTCGAATCAATTTACTCTTTTTCTTTCGTGTCCTCTTTTCACTGTCGTTCTGGCGGTGTGGGCAGAATCTTTTGCTCCATCTCCTCCAGGGGGGAGGATCCTTTTCCAATTGAAAACTTCGGATTGAGAACTTCGAACCGATTGGAAGTATGGATCAGCGAAGATGAAGATCGCTGATCTGAGTTCTTCCCAGAAAATTTCTCAGAGGAGATGACAGTGGGCTTTTCTTATCTTTGAATGTTCTGAGTACAGACTTTTAATTTTATTTCAGAAATTCGGTTCTGACATAGCCGGTTCTGAACTTTAGCGGCGATGCATTATGTATTATGGGCTTGCCAGTCTTATTGGTTGCACTCGACGGTTTTGCTGGTGATTTTACTGATGTCATCTTTTCAGTAACGGACTTGGCAGTTGTTGATGCGCTCTTATGTGTTAATTTTGAAGGGTTTGGCTATGTTCTAGCTACGGAATTGTTTATGAAAGGGTGGCCCCGTTTATCGCTGATCTCAGTTGCGACTCGTACCGCATAGGTGTTACTAAGCTGTAGGTACCGGATTTTGGGACAGAGGATTGACGGATACGCAGGAGTTTCCGGCCTTCTTCTGAGAAGGAACTGATTCACCTATTTCTTTCCGTTGTACCCGAAATACGGATGGCACACCCTGATCTTCAAGATTTTCTTGAATCTCCTCGTTGGACACACCGTCCAATGCACGGGTGTTTACTACGCCGCTCGAGGAGTTCAAGATCTTGTGCATCTCAACTCGTATAAGATAGCCGGCTAACATGTTTGATTTCAATATAATCGCCACCAGGGATGTTGAATTTGCTTCAACCAGGAGCGCGCCATTGGAGTTCTAATGTACGACTTAACAGGACCAGAATTCTGTCCAGATCCTTTTGAACTGTAAATAGTTCCTTCCTTCCTCTGTAGCGAGGACCAGAAAACTCGACATGATTTTCTCTGCCGTCTTTCGTTTATTACTGAGTATACAAATTATTCTTACGAAAACTTAATCTTCCATTTACTTCATTTTAATCCAGACGAACCTTTGCAGAAATAGCTACCTTACAAATATCATTTAGACACAAAGAGAACAGCAATAGTTGAATGTTTAAGAACTGGTCGCTATATGCTGGCCTTAAAATTCAACATGTTTCCATGTACTCGCGAGAAACAACTCAATGGCAACAGAACCTTAAAAAGAATGACAAAGTAATGATGATAATGCAAACCATTAATAATGAATATCCTGGAAATGACTTATGCTATAAAAACGTTATTTGAATTGAACTCTGTGTTTTAAAGAGATCTACAGTTTTTTTGAAGTACGTTTTCGTCTCTTGCTTAACGTTTACAGTTATACAAGATTATACAAAAATTCCTTCCAAATGAAGAGAACTTCTAGGCTATTCCCAGAAAATTTAAGATATAAATTTTATTTGTCATATAAATATCTTTAAAATATTGTATTTAAACCAAAATCGTTACACCCACTTTTCAGGAAATAATAAATTTCAAAAAATCTTCCAAATAAAGGGTAGTTAGGTGTGGGGGATTTTCTTGAAAATCTTCGTGTCGTGGATTTGGAAAATACTGAGCTTAGATGCTTACTTTGGTATTTATTCGATTTTAAGTTTTTTTAGGTATGCTGTTCACAGGAGCACACATTTTTCTAAAAAAAAATTTATTTATTCAGGATGGCTCAAAAAAAGTATTTCTGGTGGAATTTTGCTAAAATCTGTACTTGGTAGAGAAGGTAAACATTAGATCTCGTTAAAACAAACAATGTCATGATTCCATTGTTGATATTTGTTTGTATTTTTCAATGCTTTATTTGCGAGAAGGTGTTACCATTCAGTTGTTTTTCGCGATGTCATGGAAATAGTATGGAATTTCAAAGCCAGCATCCATAGGGACCCTCTTTTTAAGGATTTGACTATCCGTATAGTCTCCTGTATCGCCTTTGTACTCACAATGGATGTTTAATGAAACTATTTCTATAAAAGTTTCTGTCGATTAACAAGAAGTGCACCGCCAGGTACAATACGTAATTGTTACTTTTTGTAACATTTTAATCCTCAGAAACAAATCCGTGAATCATCCAAGTTGTCCACTATATTAATTTAGTGAAGTTATTCAGAACTACTAGCTCTGACAAATGTGTAACACCCACGAAAATTACGTACTGGGCCCATTAACTTTATTTCTTGTTTCTTAACGTGGTACGTGCACACTCTTTTACAATAAAATAAACCGTGATTGACTCATGTAAGTTGGAAATAACCAAGGTTTAAACAACACAAAGAAATGCTCGTAATTCTTGTAGCTATAACTTGAATGTATTGATCCATTCATTAACACTCCATAAATTTACATTGATTTAACAAATCGTAATATTAAGACTTTGTTCTTCTTGCACCTTTTAGAATGAATTACAAAATATTTGTCTTTACGTGGGTGTGATTTTTGCTGCTACCCCATGCGTCGAGCTAAATCCGCCGATTCGATGTTAGTAAATTCTCCGCTGAAAACGCTTTTCTGTGCCGCTCGCTGCTTGAGCCGATCTGCGGAGTCGAATACCACGTGAGGGTACGTCACACAGCACCAACGCCATCCCGAAGCGGAGTAAACCGCCATCTAGTGTTCAGGAAACGCACCTCCTTCAAGCAGGATCGGCTGACCCCCATACTGGTTGCCTCGTCTCGTTGCCAGACTAGGACAAATAATGCTGACGAGCACTTTATTTAGCCATCACTGCCTGGTAACATAAGCGACTGGATGTAAAATAGGAGCCAGCTCAGAAGTAGAAAAAAATGTCTTTTCTATAATAATATTTTAGAAGCTTTACAAAACTATACGGCAGTTGCTAGAGAAAGATGTAATTACAACACATCGGATTTTATGTAATATTTTTCAATAATCTAAATGTAAGCGCCATATTTCCATTTGTTTATTTTGCGCCTGATTAGAACCACCTGACCGAAAGAGATAGCTCGCAGCAGCAACGTGTGAGGTTTCGCATTCGGGAGTTCCGGGCTCAAATCCCATCAGAACCGTCCACACAGACTGACGTTTTGTCCCAGGTCTTCCTCAGTCCTCATAACTGGCAAACGCCGGAGTAGGTACCCTAAACTTATGCCTGGGAACTTTCCTTCTCAAAATTCCTTTTCCAAACATCATTTTTTTGTATCACCAATCAATTAATTTGATTAAATTAATCATGGCTCCAATTTATGAACTTTTTTAAAAAATCCTAACTTACCCAAAAAAAAAGTACCGCCTACTGCTCAGTACATACGAGGGCCGTCCAAGAAGTAACCTCCGTTGTGAAATAAACATGAAACCGGTATACATACAAAAGTTTTATTATATACATCTGAAAAGTACAGCTCTTCTATATTTTTGTATATGTCTCCAAACAGATTCAAGCACTTGGCATACCTTTTCACAGTCTTTGAAATACCCTCTGCATAAAATTCTGCCGCCTGTGAACTGAACCAACATGTCACGGTGTTTTGAAGCTCTTCGTCATTACCAAAGCGCTGAGCTGCAAGCTACTTTTTCATGTACGGGAACAGATGGAAGTCTGGGCTGTACGGGGGATGTTCAAAAACGTCCCATTTGAACTTGGTCAGACTTGTTTGCTGTGTGACGAGCGTTGTCATGCAACAACACAACACCAGATGTCAGAAGATCAAGACGCTTGTTTTGGATTGCTCTTCTTAGCCTTTTCACACTTCACACGCACTTCACACTCGGCGGGATTTGTTATTTCGGCGCTCATGTTATTACATTATAACTAGCAACACGCGACAGTACACCTTGCACAGCTATAGGCGTACTGAGCCACTGCGTACGCTGATGTCAAAATGGCGGAGCTACTCCCACTACTTCTCGTGCTATGCACGAACGGAGGTTACTTTCTGGACAGCCCTCGTAGTAAGAACACGCGTTAAAAACTAGAAGCACCTGCATTTAGGGAAATAAGCAAGATTGATATGGAGATGATTGTAGATTGCACTGAAGGTCTCTAATCCACTATGTAAACCTCATTGAATCATTAAAGCTATGCATGTAAATATCACTGGTTGTTTTTGTACTTGCTGTGTAAGCTGCACTGGAACAGCAGGAGTTTGGGATGTAGATTGCATTGAGGAAGAGTGGGCTATGGTTTGGTGGGTGTCAGGCAGATGGCGCAGAGTCTTGCGATTTGGAACTTCTTCTCGGCCCTGCTAGACGGAAGCCTATCCAGCCTTCATTGCTGGGTCGTGTTACCCCGGACTCACTAGAGGGACACCTCTGAGCGACCTTCTCGGGGCTGGGTGGTCAAATCTGGAGCTATTAGGGAATTCCGCGCGTCTCTGTCGACTTGTGCCAGCCTCGCCCTACGTTTCCTATGGTTCCCTCATCTCATCCATTCCTCTTGTGGGTGTATACACCAAAGAGACATTGCTAGGTGTTCCTTCCGTTGACTAGCCCCATCCTATCCTAAGTGGTGGTGAAAATAACAACTAACCTGTGCGGTGGCACTGCTTGCTTATACCAGCAGCGCTTGCTCAGTGACAACTGGTGATATGTGTTGAGCAACATGGTACAGTCGTGACATTACTTTTCACAGAATGCACGAAAATAGTAAACAGTGCTACGAGGGCTGATCAACAAAGACTGAGACTGATTTTTTTCACAGATGTTTATTACTCCAATTCAATGTTTACATGATCTTTTTCAAAGTAGTCCCCTCCTACTTCAATGCACTTTTTATAGCGTCTCTGCCAGTCCTTGAACACGTGCTGCAGACCATTCTTTGTCAGGTCCTTGAGAATCGCCTCACCTTTCTTGAGCACTGCTTCAGAGTTCTCAAATCGAATACCCCTAAGCTGATGGGAATAAAAAATTCAGAGTGCAAGATCGGCGCTATAAGGTGGATGTGATACACAGGTAATGTTGAATCGAGCCAGAAACTGCATGACTTGATTTGCGACGTGAGGCCGTACATTGTCATGATGAAGTCGCCACCCAGTCCGAGAAAGCTCTGGTCGTTTCTTTGCAATGTGCTTCCTCAGTGTAGCCAATACTGACGTGTAGTATGCTGCTGTAACAGTAGTGTGAGGGGGAACTGCATGTTTGTAAATCATTCCATTACAGTCAATAAATGTGATCACCATCACTTTCCCTGCAGATGGAACAACTTTTGCCTTTTTTGGTGTTGGAGAACCTGGCGATTTCCACACTGTGCTGCCTTGTTTTCCTTCAGGATCATAATGATGCAGCCATGACTCATCACCGGTGATAATCGATTTAAAAAAATGCATCACCTCCATTGTCAGGTATGCGAAATCACGTAGGGTCTACAAAATAAAGCATTACTACCAACCTACCGATACGAGAGTGCTGCCGCCTACCAATATTATACATAAAAACCCGCTCTTTTCAAATATTTATGTTACAAATACGAAACTATCACGGAAGCTACAGGAAAAAATCAGTCTCAGTCTTTGTTGATCAGCCCTCGTATTTACACCCCATAATTTCAGTGATGCATTGCAATTTCCTTTTTGAATTGAGGCCTTTGGAGCAATTTACAACTTCTCTAGTTTTCAGTACTATTTACGTCGGTGCAATTCCTCATTTTTCAGTGCAATTTACTATCGCCCGGATATGCTTTACTTTCTAAATGAAACCTAAGATACGTTGTATATATTTCATGGTCATATATTTCAGTCAGTCATTCCTGCTAGAAAAGATAAGCACACACACACAATACTTAAATCCTGTTTTGTTTCAGTACAGCGTAATATTTACGTCGGTATTAGTTATTAATTCAAAATCTGAAATTCCCAGAAAATGTTCACTTACACTTTTTGTATACTCTATAGAAATTTGACTTTCATCTCACATCTTACCCCGAGTTTCCCACGGTTTCTTCTTTTATACCTACTCCTTGAGTATTCACTCAAGTATTTACTTAAGTAATCTATTTAGGTGTGTTTTCACCATATTATCTATATCGTTTTGTACTTTCTCTACCAGGTACATAGTAGATGAGAAGGTATTGAATTCCACCCAAAATTTAGATACCGAAATTTCACCGGAAATACAAGATTTTAGGCACCTTGAATACAAAAAGAAAGCTTTTTTAGAAAACGGTCCGTGTATGTATGTATGCGTGCCTGTGAACAGCATAACTCAAAAACGAAAAGTCGGATGAGCACCAAACTTAGCATTTAAGTTCAATATCCTCCAAAGATGCAACACGAAGACTTTCAAGAAAATCACCTACCCCAAACTACCCTTTACATGGAACATTTTTCGAAATGTTTTAGTCATACATTAAAGATCATGAGGAATATAATGTACATCTTGAATATTCTAGGAATAGCTTATGAAATCCTCTTCATTAGGAAGAAATTTTGTATAATTTCTATAACTAGTAAACATTAAGCGATAGACGAAAACGCCACTACACAGAAAATGGATATCTATTTATCTTTTTTTTTTGCATAAGCCATTTCCGAGATATCCGTTTTCTATGTTTCGAATTGTTCAATTTTAAGGCAGCGTATAGCATCCAGTTCTTAAACATGACTATCGCTGTTCCTTTTGGATTACAAGGAAATGTGTAATGCAGCTATTTCTGCAAACGTTTATTTGAATTAAAATGAAGTAGACAGATAAATAAGCTGTAGTAAGTATCATTTATATACCTATTAATAAACGATAGGTGGTAGAGAAGGTTATGTGAATGTATCACATCAGAATTATTTTTCTAATGTAATGTTTAACTTTATATTTCGCGGGTTATGCGAAGGTTCTATGTGCGACTCGAGCGCTCCCCGTCATTAGCTTGTTTTGGTGGCTGTGGGGGCGTTCCTGTCGCGTATCAAGGTTAGTTGGGTGGCAGCCTCAATGACTTGCTTTCCACGGCTTCACCTGTGCGCCTACTGTAACATCTGCTGGTGAGTTAGCCGTTTATTGAGCAAATATTGAGCTCACTTGGTCATTTTATTATTATTATTATTATTATTATTATTATTATTATTATTATTATTATTATATTTATTTTACGTCACTTTAACTGCAGGCTCATATCTCGACGGATCTCTTAGTGATAACTCTTAGATCGATATGTGGCGGACAGTTAGCCTGCTAGGTCTCATCCCTGTAACCACCAGCTTCGTCGTGTCCAGAGACCCTAGCGCATAGCAACCGGATCTTCTGCCCCGTGCCGAGCAGATGCCATTAGGGCGCTGTCCAGTCTAAATGCTTTCACATAGAACGGCAGTTAGCGTTTTAGGTCTCATCCCAGTAACCATGCCGTCTTGCTTCGCCACGTGTCCAAAGAAACCCTAGCGCATAGCAACTGCATCTTCTGATTCGTGCCGTGCAGATGGATCATAGTGCCGTCCAATCTAACCATTTTCATTGTATGTGTAAATGGCAAAGCATTCGCTATTCCTATTTTACATTTTTACTGTTATTTTAGCCTTAAGGTGAAACTTTGGTCGTGGTGTTAAATATCCAATCCGGTATTTACCTTGGCGGCTGAGGGAAACCAAGAAAAATCTCAATCCGGTTGGTTGGCTCACGGGATTTGAACCCCAAGACCTCCCGAATGCGGGCCACAGAGGTTATCGCTTTAGCCATTCCGCTCGGTAATTGAACATTTTCTGATCACTTCCCGGTTCGATGTTCGCCTCCTTGTATTCGATACGTAATAATTTGTTTCTCTCGATATGGTTTACAGGCGCAAAACGTAATTTCTAATGTAATCTTGTATCAAGGTTAATGTGAAGTTTTATTACGTCATGTAATATTTATTGTGGTTTTTGATCAAGCTTTTGCTTTGTTTAATGTACTGTTCTAGTGTGTTTAATGGGTTCATGTGAGAGCAATTATTGGCCTTTGTAGGTTGTTGAAAAGAGCAGATTGGTTAATTATAATTCCTTGTCGCAATTTTCAAAGGGGCGAGATACATTTATATACCAACCTGTCACGTCATTTATCCTGTTACCTCCCTATAATTTAAACTTCCAGGTAGTGATGGAAATATTTTAAGATGGAACATTCAAACTTGGTTTTGCAATGATGGTTTCGTGAAGATATGTATTCTAATTGTCTTTTCACTTATTCGCTCTGCTAAATACGTTATAAATACTTTATTAAAATTAATATATATATTGTTAATATCGTTTAACTGTAGTAAGTTGATCTTGTTGACCCTTTCCTTTGTGACCTTTTGGGTACTCCTTCCATGATCACATAATCCAGCGAAACTGATATAAAAATCTGATGTGTTACACTCACATGACTTTCTCTACTCTTGTACAAACTATTTTTACAAAAGCTTATTCTCCATATGCTTCATGTTAAGCGAGATGTTAATCTTATTGCTAATTTTCTTGTAGATGCAAGGGGAATTGCTAGGTTTAAGCGATAGTCAAATATTTTAAGAGCTGGTTCCTATGTGGAGTATTCCATTCTCTTTGCATTACCAGGACAAAAAAAAATGAATAACGATTTTGAGAAAAAGTATAAGTATTGAAAAATTGAAGGGAATAACAAGCAATATCTCGAAAATGGCACACCCAACAAAAAAGTATATGACATAAGTTGTGTATTTTAACGCGATCTACATTTTTGTGTAGTAAAATTGTGTCTATCTCTTATGGTTTACCAGTTATGCAAAAGTCGTTCACAGTGAATACTTTTGGAGACATTCCCAGAAAATTCGAGATATACATTTCATTTGTCATGAAAATATCTTAAGCATATGATATTTTAATCAAAATCTTTAGAGCCATTTTTGAGAAAATTAAAATTTTCGGAAAATGTTCCATGTAAAGGGTAATCTGGGTAGGGGGGGATTTTCTTGAAAACCTTAGTGTCGCATCTCTGGAAGATACTGAACCTAAATACCAAGTTTGGTGTTTATCCGACTGTTTGTTTCTGAGTTATGCTGTTCACAAACACACACACACGGACATGTTTCCAAAAATGCTTTTTTTGGATTCAGGGGGTCCCAAAACATGTATTTCCGGTGAAATCTCGGTATCGAATTTTTGGGTGGAATACAATACTTCCCCTACTTACTCTACGTAGTAAAAAGAAAAGAGAAAGAGGTAAAGTGCATCCCTTGGTATTAATTGTCTTTGTTCAATTTTTATACTGTATTTTACATTCACTTGTAACTTTTTTTAATTTTTATCTATTGGGATAAACTAGATCCTCTTCAAAAATTAATTTAACCGGATTTTTCCCCCTTAGAGAACACAGATTCATAATCGGATAGATAAGCTGAAAGTGGAGATTTCTGTGTTGGATTACGCTTGTCTGTTGAATAATAAACTGTGTTTCCAGCAGGCGAAGACACTGAACAACAAATTCACTAGAAAACCAATATTGATTTTATTTTATACAGTTTGAAAAAAATATTTTTTTCCACGATCAGAGCTAAATTTCGGTTTCTAGGTTACCAAAAGCTGGAGAGAAGTATCACATTTTCTCCTGAAGGAATTAAAGTAATACTTATCTCCCTAAAGGGGACAACTATTAACTAACAACGAAAACAATTAAATATAGCAACTTTCTAACTTATTAACATTAACTGTGAAGGTAAAAGCATATAGTTATTCCATTACTTGTTGAAATGGGATTATTAATGTTATCTACTATTTATACTTTCTCTACTCGTACAGTAAGTAGAGGAAGTATTGCATTTCACCCAAAAATTCCATACCGAGAGTTCACCGGAAATACATATTTTGAGATTCCCTGAATCCAAATAAAGCATTTCTGGAAACATGCCCGTGTGTGCGTGTCTGTGAACAGAATAATTCAAAAATAAAAAGTCGGATAAATACCAAACTTGGTATTTGAGTTTAGTATCTTCCAAGTATGCGACACGAACATTTTCAAGAAAATCCCCACCCATAACTGTCATTTACATGAAATAGTTTTGAAAATTTTGACTCTCTCAAAAATGGCTCTAAAGCTTTTTATTAAAATATCACATGTTTAAAGTATTTTTATGGACATTGAAATGTATATCTTGAATTTTATGGGAATGTCCCCAAAGGTTCCTCTTCATTCTGAATAAATTTTGCATAACTGATAAAAAGTAAGTAATAGACAGGATTTTACTACACAAAAAATGTAGATCTCGTTAAAACACACAATTTATGTCGATCTCGTTAAGACACAATTTATGTCATACACATAATGTTTTGTGGAGTGAACCATTTCCGAGATATTCCTTGTTATTTGTTTGAAATTTCCAATACATATACTTTTTCTCAAATGGGAATTCGTCATTCGTCTTATGTTCTGGACATGCAAAGAGAATGGAGTGCTCCACATAGCAACCAGCTCTTAAAAGATTTGACTGTCGCTTAAAACCTACCATATTTCCCTTGCACCTACAAGAAATAAGCAATAAGATGAATCAGAAGTGAACAGCTGGTTACGAGCAGCACAGGACCCGACCTCTGGTTCACTTCTGATTCATCTTCGTCACGGTGTTAAAGTGCTTACCCCGAAGATGACCTTTGAGTCAGGGGAACATGTGTAAATCACTTGGGAAAAGATCTGGTGAATATGGAGGATGCGAGAAAACTTCCCAGTTGAATCTTCTGAGCTCCGCCTGGGTCAAGATTCAACTTGGAAGGTTTCTCGTATCCTCCGTATTCACCGGAGCTTGCCCCAAGTGGTTTTCACATGTTCCTCCAACTCAAAGGTAAGCACTTTTAACACCGATGATGAAGCCAAATCAGCAACCGCTTGTGTCACGTCCACAAAAATGCTTGGATAAACATGTTGACTATGTAGAAAAGTAGCAGAAGGATTGTAACTACTACGTATAGTAAGTAGGGGAAGTATTGTATTCCACCCAAATTTCGATACCGAGATTTCACCCGAAATATATGTTTTGAGACCCCTGAATCCAAAATGAAGCATTTTTGAAAACATGTCCATGTGTGTGTCTGTGTGTCTGTGTGTCTGTGAACAGCATAACTCAGAAACGAACAGTCGGATAAACACCAAACTTGGTATTTAGGTTCAGTATCTTCCAGAGATGCCACACGAAGGTTTTCAAGAAAATCCCCCCACGCCAGATTACCCTTTACATGGAACATTTATGGAAAGTTTTAATTTTCTCAAAAATGGCTCTAACGAGTTTGATTAAAATATCATATATTTAAGATATTTTCATGAAAAATAAAATGTATATCTTGAATTTCCTGGGAATGTCTCCAAAAGTATTCTTCATTGCGAACGACTTTTGCATAACTGGTAAACCATAAGAAATAGAAAAAAATTTACTACACAAAAAATGTAGATCGCGCTAAAATAC
Source organism: Deroplatys truncata (assembly GCA_030765065.1). Taxonomy (NCBI): domain Eukaryota; kingdom Metazoa; phylum Arthropoda; class Insecta; order Mantodea; family Mantidae; genus Deroplatys; species Deroplatys truncata. The sequence goes on from CM060987.1 coordinate 56,121,181, forward strand.
ACAATTTATGTCATATACATTTTTTTTTTTGGAGTGAGCCATTTTCGATATATTGCTTGTTATTCCCTTAAATTTTTCAATACTTATTTTCTCAAATGGGAATTCGTCATTCATTTTTTTGTCTTGGATATGCAAAGAGTATTAATCTGAGGCAAAGAGAATGGTGCTGCACCTAGCAACCAGCTATTAAGAGATACGTATATGCCTAGTATTTCTATATTGCCCTTGCAAATACAAAACAAGGGGAACATAGTACGCCTTAAGCGATAGTGAAATACTTTTAGAACTGGTCGCTATGTGTAAAACGTTTATCTCGATTAATATGAAATAGATGGAGAATAAGAGCTTGTAAAAATAATTTTTACAAGAGTAGAGAAAGTCATGTGAGTGTAACACATCAGATTTTTTATAAAATAGGGAAACTTACTTATCGGACGACCCTCGTATAATATATTATTGTACTATTTGTAGCGTAACGAATCTGTATTAAATACACTTTTTGTCTTTTTCTAAAAATGCAGATGGCACTGGGAGTGTGCGGAACATTGGGACAACCCCTGGGACGGACGATCCTACACTGTGGCCATCTTCATACTCACGTTCTTCCTGCCGCTCGTTAGTCTTGCCTTCACGTACTCCTGCGTGGCGAGACGTCTCTGGCTAAGGGCATCTCCGGGCAATGCGGATGTCGCCCGCGACCTGGCCCAGCTCTCCGCTAAACGAAAAATAATTAAGGTAAGTAATTAATATCTGCTAGGTTTATTTAACGAGACTGACAACTGGCAGGATAATGCCAGCATCTCCAGCGTGCTGTAATTGTGTCCCACAGTTCTTTACATCTTCTGATGACTCTGTTACATTTAGCTGTGTTAAATGTCATCATTTTGATCAAATACAGATCCCGCAAGCGCATTTGGGAATCCCGGTTTGATCCGCGGCGACCGCCTAATTTGATCCATGGTTTTCTCGGGGTCGGCAGGCGAATTCTGGGATGGTTCTTCTCTTCTACGATTTCTTTCCCTCATTTCCTTATTACGTTTTCTTCTTATATTTCAAGTTGCTTCTGGGTTCCCGTAACCCCCCTTTCAGCTGCCGTGGTGAGGACACTGCGGACCCTGAGCACTCGTGGTACCTCTGGCGTTACTAGAATTAAGTTGGCCAAGCGTCTGAACCCCACCCATAAGGGTGTCATTTGGATTGGGTTGTACTCGGCGGGGTAGTGGTTCCCCATACCCATGGGAGATTGGGTACGTCTGGGTGGTTTTCTGTCCAGGCGGGTTGTGAGTCGCCTCAAGGTCCTCCGGTACCGCCCTGGAGAGCCGGTAGACAGTTTGATAGGTAGCTGTCGACCCCACCGAGGTTTTTCGGTAGCCTTTCCTTTTGGGGGTTGACGCGCGTAAATGGCGTATCCACTTCCACCCTGTAAATAAGCACTTGGGGACGGGAGAGTCACTCGGATGACACCCTCCTTCCAGGGTCACATAAGAACAGAGTTCCCTGGTGTCTCACGTGCTTCTAGGTCTCCGTAGGGGAGGGTTTCCGACCGTTTCTGCTACCGTGGTGCGAGCACTGCCTATCCCTAGCACTCGTGGTACTTCTGACGTTACTAGATGTACGTCGGGCTGAACATCTGAGAACCTCCCGCAAGGGAACTGTTTGATTTGGGTTGGTCTCGACGATGTAGTGGTTCTCGATAGCAGATTGGGTACGTCTGGGCGGTGATGCACAGGCGGGGTTGTGAGACGCCTCAATGTCCTTCAGTACCAACCGTGAGAGCTGGTAGACTGTGCTAGATCGCTGTCAGCCCTACCGAGAATTTCCGTAGTCTTCCCTTGACGCGTGTAAGTGGCGTAGTACTATTAACTTCGTCCCTGCGTCTGGGACGAGAAGGGAAACTTTGGATCCGAAATTAAATCGAGTTTTTTTTTATGGGCACTCTTTAACTGCTAAGGATCTTAGCGTCCCATTCTATATTGAAGTGAAAGACCGGTAATTTTGCTCACAGGCCTCTTAATCAGGCCTGAGGTTCTTTTACGTGTCGGCATGCTGTTTTCCCTTATTTCCCTTCCGAAGGAAGACGTGCTAAGGATATTTACGTCCAAAAAAATCCATCGCACGCCGCCCGGCTTGAACCCGTGGCCTCGGGAACCGGAGGCTAGTATGGTACACCTAGACTGCGGAGAATGACGCTTCTGCTCCGAGTACACCTTTGACGCTAACTGTGCTTCTAAGTTTCGTGTCGTCCTCCGTGGTGTAGTGGTTACCATGCTACCCTCTAGTTCCCAAGGTCGCGGGTTCAAACCGGCGGAGGGCGATGGAGTTTGTTCGGGCGTAAAGAATCCTTAGCACGGTTTCCTTCGGAAGGGAAGTAAAGCCGGTGGTCCCGCGTCGTACATTTGCGGCACGTAAAAGAACCTCAAACCTGATAAAGAGACCACTGAGCAAAATTACCGGTCTTTCACGTCCAATATAGAATGGGACATTAAGGACCAACGTAGTCAAGGAATGTCCGTAAATAAAACTCAATTTAATTTTAATTCTTCTATGTTTCGTGGTGTATGGCGGTGCCGGATAGAAGGTGCGGATGTATGCTAAACAGAAAAAGTACTCCCTATGGACACCAGAGGAATGCTTTATTGGTGGGTCGTCATTGCTCTTCTTCGGCGACTTCAGAAGTGGGACGGATCTGTGAGCTTGGAAATGTTAGAGACCTCCGCGTGTCGCTGTGGCCTGTCTCCTACGACCTGTTGCCTCTTGTGGTTCCTTCATCCCACCCCTTCCTCTTGAGGATGGTAGCCGCAATAGATATGTGCAGGTCGCCGCGCGCGAGTGTCACCTCCGTTTAATCGTCTCAAACTCCTTAGAGGAAATATTGCATTCCACCCAAAATTTTGATACCCAGATATGAACATAGTGTAGGGCAGAAATTGCTTACATCCATACTTATGCCAGTGTCTACACTTCAGATCTAATTCTCTGCTATTGAGTACTGCTGACTGTTCAGTGATACATACAGACGTTTACAAGCATTGTTTGTTTGTATGCGCAGAGAGTGTTTAACCAATCCCTTTATTTATTCATTCCAACAATTTTAGTCAAAGCCAGTCAGGTTAGCTCAACGGTTTTCTTTGCCACTCTCTTGTTGAGGGCCCGTAATTTGACTCTCGGTTATAGAGGGGGCTAGTTAAAATCTCCTCTAACCAGATCTTCACTCTGATTAGCTCATGTGTGAAATAATCCTCAAGGTGCAAAGAGGCTGGAGTCCTCGGTAAAAGCTACAGGACCCTTATTCCATTGCCATCCATATTGTCATCCTCATAGTGAAGGTAACGGATCGCCTGCATGTACCTACAGGTAATAAATGATTCCAATCATCATTTGGTGGAACAAGGTTCCCCCGAAGGTCTTCAAGCGATGGAAAATAACATGTGTCTATAAAATAACAATTACAGCAGAAAAAATGAAATGCCTGTAGGGGTTGTCAAAGGCTACATTACAAATGAATAGCTGAGGTACTAAGGGAAACCAAGACTTATATTTATTGAGAGTATTTCATAAATAAAATATATTAAACTATGCAATTAGTAAGCATCGTGAAACACAATAAGGAAATATTCATACTTGGAGCTACTCCAGGGAAATTCGATAATGGGAAAACAGCATGCTCAACTGCTCTTGGCTCTTAATGAAAATAGGAAGAAGTCATGCAAAATATTACAATTATGTAGAGTAATAAAATTCGGATTACCGGGGTAAACAGGCAGAACAAGAGCAAGGAGAAGAGAACGGAGGGAATAGCGATATTAGAACTTTAATCTCAATTAATTAATAGTTGTTCTTCCCGAATTTTGTTATATTAACCTAAATGCAACAAAATAAAGTAGATTTTGGAAAACATCAGTTCTATTAGTAGCAGGTTGAAGTGATTATGCTACAGGTGTGTACCTCGCCTTTCTTGTAACTTTTTTAAACGTGTGACTAGTGGCGAACTGTTTCATGCTGCATGTCTTAGGGATATTTTTTCACAGAAACGGAACTATAGCGTTTTCATTTTCACCAGTCCACTCAAGGTCATTTTCCTTGCTTTGCAAGCGTCCCTCCACTTAGTTCCCCTCTTGCAGTAGCAGTAGTGTTGTTTATACAGTAAACTATTGTTGTAACTCTGGTCTCAAGCTTTGAGGAAGAGAGGGGAAAATGCAGAAAGAGACAGACATATACAGGATGTTTCAGAAATACTTTTACAAACTTCGGGTATGGGTTCCTCACACCAAAAGAAGGAAAAAGGTTCATATGAACATATGTCCCATAATCCTTGGTTTTCGCGTTATTCCTGCCACAATGAAAGTGTGAGTTCAACGGCCTTCGGGGTCCAACCTCAAAACTTCATTTCTCTATGCATTCATAGAAGGCGTTGACCCATTGTACTACATACTGTGGATGGCGAAGTGTTGCCATGGAGACTTGTTAACGTTTGTCATTTGTCATTAGTCTGTCTTCAACGTTTCAATTGTGTACATGTAGTGAGTTAACTGCACGTGTTTCGTTCCACCATGGCTCGATATTCATTTCGTGAACAGGCAGATATGATTTTTATGTATGGTCGCGCGAATGGCAATGGACGCGAGGCTGCACGGCTCTATCAAATGGAGTTTCCAGACCGAAGACATCCGAGTGATCCAACCTTTGTCGCTGTTTATCGTCGCCTTGCTGAGACAGGAACCGTTGCACCACGGACTATTGATCGAGGAAGACCAAGAGTTGTTCGTACGCCGGAACGCGAACAACAGATGTTAAAGTATGTCGAAGACGATCCAGGTATCAGTACAAGACAATTGGCTGTGGCATCTGGTACATCACACGTGACAGCATGGAGGGTACTTCACGAGCAGCTCCTGCATCCATATCATATTCAACGTGTGCAGGGCCTTTCGCCTGCCGATTATCCACCACGGGATAACTTTTGCCGATGGTTTGTATACAAACAGCCAATCCATTATTTGTCTCGTCAGTTTTGTTTACAGACAAGGCAACGTTTGGGAGAGATGGAGTTGCTAATTTCCACAACTTACACGTATGGTCAGATCGTAATCCTCATGCTGTACTTCAGGCTAGACATCAGCAACAGTTTAGTCTGAATGTGTGGGCTGGCATTGTAGGTGACTGTCTGGTAGGTCCATACGTTTTACCAGCATGTCTTACTGGTGATGTCTACAGGATCTTTATCCAGCACACTCTTCCCGACTTACTTCACGAAGATTTGCCCCTGCAAATAAGAAAAAGCATGTGGTTTATGCATGATGGGCTTCCGGCACATTTTAGTCGCATTGTCCGAGATGCACTGACTGGTATCTACCATGACCGATGGATAGGCAGAGGAGGACCAGTTCCATGACCTGCACGTTCTCCCGACCTCAATCCTGTGAAGTTTTACCTCTGGGGGCATCTTAAATCATTGGTTTATGGAGCAGCCATCCCGCATGCAGAAACGCTTCATCGACGTATAATGGAAGCCTGCGAAACCATTTGACACCACCCCGGAGATTTTGACAGTGTGCGACATTCCATGATTCGACGAGTACAGGCATGCATAGAAGCAAGAGGAGGACATTTCGAGCATTTATTATGAGTTTTGTTGTTATAAGTGTACCACTGTGTTGAACACCTCCTAACGAGAAAACAAAGGATTATGGGACATACGTTCATATGAACTTTTTTTCCTTTTTGTGATGTAAGGAACCCATACTCGAAGTTTGTAAAAGTATTTCTGAAACACACTGTATAGAGCGAGAGTGGGGACTGCCATGCGTGACTTTGATTTTTTTGGGGGGTTAGTGACGGGAATAGGAAGGTGAACTTAAGGAGAGGAGTTGACAGCAGCAATAAGGAAAGGTGTTGGGGTTCCGCCTTTGCACCCCCGATAGTGCGGAAAAGGTAACTGCCAGCTTATTGCGCTGGCAGTAGGTGAAGGAAGTTTCCGGGTGACAGCCATGACCTTGCCAGGGCCCTGACTGCCACCGCGGGGAGTGGATCGGGAATGGATAGGGATTTTTGTATTTCTTTATTAGCGCTTAAGATTTCTGGAGTGCTTATCGCAAAGTGCGCTCAGTTTACCATGCGTCCAAAGGTGTCCTTGTGCATGCACGTAGTTCCGGAGCTCTTCCTGCCCAGTCTTCAGGTCGGTTAGCACCGAAGTCCAGTCGGCCGTCGTCGTCAGTAGACTTGCATTAGGTCAGCAAGGCCAGTCAGCGTACGCCTAAACTCCTCCAGAGAATCTGTCGGAGCTGGCGGTGGTATGTTTTGTGGCAGGCAGGTGATGACTTCACCCAGGCCACGGATTGTGGTGTCCATTCGCTGAAGGCAGCTGGTGGTGAAAGTGTGGAAGGCAGTTGAGAAGGTAGCGGTGATGGGCGACTTTGACTGAACTGGCTAGAATGAAACCACTATGGTGACGGTTTTACACCGAATATAAGTCGAATATTGGACTGATTCTTGCTCAAATTCAGAGTAGCATAGTGCTCATAAAATGAACATGCGGCATTTGTTTCCGTTTTCGCAAAGAGCTCGGGTTACTGTAGATATTCTTCCCTTAGCAATATCATGCATTTACAGTTAACATATTATATAGAGAGGTCATATGGGTTGCGCGCGACTTTGATTGAGGAGATTCTTGGGGACAGAATAATCAGTACTACGTTGTGGCCTTCTCTGATCTGATATCCTGTGACTATTATTTATGGATCAACATCATTATCATCATCTTCATATTCTTCTTATGTGTGGTGGAAGTGGTGTTGAATAGTTTTATGAACACCACACACGGGAGAAAGGTGGAAAATTCAGTATTTTTAAAACTGTAAAGGTAAATAAGCTAAACTAATTGTAAAATACCAGTAAACTATAAAATAGTTTGCTCCCTCTGCACACCAGAAATTGCTTTTCTCTCCGTTAATTTTGCTGATAGAGTTTTTTAAAGTGAGACGAAAACAATTCGAATGTTAAGCGTATCCATAGGTGAAATTTCTAAATCTTACAGTTTTTACTTTCTCTACTACTAGTAAGTAGGGGAAGTATTGTATTCCACCCAAAAATTCGATACCGAGATTTCACCGGAAATACATGTTTTGAGACCCCCTGAATCCAAAAAAAGCATTTTTGGAAACATGTCCGTGTGTGTGTGTGTGTCTGTGTGTCTGTGTGTGTGTCTGTGTGTCTGCCTGTGTGTGTCTGTGTGTCTGTCTGTGAACATAACTCAGAAACGAACAGTCGGATAAACACCAAACTTGGTATTTAGGTTCAGTATCTTCCAGAGATGCGACACGATGGTTTTCAAGAAAATCCCCACACCCCAGATTACCCTTTACATGGAAGATTTTTCGAAAATTTTAATTTTCTCAAAAATGGCCCTAACGATTTTTATTAAAATATCATATGGTTAAGATATTTTTATGACAAATAAAATGTATATCTTGAATTTTCTGGGAATGTCTCCAAAAGTATTCTCCATTGTGAACGACTTTTGCATAACTGGTAAACCATAAGAGATAGACAACATTTTACTGGAAAAAAATGTAGATCGCGTTAAAATACACAATTTATGTCATATACATTTTTTGTTGAGTGAACCATTTTCGAGATATTACTTGTTATTCCCTTAAATTTTTCAATACTTATTTTCTCAAATGGGAATTCGTTATTCATTTCTTTGTCTTGGATATGCAAAGAGTATTAATCTGTGACAAAGGGAACGGTGCTGCACCTAGCAACCAGCTATTAAGGGATATGTATGTGCTTAAAGGCTACTGTATTTCTATATTGCCCTTGTAAATATATATTCCCCTTACATCTACAAGAAAATTAGCAATAAGATAGAGTCTGCAAATGTTTATCTCGATTAACATGAAGTAGATGGAGAATAAGCGTTTGTAAAAATAGTTTGTACAAGAGTAGAGAAAGTCATGTGAGTGTAACTCATCAGATTTTTATCTAAATGTTAATGGGTACTGGGGCACCCTATGTTGGCCCTGAACTCGTGGGTGGAATCAGTACAAGTACTTCCAAAACCATGGATTAGGGAAGCACACCAACTCAGGTGACAAACCTGTCCTGGATAAGGACAAGCCAGAAAACTGCCTTAGGTCCATGCAACACTCTTTCCTCATGTCTCCTGAGATTTAATAGAACAGGAATAAGTAAAGTAGTTGCATTAATTTCTGAATCTGGTCACTTCAGGAAACATCTACGTAAAGTACAACTGTACAAGGGTGAACTCATTTGTATAATGTGCAAAGAGGATGAGGAAACTGCCTTGCATATCCTCTTTGACTGCCTATTCCTGACAAGAAAAAGACTCTCTCATAACCAGAGAAGATTTAGAAAAGGGTGCTGACATTGAAACCAAGGTCCTGCAGCTTGTTCAGGGAACAGATTTTGGAAAACAATGAAGGTATTCTTTCCAATGGGGTTGCACTAAAAACCTTTTAGCCTGATGTGAGGGAGGTCGACAAAACTCCGCCAACAACCCCCATTATCATCTATCTGTATAATTTATCCACCTATCTAGCTAATTATCTAATTATTTATATAATTATCTATATAATTATTTACGTATCTATCTATATAATTATCTGCTTACCTATCTAATTATCTACCCACGTGTATAATTATCTATCCATATAAATATCCACCTATCTATCTAATTATTTATCACTCTATCTATATAATTATCTACCTACCTATCTATCTATATAATTGAGAGAACGTAGGCTTTCACGGCCGGAGTCAGTATAACTGGAAGTTATTTCCGGTTGTTTTGCCGTGGTCTGCTGGAGACAGATGTTCCAGACGTTTCGCCTGCCGTAGTTGTAGACGAAATGTCTGGAACATCTATCTCCAGCAGACCACGGCAAAACAACCTGGAAATAACTTCCAGTTATATCTATATAATTATTTACCTATCTATCTATATAATTATCCACCTATCTATGTAATTATATACCTATCTATATAATTGTCTATCTATATAATTATCCACATATCAAACTAATTATATTCTAATCTATCTAATTATCTATCTCTCTATCTGTATAATTATTTACCTATGTATCTATCTAATTATCTCTCTATCTGTAATATTATCTATCTAAATAATTATTTACCTATCTATCCATATAATTATTCACACATATATCTAATTATTTATCCCTCTATCTATCTAATTATCTATCTACGCATATAATTGTTTACCTATCTATATAAGTATCCACTTATCTATCTAATTATCTACCTATCTATCTAATTATCTACCTTTCTATCTAATTATCTATCTCTCTATGTATTTATCTATATAATGATTTACCCATCTATATAATTATCCACCTATCTATCTATATATCTAATTAGCTATCTAATTATCTACCCATCTATCTGTCCAATTATCTGAGTATATGTCTATCTATCTACATATCTATATAATTTATCTACCTATTTATGTTATTATCTATTCAATTATGTACTATCTATCTATCTGTATGTTTTCAAAATTTTGTCATACTGCTCTACCTCAAATATAAACATGGTTTAAATTTCCTGCAGATAATATGTTAAGTATTTTTTTTAGAAAAGCTTATATATTACTTTATTTTGCTAATTCATCAGGTATTCCACATGATGCAGAGATCGCAATTTTTAAAAAATAAGTTTCACATTAATATTGTCATATACTGAGCAGTTTAAAAGTGTAGCAAATAGTATGTGCCACTTTCTTAACTTCATTCTCTCTTGAGTTTGTGCTGAAAATTTGAACAAGATTGGTTACAAATCACACCACGCGAAACGCATTTAGTGCGCAAATGTGTAAGAAAAATCAAAGTCGAGTAAAAGGCATTGGCAGTAAACATAGGCCATTAGACCGTCTGCTCTTGGGTGTATAAACGTGCATATGTTAAATCTTTGAATGTTTCTGTGAGCCCAAGCTATGATATTTAATTAAAGCTACAGGTTCAAAGTATTTTTAGGCATAAAAACTAAATTTTAAACTTTTGAAAAATTTTATCAACTTTCAGCTATGGGTACTCATAATTCTCTACAAATGCATTATATTTATAGTACTAAGATTGCATAAAATATTGTATGCAATTGTGTATAATCTCTGCTACGCTACTGGTGAAAAGTAGTGTATTCGCCATTGCTTATGCGCTAAATATTCGTTTGTGTCATCTGTTGCTAGTCGGTCACAATATGAATGCGCTTGGAGGAGGGCCCATCAGTCTTTGTTGACATGTCTAACGTCATCAAGGTCTAGGGATCAGAGGGGAGTGAAGGACAAGGCGATGGGGAATGAATTGCAAATGAAAACGCTACTACATTTTGCAGGCCTCAGCTTCGCTAATAGAGAGAGAGAGAGAGAGAGAGAGAGAGAGTGGGTGTGTGTATGTGTGTATGTATTTATTGGTTTTGAACATGTTACACGTTCAAACACATACATCGCACGGTCAGATAGATTGCACGTGCTTATATAGTACACTTTAAAGTTAACGTAAATAGTAAAGTTAATGAAAAAGAAAAAAACAGAGAAGCTAACAAAAATCACACAAACAAAGCAGGAGAAGAAAAATAACTTGTTCACAAGTACACGCTATTGTTTACAAAACAAACAAATACCCTCCCCAAGCCACTAACCCTCCCTCTCCCATCCCTATCCCTCTTCTTTACATTCCGACCTGAACTGCATAATCTTTTATAAAAATGTATCAATCGCTTCCCCCTCCCAACTAGCAAGGTCCAACACGCTTGTAACCCTCTCCTTGAGTTAACAAAGGAATCTGGTAAAAACTTTTTCCTCGGCTGTTCTGTTAGTACAGTGCACCAGAGTATGAACAGAAGTTTCTTCCTCTCTACACCAGGGACAGACACTTATGCCTTCCTCGTTAATAAATTTGATCGCTCGCCATGATCCCAGTCTGAGCCAAGCAAGCCCTTGTTGGTTAACTCTGTTTCCGACAAAATATATTGTTCTGTACCCCATTCTGTTTTTAGTTTCGACTGTAAGCTTAATGATACTTTCTAATTGCATTGTGTCAGCGTATGCTGTCGATCTATATCTTTTAGTCGCTTCTATACTTTCCTCCACACATTCGCGTAACTTCCAGGTCCTTCAAACCAAATATTATTCATCCCTATTCCTTCAGTCCTCTCTTGATTTTCGCTGCCCACGTCTTGTCCCCTCGCATTCTAAACTGTTCCTTATAGCATACTCTTCTCCTAGTAAATACAACTCGGAACTGTTTTCTTTACCTGACTGCCCTTCCGATGCCCCGCCCACTTGTTCCGTAACTGTTTACCCCTACACACCGAACGCGCTCCTATCGTGGCCGACTATTACCTAATTGCAACGTGATAATATGAATCAGATCACCCATATGATACTTGTGGATGCAGTTTTCGGGAGCTTCAATGGGGACATTTCATTAAAACCTGAGGAATTCTGTATCAATGCATATCGCGTAGGAATGAACATATTAAGCTCGCTTCTTCCTTCTCTTTTAGAACGACCTAGTAAAGCAAGTGGCTTTTCTGAACATGCGTATCGAGGTCATTAACAACGATCGAACCCCAGGTAGTACAAAAACAAGTTTAATGTGCGTCATAAGGCTACATAAAGCAAAGAAATGACTGTATTTGTTTCGTGCAGGATATTCGTTGCGATCTGATGGAATAGATATCGGCCTTCACATATCGTGCATATTACAACCGCGGTCTATGGTTATTACTGCTTTTTGCTGGAATCATATGCGTTTATTTAGCGATATAAGCGGAATAAGCAGCAGGTTAGAGCAAGATTCCTCATGATTAGGCTTGTGAACTTAATGACCCATTATTAAAGTTGACTGCAGCAAGGTGTATACAAACATTCGCACATAAGCTTCTCTGAATTATACAGGGAACTTAATACATTGCTTCCAATATGTGCTTCCTAGAAGTATTACAAACTTCTTCTTTAAAGGATTACCCTCCTCGTTGTAGGACTTTGAGGCAGTGTTTTTAACATTTAAATGATTTCAGTCTAATTATACTCGTATAATATATAAATTCAATAACAGCCCGCCTTAAACCAATATTTATATTTAACAATATATAAAAAGTGTATATTACAGCCATTGTATATCCTTATATTATTGTATCAAGTGTAATAATGTTATGTGAATATAGTACGTAATTTAATAATATAGGAGCTGTGATAATAATAAATTAAACGTTGCTAACAATGAGGTAATAATGAAGTAACCTTGAGGCAATAATGAGTAAGAATGTTTAATAATACTACTTGAGATTCTTGGAGCAACAATAATGTAATTTTAGTGACAGTTTATTAAACTAGCCAATCAACAACTAGAAAAAGCTTTAGTTAAATGAAGGTATTCTATTGGATTAGGAATAGCCAATCAGAGACTTGAAACACAGAAATTTACAAGTTTAGGCGCTAGAAATCTCAGTTGCCTGCAAACAGTGTTACTAATCAGACGCGAGACACATCCTCGAGAGATTTAATACGTATTCGTGTGAGACGAAAATAGTTTTACGTGTTAAAAAGTGTAATTAATTAATAAAAAGAATCTCACAGCTCTCTATATCAGTGAAGTATTATTTAAATTGTGACAAGGATTAATAAATGTAGTGAAGTAAAATTATAATCTGTGTAAGCCTACATTCTTGTCGCATCACAACCCTGCTAAGAGAAACGTGTCTAAAAAAACACTGACGCAGCCGAGGCAATCATAAATATATAATATTTAAAGAAACAGTCAAATTACAAATAATTTTTTTTTAAACTTGTGGCAAAGGCCACCTGAAAGTACATTTGGGGCGAAGGCTACCGGAAACTGTTTACCATACGTGCGGTTGCAACTACTACAAGTTCGGCTCCCCAACAGTTGAACTACAATACAACTCCTTCAATACAAACCACTTCAACTTACACCCCCAAGGACTTATAAACCAATGCCTTGGGTCCGCAGTCTCTCGAGGATCAAGCAAACTGTGGATTATAGCATATCCAGGATGGATAATCGGCCCAATGCCTGGTATAGCGGCGAAGAAGAAGTAAATGAAATGTACCGATAGAAAAATTCGTGTATCAAGTTATCCAACCCAGCACACGCCTAGCGGCCAAAGAAAACCGCGGGAAAAAACCTTCAGTCAGATTGATCAGCCCAGGGGATTTGAAATGCAGGCCACATACGTTATGCCTGAGCCATCCCGCTCGGTGAATTACAAACAAAAAAGTATGACATTTTGTTCTTTAATCAGTTGTTTTCGAAAAAAACACACAGTTTTTGTTCCAAATTAGATGTTTGATTCAACGAGAATGTATGAAGATAATTTTGATATGTGCTTGTAAGATGAGTAGAGTAACCTATTTCTGACATAGTTTCGGTAGATACCACGCAGAAGGATATTCCGGGGCATCGGAAGGACAGTCAGGTAAAGAAAACAGTTCTGAGCTGTATTTACTAGCGAGAGGAGTATGCTATAAGGAACAGTTTAGAATGGGAGGGGACAAGACGTGAGCAGCGAAAATCAAGAGGGGGCTGGAAAGAATAGGGATGGGTAATATTTGGTTTGAAAGACCTGGAAATAGGGTGCATGTGTGGAGGAAAGTACAGAAGAAATGAAATGTATAGATCGACAGCAGACCTTTTAGCAGACGTAATGTGGCTGTAAAACTCGTCAACAGCGCATACAGATCAAGGTAGGTCACGCGATCTGAACTGGCTTCTAGACGTAAACAAAACATAGCCTACCTCACCCCCTCATTTATCTGAAGGGTGACTTGCGGTTTTGCTCTCCACGTGTCCCTTAATCCAAACAAACATGACGAAATGTTGATGTAATGTTTTGGCGAAATAACAAGTATAGTTGGCCAGATATTGGCCTACACTAGAATAATATAAAATAGAAGGAATGCCTCCAGCGATCAATACGAATAACAGGGTCTACAAACATTGATTACTGACGTCGAATCTTTGAGGGAACTTATTTATCTGGTTGCGGGGAAATGTGCAACAATGAGGGTATCTTTACTAGAGTACGACGTAATTGGATAAGAAGGTGTAAAGCTTGCAGGTGCGCAAATGGTAGACATTTTGAAAAATACCTTTGAAGCAGGTGAATTATTTGGTTTATTGTTTACTCTTTTGCTGCCCACGTTAAAAGTACCATTTACTAAATTTTGTAAAGGCCTAACAATATTGTTATATTGTATTTATACCTCAGAAAGACAGTTTTGTTGATTACATTACAGCAGCATCAATTGCAAAAGGTATTGAAGTGTAATGTTGAACGAGCTGATACAAATATCCGCAGATTGTGAGTTTAGGTTACAAAATGCGTCATTGGAAAATTCAGGAGCAAATATTAGGAGATGGCAGACACGAAAATTTGTTTGTTTACGCGCATGAGACACACGCCACTGAAAGCGAAAGAGAAACCTATTTATATGGTGTCCTCCAACTGTTTTGAAAGTGAAAGTGACATCCCCGCTACCAGGGTCAGCAATTCTTATAACGTTGCCAGCAAGTCTGTTTTATGTTCCCGAGAAATCTAAAATTTTTCTACAGGAAATGGTCATGGAAAAAACGGAAGTTTCAACATGTGTTGCAAATACTGAGAAATGTAACTGGTTTAAATTAATATAATAACTTCTCTTCCACCAACATTTCACGGAAATCTACCTACACATATAATAAAAGGTAGCCGACGTTTTTCTACTAATTTTCTATTTGGGATGAATGGTTGATACGAAGGTTTGTAATGGATCTTTAAAACCACGAAAATCCATTTACAAAGCACGCACGCGCGCGCGTGTATGTGTGTGACTGTGTGTGTGTGTATTTTGTTAATTTTTCTTTCTTCTTTCCTATCGTTTGTTTATTACTTTATTTTGGAGCCTACCTTCAAAGACAAATTAATTATCAAACCAACCGATAGCTATGAGATATAAATTACAATAACATAGTTACCATATATCTTACTTATGACACCAAATGTATTGCATCATAAGTACTTCTCCAATTTGGGGCAAAATAAAAAATTACACAATGTCTAACTTAGAAAATTGGTTATATGGCATTATAAATACCTACTTCCCCACAGGTGAAGTTCTAACAGAACGCTTTTGGAAACATGCTGGATATACAAAGTTTATAAATTGAGGCAATATTTTATATCACAACATGCTGTGAATTCCAGAGTGATTGTAGTGTAAATTAACATTATTGTATGTACAGGATATTAGATGCTTGTTAGCCATAAGTATTGATAGGAAATAAGTTTACACGGCCTAACTGAAACTGACAATAGAAGTGCGTAACAATAAACCGAGGGGGTGAGTCGTTTATCACTAAGAAGAGATAAACAAATGACGTCAGGGTAGCGTGCTTTTTTTTTAGAAGTGGAGGGAATATCTTCTCTAGAGCATATATGTTAATAGTAGTGATTGGCTGACAAAAACAGACGCTAAAGTGGGCGCAATTTGGTAACCAATGGGAGTTCTATTATAATGTTTAGGCAATTCGAGGTGAGGTAGTATATATTCTCGAGCCATAAGCAAGTGTCGCGCAGTTTCGAAGAGTCTTTCATGAAGTGCGCGTCATGCAGTCCTGAAGGATATCTCGCGAGGTACACGTCGCAAAGTTAGTTACAAAACTGTAAAGTACGCGAAGTAATTGGTGCGCGGCAACTAAAACGACTGTAGTTACATTCAGAAATATCACAGTTTCAGTCAGGCGTGTATAAAGATTGAACATGTCAATTATTAATTAAGTGTGACGGCAATAAAAGTGTAGAAACAAATTTTTTATCAGTGTTATCTTTTAGCAACAACTCCTTTCCGTTTACACACCCTGCTTAGAGATACTTGTTCGACTGAGTTATAATAGCTAGCCGGAGGACAAAGAACCCAAATTTAAAATAATAAAACACAAGGCGCCCAGCAAACAAGATAACACTAGCCATGAAAACTGCGACAAAATATAATTTCCTAACAAGTTTTTTTATTTACAAAGTTTCATAGAATGAATATTTAAGTTCTCGTTGCTATTATTCCTCCTTATTCCGGTTACCATGAGAAGCAGTACAGTACTGATCGCATTGAAGAATAAGGAAAAGGCACTTTTATTACTTTCTCTACTACGTATACAGTAGGTAGAGAATGTATTGCAATCTACCCAAAAATTCGATACCGAGATTTCAGTGGAAATACATGTTTTGAAGCCCCCTGAATCCAAAATAAGCCTTTTTAGATAAAGGTCCGCGTATGTCTCTATGAACAGCATAACGAAAGTCAGATAATAGCTAAGTTGGCATACAGGTTCACTACCTTCCAAAGATGCGACACGAAGATATTTAAACCCCAAACTACCCCTTACATGCAACGTTTTCCGAAATTGTTTGTTTTCTAAAAAATGCTTAAAACGATTTTAATTAAAATGCCATATATTAACGATATTTACATGACTAATAAAACGTATATCTTGAGGCAGTATTTTATATCACAACACTGTGAATGCCAGAGTGATTGTAGTGTAAATTAACATTATTGTATGACAATGATTTTAGATGTTTGTTAGCTATAAGCATTGTTAGGAAATAAGTTTACACGGCCTCACTGAAACTGACAATAGGAGCGGGTAACAATGAAGCGAGGGGGTGAGTTGTTTATCACTTAGAAGTGATAAACAAATGACGTCAGGGTAGCGTGCCTTACTTTAGAAATGGAGGGAATATCTTCCCTAGAGTATATGCGTTTGTAATTATGATTGGTTGACTAAACAGACGCTAATGTTGGCGCGATTTGGTAACCAATAGCAGCTCTATTATAATGTTTAGGCATATTGGGGTGAGGGAGTAAAAATTCTGGAGCCAAAAGCAAGTATCGCGCAGTTCTCCAGAATCATTCGCGAGTTACACATCACACAGTTCTACAAAATTATTCACGAGGTAAACGTCGCGCAGTTCAAAATAATCATTCGCGAGGTACACATTACGCAGTTCTACAGAATCTCTCGCGAGGTACTCATTACGCAGTTCTACAGAATCATTCACGGGATACACGTCGAGCAGTCTTGAGGAATCTCTCGTGAGGTGAATGTAATACAGTTTGGATGAATCTCTCGCGTCGTAAAGTTAGTTACAAAATGTGAAGTACGCGTAATACAGTAATTATATTCGGAAATATAACAGTTTCAGTCAGGAGTGTATAAAGATTACAGATGTGAACTATTAATTAAGTGTGACGGCAATAAAAGTGTAAAAACAAATTCTTTTATCAGTGTTATCTTTTAGTAACAACTCCTTTCCGTTTACACGCCCTGCTTAGAGATATTTGCTCGACTGAGTAATAATAGCTAGCCGGAGGACAAAGAACCCAAAATTCAAAATAGTAAAACAATAACGGGCGCCAAGTAAAAAAATAACACGAACAGATTACTGCTACAATATTGAATTTTCTGGTTTGAAGTCTTCTTCATTCGGAAGGAACTATGTATAATCTTGTATAACTAGTAAAGGTTAAGTGATAAGCGAAAACGTACTATACAAAATATGTAGATCTCTTTAAAACACAACTTATTTCAAATAAGATTTTTGAGGCATAAGCCACTTCTGAGATATCCGTTATTAATGGTTCGAATTGTTCATTTCTTGGTCATTCTTTAAAGTCCTTTCAACATTCGTTGTTTCTCGCGATTGCATGTCAACGTATGGAATTTTAAGACCAGTATATATCGTCCAGTTCTTAAACATTTGACTATTGCTGTTCTTTTTGTATCCTAATAAAATGTGTCATGTATCTATTACTGCAAAGGTTTGTTTGGATAAAAATCTGACGTGTTGCACTCGCATGACTTTCTCTACCCCTGTACAAACTATTTTTACAAATACTTATTCTCCATCTACTTCATATTAGTCGAGATAAACATTTGCAGAAACCATCTTATTGCCGATTTTCTTGTACGTGCAAGGGGAACATGATAGGCTTTAAGCGATAGTCAAATCTTTTAAGAGCTAGTTGCTGCGTGGAGCATTCCATCCTCTTTGCATGTCCAGGACATTAAAAAATCGAATAACGAATTCCTATTTGAGAATAAGTATAAGTATTGGAAAATTCCTACAAATAACAAGCAGTATCTCGGAAATGAGTCACTGAGCAAAAAAATGTATGTGATATAAATTGTGTGTTTTAACGAAGCTTACATTTTTCGTGTAATAAAAGTTTGTCTATCTCTTAGGGTTTACCAGTTATGCGAAAGTTATTCAGAACGAAAAGGATTTTTGGGGGCAGTCGTAGAAAATTCAAGACATGCATTTTATTTGCCATTAAAATATCTTAAACATATATTTTAATCAAAACCGTTAGAGCCATTTTGAGAAAACCAAAATTTACGAAAATGTTCCATGTAAAGGGTAGTCTGGGTGGGGGAATTTTCTTGACAATCTTCGTATCGCATCCTTGGAGATAGATACTAAACTCAAATGCCAAGTTTGGTGTTTATCAGACTTTTCGCTTTTGTGTTTTGAGCAGGCAGACAGATACACTCGCAGACATTTTCCAAAATTGCTTTATTAGGATTCAGGGTACCTCAAAATATGTATTTCCGGCGAAATCTCGGTATCGACTTTTTGGGTGGAATGCAAAACTTCCCCTACTTTCTATACGTAGCAGAGAAAGTAAAAATGTATTATATACAAAAATAAGCTTTATCAAGACTGGTTTGTATACCACTAATAAACGATAGAGGGTATAAAAAGTCATGTGAATGTATCATATCAGATTTTTGTTTGTTCGTACGTTTGATTTTCTTACTCCTCGTTGGCATTTCAGATGCTGGTGACAATCGTGGTGCTGTTTGTGCTGTGCTGGCTGCCGCTGCAGACGTTTCTCATGCTGTACTATTTCGTACCTGGATTCGATTCCTTCGACACGGACAGTCAACGCCATTTGTACGCCCTAACCTACTTCGCTTGCCATTGGCTCGCCAACGCCAATAGCCTCGTCAATCCTCTCGTCTATTGCTTCATGAGCGATAATTTTCGGGTGAGTATTTATCGACAAATGATTAGGAAGGTTGTACTGTCAAATTCTAAAATAGAATTGTTGAGCACGCTTGCTTACTTGTTTAGACCACAGTAGAATAATGCAGATTGTGGTGGTAGCGGATCTGCAAGTGTCATGACTGCTGATTACGATTGCCATAATCCAAAACTAGGACATTGTTTACCGTGAGTTTAATCAAGTTAAGGAAGTAAAATTATGAGAAATACCAAAGGAGTCCTAATGTGGGAGAAATGTGCACTTAATTAACAACCCAGAGTTTTGGAAGGGTTGCTTTCTTGTATTTTACCTTAATGACATATTATCAAATATGTATTAAATATATTGACTACAACTTAATCCATTCAATATCAACATATGAGTTTTTTATAACAATCGTGTTTCTCAGAACCTGGAACTGAAGAAAGGAACAATAAGTTTATGAAACTCATTAAAACTTATATTTTTCATGTTGTATTATATTTGCAGCATTGCATTAACTCATTTTACTGTTAACCTTTCTTCTGTCCACTGAGTACTCATGAGGAAAAGAACTCTCTCTACATTGTTATGACCAGGAATGGAGAAATAATATCTCACAATTTTGAGGAACTTGAAATACTGCTCCTAAAAATGTAATTATGAATGAAGGCAACCCATTTCTTACGTGATAACAAATTCTTGAAACTGTCATTCTTGACCTCCCCAAAAAATATTACATTTGTTGAAGTTGAGTTAAAGTATAGCGGATTTTGGACTTTCCGACCTAGATTTATCCTAAAATTGCTGACAGTCCACGAAATCCGTGGCATATGGCAACACTACTACTAACATAAACATTGCAATCTCGTACATTCTTCTGAACTGAGTAGTGGGAAGACGTAATCTCCAAGTAAGAAAGTTACTGCAGACTCGACAGCTTTGGATATTAGCCACCAGGGGGGTAGGTATATACCAGTAATCCACGGGTTCTCCCCTCATCACAACCACCTCCGAAATACCTTCGTCACAACATGCTTAACCGAACAGAGGCACAGCCACACCACCTAGCATCTGTAGCGACACCTCGGCAACATCGCCACGTCCAGTCAATCGTTACAGCGCTGTCATCTGTGGAGTCTCGTGCTTTCATCATCTGCGATTCGCCGCGGATGACATAGTATTTGTACTCGACAGCAACGGCAAGTCGGATTTTCTCGGCAAAGGTTCCCATGAGCCTCATTCGCTTTATCTTCACCGACCAGGAACATTTTCCTGCACGGTGTGTCATCGCTGTGATGTCACCTACCTCATCCAGCAGTGTTCAGAACCCCACCTGGCCTTCCGAAGTCAGTAGTTAACACAAACCATCACAAGGGTCAAACCAGCTGTCTCGAGTACCCTTGTGCGGTTAAAGAGAGGTGTTCACCGGATTTTGGGAACCATTAGAGGCATTCTGAGCTTCTTAATCTCATAGCATGATCACATCTATCAAAGAATGCATCTCCACAGTCATCAGCACATTCTACCAGAACCCGACGACAAATCAACACCAACTCCACCGAAAGGAACAGCTAAGCCGCAGATGACGACAAGCTCTCGGACTTGTCTCAGAAGTTGAGATGAATCTCCCAGCAACTACTGCCAGCAGAAGAAATGGCAGCACTCCCGAGGTATATAACCCACAAAGATAGGGACTTTTTCAGAGGCCGCAGGCATTGCAAGAGAATTAATTAACCTTTCCAACTTCACTTCTATCCACTCCCTCATCCTAAATCCGCCACGGTGACAAGGTCAAGCTTGTCTTTCAGTCCTTTACCTTCCTGGATACATCTGCAGTACTTCCGGTTGACTCCACAAATTCCTTCTTATATTCCTTTATATTTCCATTCTATAACTTTCCCAATAATCGTTAATCCTTTACATCCTCTTATAGCGCCATTTAAACAACCCGCAACTCCTGATATTTCACTTTAAGCGAAGAAGTGGGAGAGCTGTGTTGCCGCGCTGTATTAGAGCATGTGTCAGCTGCATAGCAGCGCGCCGAATAGCAAACAGCTCGCTGGGAGGTAAAGAAGTAGTAAACCACGCTGAATGGCAACGTGCTACTCCTCAAAGTTCAACTTGTAGCCGAAGGGAATGGCGACATTACCATGGAAACGTACCCTTTCAAGGAGTGCCAGAAGTCTCGTTTTATTTAAATTTTGCCGTATACATATTTCCCTATCAAAAGTGAAGTTTTACAAATAGAACTGCAATAGAGTTGTGACTCCCATCAGCTCCTCTGCTACTGCCATCGTGAAGGCTGCAGTGTGTAACTCGCGAATCATTTGTTCACAGAATCATAAAACCACCACAGTCTGCGCGTGGACTATGGAAGAGAACCCAAGTCCCCCTCTATATCTAATCTGTCTTTGTCAGTTTTGTGTTAAGCGTAAAATCTTTATATTATGGGAATAGAATGTTGATTATTATCTCTATTGGTAGTCGCAGATGTGTATTCTTTCTTCAAAATTAGAAGAGTAAACTAGAGGGAAACTATAGTTTATTATTTAATTTTTCTAATTAATAAATTAATCTTAAGTAAAATAGCTTTGAGCTAATGCAAACTGTGAGCTAAAAACAGCAGTCGCTGTGCTTCCTTTAAAGTTAAGCTGGAAGTTGAGAAATCCTTGGCAAACAAACACCAGCATTTAGCAAAACATCATTTCTTTAGCGCGCACGTACGAGTATGCGATGACGCAGCTTTTATATTGCTAGTGATGTAGCGATAAGGGTTTTTTGGGGGGGTAGTGACGGGAGTAGGAAGGAGCATTAATGGAGAGGAATTGAAGGAGAAGTGAGGAAAGGTGGTGGGGTTCCGCTGAGCACCCCTGATAGTGCGGATGGTAACTGCCCGCTTATTGCGCTGGCAGTGGGTGAAGGAAGATGGCCGGGAAACAGCCATGACCGTGCCAGGGCCCTGGTTGCCCCCTCCCCGGGGAGTGGATCGGGGTTGGATAAGATACATTATTTTACTTTATTGCATGAATTCAGTGTTGTTGAGCGACCCCGAGAGGTGCACTCAGTTTTGTCTGTAGGGTCTGCTACCATATATCATATGGCTTTGTTGGGATAGCATGTGGAGCTGTAGTTTTTCCTGACCACTCCTCAGGTCCGAGAGTACCGGAGTCCATTCGGCCGTCGTCGTGATCAGGGCTTTCACGAGTTCCGTGAAACCTGTCAGAGTGAGCCTAAACCCCTCCAGGTTATTTGTTGGGGCTAGCGGTGGTGACGTCTGTAGCAGGCAGGCGATGGATTCGCCCAGGTCACTGATGGCTGAGTCGGCGCTGTCGAATCGCTGCAATCGAATATTGTAGCGATTTAGGGCTGGACATGAACCCCAGGTATCAGAGTGAGACACACGCGGAAGTGTTGAAATTAGGGTAAGTGATGGTTCTAGATAAGAAACTCTGACACCTCACAGTGTAAGATACTTAAACTGACCGAGTGGAAGTAACGAGGTAGACCACCTCAAGACCCTTCTCGGGACGCTTCTGCGACGGTCTGATCTATGTCAAGTTTTGTTTTATACTTTGTACATACGAAACCCTTTCGCCAACAGCCAGGTATGTAAACTTACAGACTGGGCCGTAGGTCCCTACCTAGAATAAAAGAGTCCAAGACATGGGCAGCAACGTTACTCGAGTTCTTTTTGTCACCTCAACCTCCTACCCCCTTCTCAAGAGTTGCACGCCCTGAAGCGAGTGCGCTACCTCCAAGTCACGCTGTGTAGCACCCAGTATTTCCCGGGTTGTTACAAATTGGTGGAGGCGTCAGTGTTTCGTTGATATAGAACTACCACGTACCCTGATTTCGTTCCCAGCCGCAGTCGCTACAATATTGTACTAAAATTCCATTTTCTAAACTTTCAGAATTTTGATAATAATTTCAAACATCGAAATAAATATTATCATAACTTCTTAAATAATATGATACTGGGACCTCTCAATGTTATGTTATTAAACGTATACATCTTTAGTTTTAAAATCTTTTTAACATGAAATATATTTGACAGATTTTAAATGGTATATCGAAAAAAAAGAGTAATGATAATGGTGGTTATGATGCAGGCAGATCTGAGGGACCTGTTGGGATCCTGCAAGAGAGTCCATAGCAGCAGATGTAAATTGCAGACAAGAGACAGTGTGAGGAGCAGCTCTACCAGAACTACAGTTTGTCACTTACATCGCACTGGCTCAGGTAATGTCAGCTGTTTGTGTGAAATTATGTATGCGTGTGCATATGTAGGGTAATCTCAAAAACTACTCAATCGATTTTGATAATTCTTTCACAACTGAAAAGCACTATTGATTCTGGCGGACATTGGCTATAAAATACCTTCTAATCTTAATTCGTAAAGTACTAAAAAGTAATGGAGTAGAAAATAATTGCTGTACTCCTCAGAGAATGCATGTAGAAAGTAATTTACATATATGGCCATGATGTAATACTTACGCAAGCAAAAGACAGAGCTTGAAAAGCAACAATTTACATTTATATTAGGTACTTTATATTTGCAGCTTCTAACTGCTGCCATTGCCCCTTTACCTTTTGCCAATGCAAACTTCTTTTGTTTCTCCCATTTATTACCTCCATCTATTTTTACTCCTAAATAGATACAGTCACGCACCACCCTGTAATCTTTATTCTCTCCCTTCCACTTTTCATATTTGCTTAATTTTCCCCCCCTTTTTGAAAACCAGAATCTGTGTTTTCTCTTGATTAATTTTTAACCTCCATTCTTTACAATATACATCAATTGCTTGTAATGATTGTTTTAAACCACTTACTGTAATAGATCCTACCACTACTCGGAAACAATGTTTAATGCACAATTCCTATACACTTCTTTCTTGCCTTTTGACGTAAGTAGTGCCAAGGCACAAGGTTCCCTGTCCAAATGCCACCTTTTGTACATGGCTAGGCTCTCACTCTGCTGTGATGTGGCAGTCAAGGTTTACCAGCACAGTCTGCTAGATTTCTTTCCATGCAGTTGAGCACTGCTATTGCCGACATCACACAGCAAAATGAAGCATTGCTACAGAGTTTACAGTAAACCTTTCTAACTGGAGCATTCTTTTAACTTTTCAGGAAGCTCCAGCAGAAGACTATGGAGTAGCACCAGTGACAAAGGAAACTACGCTGCAAAGTATTTGAAGCCTGTGTCCTGTGCATATCAGGTGTCAGAATGTTCCTCACAGCTCTGAGGAGTTGTGTCTACGAACTGCAGGTGAAAGGCCATGAACATTCCAAATTATGGTTCATTCGTCACTCCTATAGAAATTTATGTTGGTGTGATAACCTGTGCTACAAATTTAAAAACATGACAAGTATAGTGTAAAAATATTTTTGAAGCTTATATGGAACTCAGACTTTGTGTGTGATCATATTTTAATGATGAACACTTGGTTGAAGTGCATTATGATGTGTACAAGTGAAAAACATTGATTCTTTGGATAAATAATGCATATTTGTTTTGAAATTAATTTTTGTTTCCTGTAATTATCAGTTTTTAATTATATTTTTTAATTATCCCAACCAATTTCAAAGTGGTTTGGCGCTGTTTTAAAATTGAGTAGATCAAAGATGTGTTTCATAGTATATCCAAAATCAAAGTATTTTCATTTCCAATGTATATTTATTGTTTTTTTTATTTATTTGTGTCTAGCATTTATATTATGTATAGATAGAAACAAACATTTAATAAGCAACACAGAGTATTAACTTTTAATAAATATATAGAAAGACTTTTTATTAAACTTGGTCTCGTGTTTAATAAAGAAGTGTCCCTGCACCCAAGGGCATGCATGGTAACATCTACTTAGTAATAAGAAGAGAAAACAGCTGCAATACATAATTATATGATTTTATATGTTCACATTCACTAGTTCAAATATCATAATTTTATGTACTCATTCCTATTATTTTAATGATACGCTTATACATTCTGAAGAAGTGGTTGCTTCGTTTTGTTATTTACCCTATGCTTTGGGAGCCAATTTGAAGAAGGTTTGTTGCTGCTACGTATGGAAAGTCAGTTTGAAGATTATGTATTATATTTCGACTGTTGGGGAGCCAAACTTGAAGTTTGTTGCAACCACACGTATGGTAAAAAGTTTCCAATAGCCTTCGCCACAAATGTACTTTCGGTGGCCTTTGCCCCAAATGTTTAAAAATATTAACTTTGTAATTTGACTGTTTCTTTAAATATTATATATTTATGTTTGCCTCGGCTGCGTCAGTATTATTGTTAGAGACATGTTTTTCTTTGCAGGGTTGTGGTGCGACTGAAGAATGTTGGCTTACACAGATTATAATTTTACTTCACTCCTTTTATTAATGCTTGACACTATTTAAATAACACTTCACTGATATAGAGAGAGCTGTGAGATTTTTTCTATTCATTACTTGCTCTTTTTAACACAAACTATTTTCGTCTCACACAAATACGTATTAAATTTCTCGAGGATGCATCTCGCGTCAGGAACACTGTCTACAACCAACGCGTCCAGTTATGAGTGCTGTCTACAAGCAACTGACTTGATTTCTATCACTTAAACTTGTAAATTTCTGTATTTTAAGTCTCTGATTGGCTATTCCTAATCCAATAGAATACTTTTATTTAACTTAAGCTTTTCTCTGGTTGTCGATTGGCTATTTTATAAACTGTCTCAAAAATTACATTATTGCTTCCAAGAATGACTAGTAACATTATTACACTTTCTAATTCATTATTGCCTCAAGGTTACCTCATTGTTAGCAACTTTTAACCTATTATTCTCACAGCTCCTACATTATTAAATTACGTAATACATTTACATAACATTATTACATGTATACAATAATATAAACATATACAATGACTGTAATATACACTTTTCATATATTGTTACATACACATATTGCTTATTGAATTATATATTATATAATTAGACTGAAATCATTTAGGTGTTAAAAATACTGCCTCAATTCAAACAACCATCATTCAGGGTCAGTTCAACGCCCCCCCCCCCCGTTGAACTGTGCCACTGCCCAGAGTGGAAGGTTCTAGTGACGGAAAAATCTTAAAACATGTACAAGATATTTGAAAATAGGATGGAATTACAAATCATGCTTAAATTCTTGCAACTTTCTGAACATTTATATATTATATACTTTTGTTCTCTTAGGCTTCTGCGCCAGTGTCATTCATGTAGCTATTTTCTGGTTTACAGCATGTCATGTTTACTCCCACCAGTGTTTCAACTGCTTGTTTAGGTCATCTTCAGTGCAGCCCTGAATAAACCAGAAAATAGCTACATGATTATATATTCCTTTTTATTTATGAAACTGGTGACAAACGAGGCACCAGATTGGTCCCTTTGGATCAACAATAAGTATCACGTTTATAAACAGAAGGGTTTCAAGTTTATCCCTTCCTTCTAAGGGGTGGTAGCTGCAATAGATCTCTCCTAGGTAGCCGCATGCAAGGTGTCCCTCTTCATTTTATATCCTGTAATAAAGTTGATTTATTAACCATGCAGTCAGCTATCGAGTATGTTTTCATTTTATGTATGTTTTTAATCTTTTAATTCCCTGATTAAGGAGAAACCCAAATATTGAACATTTATAGTGACTTTCCTATCAATATTGTTCTTTCACCACATAAAATATATTGGCTCGAGTTTTATTTATTGAACACCCAGGCAAATATAAAATTAAATTCAGTTTTATTTATGGACGCTTTTTAACTGCTGTGGCCCGTAGCATCCCATTCTAAATTGGACATGAAAGACGTAATTTTGCTCAGAGGCCTCTTTATCAGGCTTAAGGTTTTTTTATGTGACGTAAATCTATGACATGGGACCACCGGCTTTACTTCCCTTCCGAGGGTAGCCATGCTAAGGAATTTTACACCCGAAAAAAATCCATCGCCCTCCCCAGGTTTGAACCTGCAACTTCAGGAACTAGATGCTAGCATGGTAACCACTACACCACGGAAGGATGACATATGCAAATATATATACACATTGTATGAGAATAAGTAGTCATGGAGGACTGACATTGCGGATAAGAATTAGGTTATGTCTGAAAGCGCAAGAGGAGCAAGCACTTGGAATTATGGCATGGGGTGGCAAAACTCCTAGAGCCGGTCCTGTAACAGCTAAATCTGTAAGTAAGCTTATTTTACAGAGGCATAAATAACAAACCTGTAGGGATCATACTGCAGAAAGGGTCATGTCCTTTTGGGGTCTGTGAAATGTCAGGTGGTAAATTAAACTTTAAGGCACTTTCATTCTTCTCATTCCTGATTTAACTCCTTAACAGTGAAAACATTAAAGAGTCTTTCTTGCAGAAGATAAATACCTTGGCATGTGTGCTCTCATAGCACCCAACATTTAGCTTCATTTGCCTATTAGTAAGCGCAATAGTGATTTGTGAGTATATACATTTGGATGTTCACAAAATTTTAAGTCAGACAGCTCTGTAAATAATAGTTATGATTATGAAGAAACTGGTACAACTGCAGCTTTTTCCAACAGCGATGATGACAATGACGATGATAATGGTAATGCATAAGTTTATTGATGAATGAAGGATTTTGTGGATGTTTGTGTGCATAATTAAGTCCAGCATTTTAAGGCATGTGTAAATTAAACTGTAGTTAAGAGTATAGATGGTCTGAAATAAGCTGGAGAAGTTTCCACACTCGTGCACATTAACCTTCTTCTATTACACTGCCTGTATTATCATAATACAGTGTGCTACCCTCTAGTGGCATTGTCGTCCTCCATGGACTAGTGGAACCGTGCTAGCCTCTAGTTCCCAAGGTCATGGGTTCAAACCCAGCGGAGGGCAATCCTTAGTATGGCTTCCTTTGAAAGGGAAGTAAAGCCGGTGCTCCCATGTCGTAGATTTACAGCACGTAAAAGAACCTCAAGCCTCGTTAAGAGGCCTGTGAGCAAAATTACCGGTCTTTTACGCCCAACATAGAATGGGACGCTAAGGACCATAGTAGTTAAAGAATGTCCATAAATTAATAATAAAAACAAAAAAACTCTAGTGGCATTAACGTAAAATTGGAGGAGCAGTAAGAGAAACACAGTGCAGGAGAAGCTTTGTGCACACCTTCAAATGTGTACAATTGGAATCTGTTTGATCCATAGGTGGAATCTGTTTGACCCATAGGGTAATTACATCATACCAGTTGCACATGCGCAAAAGCTCCTTAAAACATGCACAAGTTAAGATGTGCCACTGAGCCTATTGCCACATTTCAAGCATAGAGGAGTAGCATAGTAGATTTAAACACCATATATTTTAAATTACCGCATATACATCACATTTAATAGCATTAAAAGAAAAAATAACCAATAAATGTGCTAGGTGTCAAAAGCTAGGGTTTTCACATGTTCTTCTGCTCTTATACAGCAGTCATCACTAATTAAGTGTTAGTATATAGTAACATTTCTACTCTCTCTCTCTCTCACACACACACACACACACACACACACACACACTTCTGGATGGGCTATTTTATGGGCTAATTTTTAAACCACTAAAGAGGCTAAAGATTTAGAATACCTGAACATGCAAACATGGTGAAGTCATAAAAGAACTGCTTGCAAAGAAGATGTTGCGTTTTCAATGAGAATGCCATGGAATAAAAGCAGTTATAGTTTCTCCACAGAAAATGTAAGTATAATAAAACAAAAACTGTAATATTTCATTTCAAGCATTGAATGAATGAATAAATTTTATTTCAACGTCTATAATGACACATTTCATACAAAAACAAGTTATGATCAAAATGATACATACTATTTGTAACTCTTTCCATTTATCTACAAATTATCTAAGCTAGAGTAGCCTCTGGTGGGTCGTTTTAGGTCAAATCCACACAATTGTAAAAGAAAATTTACCTCACCATCTCATATTTTGATGAAATTTGGTACAGGTGTACTATTGATGTAGATTTTTAAAAATGTTAAATTTTATCAAGACATGTCTGCTCAGTTTTTAATTAAAGTTTTAAAAGATTGACTGAAAAGCAGTGAAAAGAAACTATTTCAATTGCTGTAGGAGCATTCCTGATTGAATTAGAGAGCTGAAAGAGGTGTCATTTTAAAGAATTTTTCATGAACTTTGTCGTAGTATACAGCACAATATAGACTAAAAAAATTGCCAAATGTAAATAATGTCTTCATTTAAATTTCTTCACAAAGTACATATCTTTAAATTTTTTAATTAATTCCATGAATAGTATGTATTGTTTTAAATCACCTGACAGAATATAAATTTGGGATGATAATGGGTCATTGTTAAAATAATTTTAAACTGAGGTTTGACTTTTCATTAATAATGCTGTATTCAGCTGAACAGTACAAGAATGCTAATATTTTCACTTTAATGAAAATAAATATGAACACTAAACTGAAAAAACAATAAATTAATGAGTCTTAATGTCAAACTTGTCATTAAATAATAGGATATATTTATCATTAATTGAAGTTTGAAAAAGCCTCATTTGTTTGACATACCTCACTTTCAAGTAAAACAAAATTCTTCCAGGGGAGTCCTCTAGTTCCTGAGGTCATGGGTTCAAACCCAGCAGAAAAATTAAACTAAATTGAGTTTTATTTATGGACGCTCTTAAACTGCTATGGTCCTTAGCGTCCCATTCTATATTGGGCGTAAAAGACCAGTTATTTTGCTCAGAGGTCTGTTTGAACCCATGACCTCGGAAACTAGAGGCTAGTATGGTAACCACTACGCCACGGAGGATGACAACCCAACAGAGGGTGATGGATTTTTTCGGGTGTAAAAATCCTTGGCATGGCTTCCTTCAGAAGGGGAGTAAAGCCGGTGGTCCCGTGTCAGATTTATGGCACGTAAAACAACCTCAAGTCTGATAAAGAGGCCTCTGAGCAAAATTACCCGTTTTTCACGCCCATATAGAATGGGATGCTAAGGGCAACAGCAGTTAAAGAGTGTTCATAAATAAAACTTGGTTTAATTTTCCAGGGGAGTCACAGGATCCGCTTTCATAAGCATATCCATTACTGACACCCACAGAGCATCAGTGTTTCTTGATTATGAGAATGATGTAGATGGTCTAGATGGATGAAGAAGTTATTTTTACTTCATCAAATTCTTCATTTTTCTGTAAAATATACCTGAGCCACAGGGGCAGCACCAGGGTTAGTGCCCCCCGTGCCATGGCACTACCTTAATAAAATGAAGAAATACGCATTTCAAATTATTTGTATACTCCATAACTACAACAAGAATACAGGCATGCTTATTATTCTTAAAGGTGCAATGAAATGGATTGTCTGACAATAGAAAACCACAGAAGCTGAAGAAAGCGATTGTAAATTGCGAGTTTGCAACCTTATTATATTATTCTATGGATTCTTGTCACTTATATCCTGGCAGGGATTCATAGTACCTGAGCTTTCAATCTAGACTCTTATCAGGGATTGGAGAAGCAAGGCTAAGCTATGCCAGTCATATCTTAAACTGGATGCACATGTGAATCATAAGTACCAACATTATCGTATACCTATGACAAAGTGTCTATGCTGAGAAGTGAGAAATAAGGTACTTATCACTGGCATATAAACGTTAGCAAAAAAATTATCCTTTGTTATATTATATTCATCATTAATTTCCCATTGCTTATACTTAAAATTAAATTAATAATTTTTATAATGCTGCATCTACTGCCAGCAGTCCAGCAGACGATTGAAAGAAAAGTAAAGACTCTAAGGACAGCTCCTGTACCCAACCAGCTCTGAGTTTGCCTGCATGATGTAAACAGCAATCATGGTGTATGGCTTAGTTTCGTGTGTGTGTGTGGGGGGGGGTGTGTAAAAAAATAGTTTGTACAAGCGTAGAGAAGTTATTGGTGTGCGTGTGTGCGTGAGCGTGCGTGCAGGTGCGTGTGTGTGTGTGTGTGTGTGTGTGTGTGTAGAAAAAATATTTTGTACAAGAGCAGAGAAGGTATTGATAATAATCGTTCTTTCACACAGGTCGTGTGTAGGACATGTTTGGAAAAGTAGAATCGGATCAAAAAATTCAATGCCATATCCAGGATTTGAACCATGGATCTTTTGATTTCCATCTGCTTGCTGTAACCAACTGAGCTATCACGGCAACATGGCATTAACTGTCAATGCAAGTCAGTTGGGGAATTTAATATCCTGGCATTTTGCCGTGATAGCTTAGTTATAGCAATCACAAGAACTGGAAGATCCATGGTTAAAATCCCTGCAATGGCTTTGAATTTTTCAACATGATTATACCTTTCCAATCTTTATCTGTATTAACAAGAAGTAGATAAAAAAATGTGATGTGATACACTCGCATGACCTTCTCTACTCTTGTACAAACTTTTTTGCGCGTGTGCGCGCGCGCGTGTGTGTGTGTGTGTGTAGAAAAAATATACATTTTGTACAAGAGTAGAGAAGGTATTGATAATAATCGTTCTTTCAAACAGGTCGTGTGTAGGACATGTTTGGAAAAGTAGAATCGGATCAAAAAATTCAATGCCATAGCCAGGATTTGAACCGTGGATCTTTTGGTTTCCATCTGCTTGCTGCAACCAACTGAGCTATCACGGCAACATGGCATTAACTGTCAATGCAAGTCAGTTGGGGAATTTAAGGGGACCTAGGACAGATTTTGTAGTCAAAATGGCCAAAATTTTCAATTTTTTGTTTTCTGCAAAAATTAACTCTTTATAAGGTTAGTCAAACATATAAATGCATTTTATGCTGATAAACACCTTTTTAAAGGGTTTGGTAGCCATTTTTAAAAACCACTGCACGGAAATTTAAATGCCTGCCACGCCCATTTTTGTTCTCGCTTGCAAAATAGTTACTTTCTTTCCAAAAAATCATTCAAATTTGCACCATAGTCAGTGTGTATTGGTTGTTGCTTCCATCTGGTGTTCATTACTGTAACTACAACAAAACTTCATCCTCATAAGAGTTCAAAATATAGCCGAATTTTTTAGAAACAAAATATACAGCCGTCTCACACCAGTAAAATATATTTTTATTATAGTATTTAAATATTTTAAGAATTTATTTGTAACATTTTATCTGTTTCATAAGTTTTAAATAATTATGTGTTATGTATACATGCAGCTTGGTTTTGTGAGGTTATTACTGTCAGTGTCTTTCAAGTTTATTTATTGGTAATTGAAATGCATACACTAAGTGCAAGTTGGAGGAAACCCACAGGTAGGATGAGTAAAAGGAATCTAAAGGCTCTGAAAAATATTGAAAAAAGATGGAAAGGTGTTCCCAAAGAAACTATAGAATCACAACCTGGCGCATCAACATTGCCATATGATCACAAAAGTATTTTATCTGATTCAAATAGTAGCACAGAAATTTCAGATTCTACTTCTGTTGTGCATAAGACATTACCCACACATACCAGTACACATGAAATAATTTCTGCCAGTGACAAAAAGCTCAGATATTTTGAAACACCACTTACACAGCCTAACCTATATGAAAATAAATATATTTTAATTCACTCACAAGTTCTGAATGAGTTATGTAGCAATATAGTATGTGATGAGTGTGGGGAAAAGTCTTTGATTATTGAAACAGGAGAAAATAAGGGCCTAGCATGTAAGCTTACTGTAAAATGTAAGAATTGTGACAAGACATTTTCAGATGTTTACTCCAGCCCAAAAGTAAAGACTGATTCCAAAAGTAAAAAGGCTGCTTTTGATGTAAATAGAAGATGTATAGAGTCATTTTTAAAAATTGGAGGTGGTCACAGAACAATGGAAAGATTTTGCATGAGCATGAATTTGAATATAATAGATTCTAAAACATTCACTAAGCATATGCATGCCTTAGCAGATGAATCAGAGACCATAGGAAAAAATGTTCTTTCCAAATCAAGAGAAGCAGTGCATAAAGCCCATAAGGATCTGAATGCTGCAAACATAAATAAGAAAGTAATAGATATAGCTGTGTCTTTTGATGGAACCTGGCACAAGAGAGGGTTCAGATCTGTATATGGGATATTGATATTTTAACTGGATTAGTCATTGACTTTGAAATTTTATCAAAATATTGCCCCATGTGTGTCCTCTCTCAAAATGAACTGGGAGAAGATACTCCAGAGTATAACATATGGCTTAGAGGACATAAAAGTATACCTGGAGAATGCTGTAAGAATTACTCTGGTTCATCTGTTGCTATGGAAGTTTCTGCAGCAGATATCTTATGGAAGAGGTCTGTAAGTGAGTGTTCCATGCGCTACACAACTCTATTATCTGACGGTGATGCCAAAACATTCCTTCACCTGACAAAGGAAGCTATATATGGATCAGATACCACAATTATAAAAGAAGAGTGTGTTAACCATATTGCCAAGAGGATGGGTACAGGATTAAGGAATTTGGTACAGGAATGGAAAGCCAAAGGCACTCAACTTGGTGGGCGAGGACCAGGAACACTAAAAGAAGCTAATATTGTCAAGTTAACCAATTATTATAGGAATGCCATTGTCTCTAATTTACCTGATGTTGATAGGATGAAATCTGCCATCTATGCCACTTTGTATCATTGCTCATCTACTGAAGAAAGCCCAAAACATAGTAAATGTCCTTCTGGAAAAGATTCATGGTGCTTCTACAATAGAAGTATTGCAGAAGAAAAAAAGCCAGAAAGCCATAAGGTTATGTCTATACAGTTTTCTTCTGCTATTCTAGTAAAAATACTACCATTGTACCAAAGACTAGCCTGTACTGAACTTTTGTCAAGATGCACCCAAGGTGGAACTCAGAATGCAAATGAAAGTTTGCATTCTTCAATTTGGAGAAAGTGTCCTAAGGAAACCTTTGTTTCCAGGAAAAGGTTAGACATAGGAGTAATTGATGCCATTTCTGAATATAATATGGGATGCATTGCTTCACAAGAAGTAAAAGCCAGTTCACCTGGAGAAGAAATTACTGGAATAGGAAGAAAAATAGCCCTGAAAAGAGATTCTCGCAGAAAGTATGAAAGTCGCCGCTCCACATTACAACAGCAGAAGTCCACCAGAAAGAAGAAGAAGGTGTTGAAATTGCAAGCAGAAGAGGCTAAGAAGAAGAAGGAGGGAAAGAGCTATGGTTCTGGACAATTTTAACCCTTTACACCAGGTACATTAGCCTGTATAAATGTTTTCAATATAAAATTTAAGTTTTCTCAGAACGACATTTTTCAATATGTCAAATGTCCCATGCGGGACAGTTTTCTTTAGTTTTGCATAAAACTTGGCATAATAGTTCTACTGTTCTATCTAAAGAAGTTCTAGTATCATTTTTGGGCTACTATCTAAAACTTGGACACAGTGGATTATTAATCCTAAAAATTTTTACTTTTAGGCTGTAATATCTGCATTAATGATTATAATTAATAATTTGTTATTCAAAGCACAAAATGAAAAAAGCATACTAGGATAACTTGCAAGGAGTTCAAATATTAATGTGACAAATTGGTACTGATGAAAAATAAAATTTGTCCCGCATGGAATATTTCATAATTTTCAAATATCGTGATATGAAAAACAGAAAATAACTTATATCTGGAAAACTACTTCATCAATTTTATTGAAATTTACACATAATGCTATTTGGAATGAGGGAAACCAACATACAAAATTTTAATAAGATTGAAAAAACATTGTAGAAAATCATATAATCTGTCCTAGGTCCCCTATGCTGGCACTTTGCCGCGATAGCTTAGAGCAATCAGAAGAAACTGGAAGATCCATGGTTCAAATCCCTGATATGGCTTTGAATTTTTCAACATGATTATACCTTTCCAATCTTTATCTGTATTAACAAGAAGTAGATAAAAAACTGTGATGTGATACACTCGCATAATCTTCTCTACCCTTGTACAAACGTGTGTGTGTGTGTGTGTAGAAAAAATATATATTTTCTACAAGAGTAGAGAAGGTATTGATAATAATCGTTCTTTCACACAGGTCGTGTGTAGGACATGTTTGGAAAAGTAGAATCGGATCAAAAAATTCAATGTCATAGCCAGGATTTGAACCGTGGATCTTTTGGTTTCCATCTGCTTGCTGTAACCAACTGAGCTATTACGGCAACATGGCATTAACTGTCAATGCAAGTCAGTTGGGGAATTTAATATGCTGACATTCTGCCGTGATAGCTTAGTTATAGCAATCACAAGAAACTGGAAGCTCCATAGTTCAAATCCCTGCAATGGCATTGAATTTTTCAACATGATAATACCTTTCCAATCTTCATCTGTATTAACAAGAAGTAGATAAAAATGTGATGTGATACACTCGCATGACCTTCTCTACCCTTGTACAAACTTTTGTGCGTGTGCGTGTGCGTGTTCGTGTGCGTGTGTGTGTGTAGAAAAAGTATACATTTTGTACAAGAGTAGAGAAGGTATTGATAATTATCGTTCTTTCAAACAGGTCGTGTGTAGGACACGTTTGGAAAAGTAGAATCGGATCAAAAAATTCAATGTCATAGCCAGGATTTGAACGGTGGAACTTTTGGTTTCCATCTGCTTGCTGTAACCAACTGAGCTATCACGGCAACATGGCATTAACTGTCAATTCAAGTCAGTTGGGGAATTTAATATGCTGGAATTCTGCCGTGATAGCTTAGTTATAGCAATCACAAGAAACTGGAAGATCCATGGTTCAAATCCCTGCAATGGCTTTGAATTTTTCAACACGATAATACCTTTCCAATCTTCATCTGTATTAACAAGAAGTAGATAAAAAAATGTGATGTGATACACTCGCATGACCTTCTCTACCCTTGTACAAAATTTTGTGCGTGTGCGTGTGCGTGTGCGTGTTCGTGTGCGTGCATGCGTGCGTGTGTGTGTGTAGAAAAAATATATATTTTGTACAAGAGTAGAGAAGGTATTGATAATAATCGTTCTTTAACACAGGTCGTTTGTAGGACATGATTGGAAAAGTAGAATCGGATCAAAAAATTCAATGCCATAGCTAGGATTTGAATCGTGGATCTTTTGATTTCCATCTGCTTGCTGTAACCAACTGAGCTATCACGGCATCATGGCATTAACTGTCAATGCAAGTCAGTTGGGGAATTTAATATGCTGGCATTCTGCCGTGATAGCTTAGATATAGCAATCACAAGAAACTGGATGCTCCATGGTTCAAATCCCTGCAATGGCTTTTAATTTTTCAACATGATTATACCTTTCCAATCATTATCTGTATTAACAAGAAGTAGATAAAAATGTGATGTGCTACACTCGAATGACCTTCTCTACCATTCTACAAACTTTTGTGCGTGTGCGTGTGCGCGTGTGCGCGCGCGCGTGTATGTGTGTGTGTGTGTGTGTAGAAAAAATATTTTGTACAAGAGTAGAGAAGGTATTGATAATAATCGTTCTTTCAACCAGGTCGTGTGTAGGACATGTTTGGAAAAGTAGAATCGGATCAAAAAATTCAATGCCACAGCCAGGATTTGAACCATGGATCTTTTGGATTCCATCTGCTTGCCGTAACTAACTGCGCTATCACGGCAACATGGCATTAACTGTCATTGCAAGTCAGTTGGGGAATTTAATATGTTGGCATTTTGCCGTGATAACTTAGAGCAATAAGAAGAAACTGGAAGATCCCTGGTTCAATACCCTCCAATGGCATCGAATTTTTTACACATTATTATACCTTTCCAAGCTTTTTCTGTATTAACAAGAAGTAGATAAAAATGTAATGTGATACACTCGCATGACCTTCTCTACCTTTGTACAATCGTTTGTGTGTGTGCGTGTGCGCGCACAAGGGTGTGTGTGCGTGCGTGCGTGCGTGTGTGTGTGTGTGTGTGTGTGTGTAGAAAAAATATTTTGTACAAGAGTAGAGAAGGTATTGATAATAACCGTTCTCTCACACAGGTCGTGTGTAGGACATGTTTAGAAAAGTAGAATCGGATCAAAACATTCAATGCCATAGCACGGATTTGAATCATGGATCTTTCGGATTCCATCTGCTTGCCGTAACCAACTGAGCTATCACGGTAACATGGCATTAACTGTCAATGCAAGTCAGTTGGGGAATTTAATATGCTGGTATTTTGCCGTGATAGCTTAGAGCAATCAGAAGAAACTGGAAGATCCCTGGTTCCAATCTCTCCAATGGCATTGAATTTTTCAACATCATTATACCTTTCCAAGCTTTTTCTGTATTAACAAGAAGTAGATAAAAATGTGATGTGATACACTCGCATGAGCTTCTCTACCCTTCTACAAACTTTTGTGTGTGTGTGCGTGTGCGCGCGCAAGAGAGAGAGAGAGAGTGTGTATGTGTGTGGGGGGGAGGGGGGGTGTGGGTGTGGGTGTGTGTAAAAAAAATAGTTTGTACAAGAGTAGAGAAGTTATTGGTGTGCGTGTGTGCGTGAGCGTGTGTGCGCCTGCGTGTGTGTGTGCGTACGTGTGTGCGTGCGTGCGTGCGTGTGTGTGTAGAAAAAATATTTTGTACAAGAGCAGAGAAGGTATTGATAATAATCGTTCTTTCACACAGGTCGTGTGTAGGACATGTTTGGAAAAGTAGAATCGGATCAAAAAATTCAATGCCATATCCACGATTTGAACCATGGATCTTTTGGTTTCCATCTGCTTGCTGTAACCAACTGAGCTATCACGGCAACATGGCATTAACTGTCAATGCAAGTCAGTTGGGGAATTTAATATCCTGGCATTTTGCCGTGATAGCTTAGTTATAGCAATCACAAGAACTGGAAGATCCATGGTTCAAATCCCTGCAATGGCTTTGAATTTTTCAACATGATTATACCTTTGCAATCTTTATCTGTATTAACAAGAAGTGGATAAAAAATGTTATGTGATACACTCGCATGATCTTCTCTACCCTTGTACAAACGTGTGTGTGAGTGTGTAGAAAAAATATATATTTTCTACAAGAGTAGAGAAGGTATTGATAATAATCGTTCTTTCACACAGGTCGTGTGTAGAACATGTTTGGAAAAGTAGAATCGGATCAAAAAATTCAATGTCATAGCCAAGATTTGAACCGTGGATCTTTTGGTTTCCATCTGCTTGCTGTAACCAACTGAGCCATCACGGCAACATGACATTAACTGTCAATGCAAGTCAGTTGGGGAATTTAATATGCTGGCATTCTGCCGTGATAGCTTAGTTATAGCAATCACAAGAAACTGGAAGCTCCATGGTTCAAATCCCTGCAATGGCTTTGAATTTTTCAACACGATAATACCTTTCCAATCTTCATCTGTATTAACAAGAAGTAGATAAAAAAATGTGATGTGATACACTCGCATGACCTTCTCTACCCTTGTACAAAATTTTGTGCGTGTGCGTGTGCGTGTGCGTGTTCGTGTGCGTGCATGCGTGCGTGTGTGTGTGTAGAAAAAATATATATTTTGTACAAGAGTAGAGAAGGTATTGATAATAATCGTTCTTTAACACAGGTCGTTTGTAGGACATGATTGGAAAAGTAGAATCGGATCAAAAAATTCAATGCCATAGCTAGGATTTGAATCGTGGATCTTTTGATTTCCATCTGCTTGCTGTAACCAACTGAGCTATCACGGCATCATGGCATTAACTGTCAATGCAAGTCAGTTGGGGAATTTAATATGCTGGCATTCTGCCGTGATAGCTTAGATATAGCAATCACAAGAAACTGGATGCTCCATGGTTCAAATCCCTGCAATGGCTTTTAATTTTTCAACATGATTATACCTTTCCAATCATTATCTGTATTAACAAGAAGTAGATAAAAATGTGATGTGATACACTCGCATGACCTTCTCTACCATTGTACAAACCTTTGTGCGTGTGCGTGTGCGTGTGCGCGTGTGCGTGTGTGTGTGAGTGTGAGTGTGTGTTTCTGTGTGTGTGTGTGTGTGTGTAGGAAAAATATTTTGTACAAGAGTAGAGAAGGTATTGATAATAATCGTTCTTTCACACAGGTCGTGCGTAGGACATGTTTGGAAAAGTAGAATCGGATCAAAAAATTCAATGCCATAGCCAGGATTTGAACCATGGATCTTTTGGATTCCATCTGCTTGCCGTAACTAACCGAGCTATCACGGCAACATGGCATTAAATGTCAATGCAAGTCAGTTGGGGAATTTAATATGCTGGCATTTTGCCGTGATAGCTTAGAGCAATCAGAAGAAACTGGAAGATCCCTGGTTCCAATCCCTCCAATGGCATTGAATTTTTCAACATCATTATACGTTTCCAAGCTTTTTCTGTATTAGAAAAAAGTAGATAAAAATGTGATGTGACACACTCGCATTACCTTCTCTACCCTTGTACAAACTTTTGTGTGTGTGCGTGTGCGCGCGCAAGAGAGAGAGAGAGTGTGTGTGTGTGTGTGTGGGGGGGTGGGTGTGTGTAAAAAAATAGTTTGTACAAGAGTAGAGAAGTTATTGGTGTGCGTGTGTGCGTGAGCGTGTGTGCGCGTGCGTGTGTGTGTGTGCATACGTGTGTGCGTGCGTGCGTGTGTGTGTGTGTGTAGAAAAAACATTTTGTACAAGAGCAGAGAAGGTATTGATAATAATCGTTCTTTCACACAGGTCGTGTGTAGGACATGTTTGGAAAACTAGAATCGGATCAAAAAATTCAATGCCATATCCAGGATTTGAACCATGGATCTTTTGGTTTCCATCTGCTTGCTGTAACCAACTGAGCTATCACGGCAACATGGCCTTAACTGTCAATGCAAGTCAGTTGGGGAATTTAATATCCTGGCATTTTGCCGTGATATCGTTCTGTCACACAGGTCGTGTGTAGGACATGTTTGGAAAAGTAGAATCGGATCAAAAAATTCAATGCTATAGCCAGGGTTTGATCCATGGATCTTTTGGATTCCATCTGCTTGCCGTAACCAACTGAGCTATCACGGTAACATGGCATTAAGTGTCAATCCAAGTCAGTTGGGGAATTTAATATGTTGGCATTTTGCCGTGATAGCTTAGTTAGAGCAATCAGAAGAACCTGAAAGATCTCTGGTTCAAATCACACCAATGGCATTGAATTTTTCAACATGATTATACCGTTCCAAGCTTTTTCTGTATTAACAAGAAGTAGATAAAAATGTGATGTGATACACTCGCATGACCTTCTCTACCCTTGTACAAACTTTTGTGTGTGTGAGTGTGCGCGCGTGCAAGAGAGAGAGTGTGTGTGTGCGTGCGTGCAGGAGAGATAGTGTGTGTGTGTGTGCGTGTGCACGCGTGCAAGAGAGAGTGTGTGTGTGTGCGTGTGCGCGCGTGCAAGAGAGAGTGAGTGCGTGTGCGCGTGCGCGTGCGCGCGCGCGTGTGTGTTAGTGTTGTGTGGTGTGTGTGGTGTGTGTGTGTGTGTGAGTGTGTGTGTGTGTGTGTGTGTGAGTGTGTGTGTGTGTGTAGAAAAAGTATTTTGTACAAGAGTAGAGAAGCTTTTGTTAATCGTTCTGTCACACAGGTTGTGTGTAGGACATGTTTGGAAAAGTAGAATCGGATCAAAAAATTCAATGCTATAGCCAGGGTTTGATCCATGGATCTTTTGGATTCCATCTGCTTGCCGTAATCAACTGAGCTATCAGGGTAACATGGCATTAAGTGTCAATCCAAGGCAGTTGGGGAATTTAATATGTTGGCATTTTGCCGTGATAGCTTAGAGCAATCAGAAGAAACTGGAAGATCTCTGGTTCAAATCACACCAATGGCATTGAATTTTTCAACATGATTATACCGTTCCAAGCTTCTTCTGTATTAACAAGAAGTAGATAAAAATGTGATGTGATACACTCGCATGACCTTCTCTACCCTTGTACAAACTTTTGTGTGTGTGAGTGTGCGCGCGTGCAAGAGAGAGAGTGTGTGTGTGCGTGCGAGCAGGAGAGAGAGAGAGTGTGTGTGCGTGCGTGCGTGCGTGCGTGCGTGCGTGCGTGCGTGCGTGCGTGCGTGCGTGCGTGTGTGTGTAGAAAAAGTATTTTGTACAAGAGTAGAGAAGCTTTTGTTAATCGTTCTGTCACACAGGTCGTGTGTAGGACATGTTTGGAAAAGTAGAATCGGATCAAAAAATTCAATGCTATAGCCAGGGTTTGATCCATGGATCTTTTGGATTCCATCTGCTTGCCGTAACCAACTGAGCTATCACGGTAACATGGCATTAACTGTCAATCCAAGGCAGTCGGGGAATTTAATATGTTGGCATTTTGCCGTGATAGCTTAGAGCAATCAGAAGAACCTGAAAGATCTCTGGTTCAAATCACACCAATGG